>PUDQ02000113.1:600000-970580 GCA_002964805.2 Trametes villosa | reverse complement strand
CCCTAACCCTAACCCTAACCCTAACCCTAACCCTAACCCTAACCCTAACCCTAACCCTAACCCTAACCCTAACCCTAACCCTAACCCTAACCCTAACCCTAACCCTAACCCTAACCCTAACCCTAACCCTAACCCTAACCCTAACCCTAACCCTAACCCTAACCCTAACCCTAACCCTAACCCACCATTCTCCTAGGATACATTCCCGTCAGTAAGCTCGAATGCTTCTCGAAAGCGACCCGCTCCGAGGCTCTCTATCGCCTGTTCCACACGTGCATGGCCAAGATTGTACAGCCCCTCGTTGCTGCCGGCGAGGCGGGGGTACTCATGACCTGCGCGGACGGTCACATCCGCCGCGTCTATCCGATACTCGCGGCGTACGTCGCGGACCACCCCGAGCAATGCTTGATCGCTTGCTGCAAGGAAAACCGGTGCCCTCGCTGTTTGGTGCCGCGTAAGCAACGCGGGAGCCGGAAGAAATTCCCCGCGCGCCAGCACGCTGCCACCGCCAACTACCTGCGACGCGCTGGCGATGGAGACACCCCTTCCCAGTTCACCACTCAAGGGCTTCGCCCGGTCTACCAGCCGTTCTGGGCTGACCTCCCCCACACCGACATCTTCGAGAGCATCACCCCCGACATCCTCCATCAGCTCCACAAAGGTGTCGTGAAAGATCACCTGCTCCCATGGCTCCAGAAGGTAGTGGGAAAGGACGCCCTCGACGCGCGTTTCGCAGCGATGCCAGGTAGCCACGGCCTCCGCCACTTCAAGAACGGGGTATCCCTCATCTCGCAGTGGACGGGCGGCGAGGCAAAAGAGCTCGAGAAGGTTCTCCTCGGCGCGCTTGCGGGTCGCGCTGACTCAAACATACAGAAGGCGGCGCGCGGCATCCTGGACTTCGTCTACTACGCGCAGTACGAGGTTCATTCCGAGGAGAGTCTTCTAGCCATGCAGCGTGCGCTCGAACTCTTCCACCGACACAAGGACGGTTTCGTCAAAGCCGGCATTCGCGAGCACTTCAACATACCGAAGGTTCATTCGATGGTTCACTACATCGACGCTATCCGGCGGTTTGGATGTCTGGACGGGGTCAACACGGAGACGTCAGAGAGGCTGCACATCGATTACGCCAAAAAAGCTTACCGGGCGAGCAGTCGACGCGAGTACTTCTCGCAGATGACGACGTGGCTCCAAAGGCAGGAGGCCCTCGAACGCCGGGATGCGTACCTGGCTTGGATCGAAGGGCAGCTCGAGGAGGAGCTCAAGGAAGATGCGGGCGGTGTCGACGTGGCGGAAGGCGGCGAGGATATTGGAGAGGACGAGGAAGAGGAGGAGGGCGACGTGGGAGTGGACGCGCTGCGCCAACTGGTTCATTCGAACGTTGCGCGCGCCTTCCACCTTCCTCTCACGCCAACTGCGCCGCGTGTAACGCTGGACCGCATAAACTCCGCGTACGGAGCGCCTGACCTGCTGGATTCACTGAACGACTATCTAGCAGCTAACGACTCTCATCTACGCGCGACGTCGACCATCCGACTCGACCTCTACCACTCCATATCACTCCTGCGCCCTGCCAACATTCACTTCTCGAATACCAAACGCCTCTGCAAGATCCGTGCCAGCCCTGCAGTGGCCCGCGACCGAGACCGTGCACCCAAACCCCAACACTTCGACTGTGGTCTGTTCGTGCAGGACCCATTCATTTTCCGCCGCGATGGCGGACTGCACGGTACGTGGCACCTTCAGACTCTCGTACTTGTTTTCATCTCACAGACAGCTGCTTCGGGGCAGGCTTGCGCGCCGGACGCATCCGCGCGATATTCCGTCTGCCTGAGTGGATGAACCATCATACCCCATTGATCTATGTACAGTGGTTTCGGCCGTTTCGAACCCCGGACACTGTAACTAAACAACCGCCAACCTCGCACTCCACCCGGGGTGGCAAACGGAACGCTTCAGTCGTCGAGGCCCGCGATCTCATCCGCCCATGTCACCTTATCCCCAAATTCGGGCAGGACGCCGTGAACGCCGACTGGACGGCTGCAGACCTCCTAGACGAACCAATCACCTTCGCATTCAACCGGTACCTCGATTTCCCTACCTTCCACGACCTCTCAGAGTCCTGAAGTCCGGCCAAACTCACACTGCGTGGAATTGCTCGCTCTCGACGCTCGGACTCGCGCGTGTGGACGCGGACGCGGACGACGATCGAACGCGCACGTCCACAACGTTTGGACGCCAAGCTGCTCGATGCTCGGACGGGAACGTGCTTGACGCGCGCACACAGCCGTGCTCACCGCGTGCGGACTCAAGCGTGCGCGGCGCGGAGACTCGATACCGATCGACGCGCGGCCCCGGGATGCAGACGCGCTCGACGCGCCGACGCTGGCGCACAGGACGCAAGGACGCGAGCGCACACGATGGACGAGTGCACACCAGGGACGCTCGCACACGACGGGCACGCTCAAACAGGAGCGCCCGGTCGGACACCCGGTCGAAAGCACTCGACGGACGGGACCAGGACGCAAAGCAGCTCCTCCAGCGCCCCCGCGCCGTCTCTCGCGCGCCCCCGCGCCGTCGTGCGCCCCCGCGCCGTCATGCGCCCCCGCGCCGTCGTGCGCCCTCCGCCGTATCTCGCGCCCTCCGCGCCGTCTCTCGCGCCCTCCGCGCCGTATCTCGCGCCCTCCGCGCCGTCTCTCGCGCCCTCCGCGCCGTCTCTCGCACGCCCCCGCGCCGTCGAGATCACGCCCGGCGCCGTCCTGTCTCTCGCGCCCGGCGCCGTCCCGTCTCTCGCGCCCGCCTGTCTCCTGCGTCCGCCGCGCTATCTCCCCCGTGACCCCCGCCGACCCCCGGATCTTCTGGGCCGTCTCCCGTATACCCTACGCGATCGGTTTTGTGTATATACAGCGGTCGACGTAGCTTGCGGAAGGTCAAGGCGAGGTCGGCTCGGCTGTGGATAGTTTTGATAGTCAGCTACTATAAGCCTCAATTCCGCAGCTAGCATGTTGTTGCAAATACAGCACTGCTGATCCAAGAAGAGCTCCTTCGTTTGATGTTCGTCAGAGCGGGTATATCGCGACGAGGATTGCCCCCCATCGAGCTTGCGAGCTCCTTAGGCGCCCTATGTCCTTTTTGGGACACCGCAGGCGTCGAGTATTTTCTTCCCTGTTTGTCTGTCCGTCTCTCTCTCTCTCCCTCGTCGGCGAGGGCTGCCATCTTCCAAACCCTCGAGTACCAGCACACTCCAGACTGCCGCGGCGTACAATATGCCTATCGACTCCGGTGGCACAGCCCGCCAGGCCCACTCGGAGCGCCATCATCGGGTCCCAGGCTCCAGCCATCGTCGCGACTGCCGTGGTCCTGAAGTCGCGCAACCGTCGGCTCCCATGCTAACTGGAGTTCGCAGTCACGACTTGGGCAACGCACCGTTGCGCGCATCCCTTTCTCCGGGACCGCTCACGGAAGCTGGATCAGGTATGTATTCATGTCTTGCATTGTGGCGTCGGACTGACGGCAGTGATAGCCTCGCGCAGTGCCTCGCAGAACAAGCCTGCGGTTCGTCGATTCCTCCGGACACCGACAAGTAGCCGGAGCTCGAGTCCGGCGTCCACACCACGTTCATCGCACCGCCCTCGAGCCGTGCCCGTTGTATCGCATCGAGCGTCGGTGCAAGTGCGCACAACCGAGCCCCCCGGGCCGCCTAGGCAGTCGCCATCCTCTCCTCCATCCCGCGCTCTCTCTCCGTTGATTCCCCTCTCTGAACTTCCGCCTCCACTCGCTGGACCAACCGCGACCTCTCAGCCTGCTGCGGCCGATTCCGGCTCCGACACTGAGTCGGAACACGACCCGATCTACGACGCGTACTGCCTGGGCTACTATGACGGCCGCGTCGACGGGCGGAACGATAGTCTGCGCCTTCTGGAAGGGCTCCTGAATGCCTCGGCTCGGCATGATCCGGGAAGGACCGTTCTGGGGCACCTCATCCATGCTAGTCACGGCGGCCAGGTGCGGGCTGGCGGTGGTGTTGTGGACGCCCAGGCAGAAGAGCCCGAGGGCCCTTCGGACAACTCGGAGCCCGAGAGTCCGCCACCGGTACGTCATCGTACATCCTTATTATTTGAGCCATACTTAACGAGCTCATCACCCACCTAGTCCTACGTGCCCCTTCCGAACATGGTGAACGGCTGCCAATTGACGCCCAAGACGCGCAAGCGCATTGCGCTGGAGCTTCCTCCGGAGGCGTTCATCGACCATGCGGTGAAGCGGTACAAGGTGAAGCGGGGCTTGTTAGGCTCGGAGACGGAGGCGCAGTAGTCATTCCCTTACTGATTAGTTATCGAAATGTGTATTCTCGGCAATGACATGATATTGTAGCCTGTGGCTGATATACTAGCTTGTCTGAGCGCGGTCTGGGTCCGTCACTAAGGCAGAACCTATTCATCACTACTTCGAAAGCTCGATGGCTACTTCATGCATTGCTGAACGTCAATAATTATGTACTGCTATATAGTGCTATGGCGGCTATATGGTGACCCCATGTGCTATCAGGTGCAATGCGTGCAATGGGGCGCAATGCCATTCCGGTGGCTGCAATGGGCATTGAGGGGGTTTCCTGATGCAGCCCGAGGGGGTAGCTGTGGAGCTGGAGGCGTCTGCTCGCCTGGAGAGCTAGATGGAGGGGCAAACGAGGCTCTCCAGGCGCGTCCAGGCGCGTCCAGGCGCGTTGGTGTTTTGCTGATGCTGGCCATGCCGCAATCCCCGGGAGCAAGGTGAAGACAAGTATATGTGGCCCAAAGACAAGGTCAGTAACTTGTCTGTATCTCTGCAGTCAGGCCCCCAATCACCATGCCTCCAGGGACGAAAATGTAGCCCTCGTTCAGAGCTACAAGACGCACCCACTCGCAAGGGCATACGTGCTGAGGCTGTGCCGAAATTGCCGCCGCGAGGTGACCACCGACGATATTGTTTTATAATACATTTCCTGCCACCTTACGCAATCAATCTACTATACAACAGGACTTCTGCTGACATCAACGTCGTCCCTTTTCTTCATTCAACACCGAGGCCCTCCCGCCGCGGTCAGAACAGCAGCGAGGCAGCCATGTCGAGATTCCCTCCCGCGGCGTCTAACGCGCCGATCGCAGCGTCTCGCGTCGCGCCGAGCCCTATGAGCATCTGGACAGACGCCTCCGGGTATCGACTCTGCGCCTGCGCCTGCGGCGGCTGAGCCCCTGGCGCCGCGCGCCCCCTCCCCGCACCCACCGGAGCAGGCGCCGCGCCGAGCGTATGCCCGCTCCCAGGGAACGGCTGCGCCGGCGCGGACGCGCTGCCCGAACCCGACGCACCCCCCGCCGTAGACGGTCCAGGCACGCCCTCCTCGCCCTCGCCAGAGTCCATGATACGCGCCTTCTCGGGGAGCTCGTGCTCGGCGAGGAAGCGGACCTCGCGGCCCTGGATCCGGAGCACGTTCTTCTCGAGGTCGATGCACGCCTGGTGCGCCTTGAGCATATCCAGCCCGAAGAGGAGGTCCACGTCGCGGCCCTCCATGATCGTGAACGAGCACGGGAGGTAGAGGTCCTCGAGCTTGAGCTGCGCGGAGTGCACGCGGCCGAGGATCTTCGCGGTGCCGACGCCGCGCGCGATGCCTGCGAAACGGCGGTCGACGAGACGCATGATTCTATAGGGAAGAATGTGTAAGCAGCGGGGCGTGCAATGAACGTCAACGTAGTACTTACCCGCACGCTTCCGCGCATTCGGGGCTCACTGTAGGGAAGCGATCAGACGCGAGGACGCGTAAGGGGCGCGGAGAGGACGTACTGATCGTCGACTGAGCGCCGCTATCCACGAACGCCTTCACGGGGTGTCCGTTCACTTCCACCGGGATACTAAGCCCTCCGTTAGTCACTTGCTCAACGCGACGGAAGAAACATGTGGACTCACTAGAGCATCGTCACCCGCCCGAACGACTCCGGCGAGTACTCCAGCGCGTGCTCCAAATTCTCGAGGACGGCCTGCTGCTGGATCGCCTCCTCTATCCTCCGCTGCGCCTCGATGTCATACGGGTCTGCCTCGAGCAGCGAGCGCTCGCGCTCCGCGTCCGCCTGGCGCGCGTGTGTTTGTCGGAGGAGCTCCGCGAAGCGGGCGGGGTCGTTTTGTGCGGCATGTGCGATTTCGGGGTTTGTCTGAAATCAATATGAGTTATGGCGTTCTGTAGGACACGATGGGCGGTCATAAGACGTACTGTGCGTAGCTGAGACATGAGCGCGGGGTCGCCGAGCAGCTGCAGCCGCATCATCTCCGAATCCTGCTCTACGGATCTGCGCGCGATGTGTCCATTGTTTGAGCGAGCGAAAAAGAGGAGCAGATGGAGTAAGAAACACGCACCGGCCTGCTACTTGGACCTTTCTCCGAAGGAGGAGCATCGCGTGGTCCCCGACGCCGGACTCGCGCATGGTCGCCTTCGGGTTGCTCAGATCGCGCCCCTCATGCGAGAGGCTCTGCTCCGCGACTGGGATACCAGACTGCGCACGTCAGTATCGTGCCCTGCTATTAAGACCGCGGCCGCCGGAGGACGGACGCGCGATCGGCGGTGCGGTAAGGGTGTAAGGGACATACCTCAGCCTCGAGGAGAGCCATGACGTTCTCGAGCTCCATGTTCGAGTCGATCTCGACGACGAACGACTGGCCAAGCTCAGTGATGAATGTGAGCTCCATCGTGAAGTACGTTCAGGTGTGCGTTATGCGCGAGAGTGGCGGGACGAGATGAGTGCTGCTTGGTGGGACGCGGGTGGCTGATCGGGGCGCGGGCGAGGTTGTTCCAGGTTATGTGCAGTGGCAGAACGTAGCAGGATCAGTGAGAGGAGTGAGTTGTCGCAGATAGACGAGCAGATAGCAGAAGCGCGAGAGGATGGAGTTTGGGTGAGGAGAGGCGAGACGCGGTGAAAGGGAAAGAAGGTCGGAAAGTGCGCGAGCTTATATAGCAGGTGCTGTGAATCGGGCTTGCGTACTCCTCGCGCCTCTGCTTTGTCACTCCTCCCGCGCCCCGCTTCAGGCCCTTACATCTCTCTTTCGAGTGCACACGCAGTTACTCGCCGAACTTTCTGGATTCCGCGAGAAAAACTCCGAGGTAGCACTGAATACTGGCGGACATCCGCCGGGAAGATGAAGGTACAAGTACACACTACTAGCGCCCGAGCGCGTCGCGCGCGACACCCGCGCAGTCGCCGATCGCGCTCCCCAAACACTCGCTCTATACTACATGGCAAACCCAAGTCTACCCACGCGTCGCACGGCGTCCACCAGATAGGTGACTTCGCGCGAAGGAGCTATCAGTTCGAGTCAGCAGGGCACGAGACACGAATCAAGTAAAAACACTCACAAGCGCGACCCACCGCCGCGCGTATTCGACATCAACGCACTCTCTAGCGCGGACCCCGACAAGTCCGCATCTACCGCGCACATTAGTCCACACTTCGTTCAACATCCTCCCCACGAGATCACTCACCACTCAAATCACTAAAACTGGACGCCTCGCTCACCGTCCCGCTCACCGCCGTCAGCCCCACCGCCGCATGCCGCAAACTCCTCGCATGCGCCGGCTGCCCGACCGCGCGCCCAGGTGAGACCGCGGGCGGACTCGAGCTCTTCTCCGGCGTTGCCAAGCGCCGCGGGCCCATCATCGGCGACGTCACGCGCGGCGGCGACTGCGCGCTCGACTGCGAATGCGAAAGCGACTGCGACGTCGAGAGCGACTGCGAGTGGTGTCGCATGGTCGGCCGCTGCGGAGTTGCTTGCGCGCTCGCGCTGAACCGACGCGAGTGTGCATGCGAATGCGAGTGCTGAGAGTGGCGGAGCGCGTTCGCAGGCGGGGAAGGGATGGACGGGATCGAGCCCTGGGGCGAGTCCACGCTCGCGCTCGAAAGGCTCTGGTGACCATGGCTGCGCGACGGCGACGAGCTCCTGCGCGCGCTCAGTGAGGAGAGCGACGCGCCAGACGTGCTCGTCCCGGAGGTCGGGCGCGCCCTTCCGCGCTGCTTCCCGCGCGCCCTCGCAGGATCCGCAACAAGCCCGAGCGCGTCCTCGGTCATCATGTCCTTGAGCGCTGCTAACTTGCGCGTGAGCAGCTCCTGCCGCTCTGCCTCTTCCTCCTTGCGCGTCTGCTCGTCCGAGTCCTCCGAGTCACTACCGTCGGAAGACGAGGCGGGGTGGGATGAAGTCGGGGACAACCGACGAAGCGGGGTGCGCGTCCTCTTCGGGCCTTGTAGCGTGATAGTCGACGAGGACGATATCTTCTTCGTCTGGCGCGGGGGTTGAGTGGCACTCGTGGTGGGCAGCCCAGCAAGCGGACTATGACTCGCTTCGGTGTGAACCGGAGACCTGAGCTGAGCATGCGCGCGCGCGTTCCCCAGTGAGCTCAGCCTAGCACGCACGCCTAGCGGGCGAATAGTACTCGTTCCCGGTACAGTACCAGACGTCGACGCAAGCCCGCCAGCGGTAGAGGACGAGGAGCCGATCCGACCGTGTCCCGAGTCGCGGTGAGGGAGGGATGGGCGCATGGGATCGGGGACGCGCGGGAAGTACTCGCCTGGCGGGTTCGTGCGAAGAGGTGAGGGGGCGGATGGAAAGGGGACGGTAGGGCTGCGGTTGGCGAGGCCTTGGAGGCCCCGGAGGTCCTCCTCATACCGTACTTGAGCGCGGTATAGAATATACGGGAGAGGGACTTGCAAGTGGTCCGCGAGACCCTTCCCTACGTGTATTTGAGCTCCCTCCTCTGCGGCATACCCCACGGGTAGCATAATTGTCAGAGGGGAATCACTCACAGTCGGTGCCCGCGCCTTCGATAGCACGACTCTTCGCGATGACTTCCCATAGGATCTGCTCCTTCTCAGCGCTCCATTCCACCTAGTTTCGTATGGCACGGAATCCGACACTCTCAGCACACAGACGCACACAAGCTCAGCGAAAGTGGGCGCACTCGAGGAGGGTCCGGAGGGGCGTCCTCGGGGCGGTTGTAGGGCAGTCTCACGATCACCCGGACAGCAGGCGGACAAGCTGGCATCGGAGAGGTTTCCTAGCTCGCACAAAGTCACTAGTATGACTAGCAAGAAGCGCGTAGAGCAAGGCAGACGCGGCGTTGAGCAGCACTCGACCCCGGCGAGCGTGGTGGCGGGAGGTGGCGGAGGACGTCCCATAGACGCCCATCTCGCGCGATATCTAAGGTCTGAGGTTAGGGTTATTACCGTGAGATCTACGATCTACCGTTTGATCGGCTAGATCTCGTATAGCAACTCCTCCTCCTCCTCCTTCTCCGCGAATACCACCACCATCTGCATCCTTGTATTCTTTCTTCGAGCGTGTGTAAATCACGATCCAGAGGTTCTCAATCCGATCTCCCAACGCACAAGTACCACTCATAAATCGTCGCCGACTCTGCTGGAAAGAAGTGCAGTTAACGATGCCATCCGCCTCGGAAAGTGTTGAGGATATCATCGCACGGCTTTCGGTGGACCCCGACCCCTCGCGCGAGGCCATCGCGTCTGAACTCGGCGGTGCGCGCCCTTTACATATGGCGACAGCACCCAGCTAGTCCTCATCCCTCTCTTTCCAACTCGACGTTACTTCTCGTAAACTTTCCCTACCGGGCTTGCCGCTCTTCGCCCAACAAGTACTCCAAAGCATTTACGGTGAGGATGCTCTCAAAGTATGGACGCCCCCAAGCCACTCCGGAAGCCAGTCCCCCGACCGCGACGGACATGGCTCGAGCCATACAGAGCCGGATACTATCCGGTTAGAAGTAACCCTCAGGTAAGGCGTTTAACACGGCTACCACTACAGCTCTATAAAATTCTAAACCATCCCTACAGCGTAGATGCACCTGCGACCGACGACGGCGAAGAGTCCTCTCACTCGATCATCATCCTCGTCTCTCTGCCACCCACCTACCCCTCCTCCTCCCCGCCCCAGCTCCAATTACTCTCGCGCTACATCGGGCCATACGGTGTAGACGCACCCCTCTTTGGCACCGTCCTCCGAACTTTCATCTCGCGCGGCGCAGTCGAATGGACGCCAGAAAGCGTTTGCGTCTTCGACGGTTTAGAGTGGGTCAAGGAACGCTGCGTAGAGTGGTTGGGCGAGCGTATGAGCGAGCGCAAGATCGGCGAACTCATGCGGGACGACGAGCGAGCAAGAGCCGACGATGCGCACAACAACCAGGCCGACGGCCACGAGGACGAGGGGAAGCCAAGTGCGCGGGCAGGACGCGAGCCCCCTGCCGTCCCAGCGGAGATGCCACCAGGTATCACTATCATCGAGGCGGAACCCATCTTGGACCGCAAGAGCGCTTTCGTCGGTCGGGCATGCCGCATTACCGACCCATCGCAAGTATGTCCCTAGCCTTCGTTTCATGAGTGCATCCTGACAGAAAGTTAACTACAGGTTCCGCCCATCCTGGAACACCTCATGTCCGACCGACGTATAGCACGAGCCGCCCATCCGATCATCAACGCCTGGCGCTGTAAGGTCGGCAACATACTGCACCAAGGCAAGTCGCTGCGACTCGTACTACTTGTTATTACCACTGATTGTTTGCCCAGACAATGATGACGACGGCGAGACAGCAGCAGGCGGACGTCTCGCCCATCTCCTGCAGATCCTGGTATGCGCTGTAGGATTTTTCGTTGCTACCTCCGATCTCAGACGCGGTCTCGTACAGGAAGTGGACAACGTCCTCGTCGTCGTGACGCGGTACTTCGGTGGTATCCACCTCGGCCCGGACCGGTTCAAGCACATTAACCAAGCGGCTCGAAACGCTCTCGAGCTGGGTGGATTCCTCGATACGCCGGACGAAGGGAACGTCGGGAGACGACACGGTAAAGTACGAGGGCACGCAAAGCGATGATGTCCTCGTTACACACATCTCCATTCAACCATCCTACTCCGTGGCAAATACACATCGGTATATTATACACTAAACTATTTGCTACAGTATTGCAAGACGACGAGCTCGTCCATCGGCATAACCGGTATGTATGTGTAAGGTATCAGCCCCTCCGCACGCGTTTAGCAGACCAACCGATCGACTCGGCGTTCTCATAGTCCTCGCTCTCCTCTATCTCCGCCCGCTTGCGGCGGACGCTCTTCCGGACCTCTTCTTCCTCCATCCTCGGATTCCGCTGATACGCCTCGGTGAGACACTTGTGCACCTCGTTCATCATATAGCGTTCGTCCGCCGTCAGATGGTAGCTCTGCACCACGACCCTGCACGCACCGCGTCAGCTTCCATCCGCTCCAGCACGCATCGAACAACCCGAAACACGACGCACATCACCTCGGTATGGAATATGAACCCCGCCAGGTTCTGCTGCCACGCGAACTTGAACTTGGGCGTGAAGCCGAGGTACTCGATGTCCATCTTGTACCGCTCCGCGAACTCCCGGCCTCGCTTTTGGTCGGAGCCCGGAAAGTGTTTGATATGGACCGGCTCGGGCGACGTCGACCAGTACCCCCACGGCGTGTCTGGGTTCCACAAGCTATTACCGTCGTGCACGCGCGAGTAGAAGTAGAGTCGGCGCGGGGGCTTGCCGACAGGCGTGGGGCCAAGGCTGACGACGAAGCTGGTGGTGATAAAGTGCAGCGCGTGCACTGCACGGACGTCAACGTCTGTCCAAACGCGTCTCAGCAGTGCCAAGTAGAGGGCTCACCAACGGATACCGGACCCATCTCGTCCTCTATGTCCGACATGTAGCGCGGCACGTCGAGGTGCACGGCCTGTCCCAGGAAGAATCTGCGGCACTTGTCTATCTCCTCGAGCTTCTGGACCGTGCGGAAGCCCACGTTGTAGTCCATGTCGAGCACGGTGTGTCTGCAATCCGTCAGCCATGCCCGAGAATCGGCGCAGCGTTCACGGGCCACCGGGCGACTCACCTCTCCCAAAGCCCGTCCCGCGTTGTCATACACTTGGTGATTCGCGTATTGCAGTCGCGGAGCGCTTCGGTGCCCAAGTCATCCAGGTACCCCATGTGCGGGATATCGTAATGCTCCTCCTCCTGCAGCCGCTCGTCGAACTCGCAGATGTACGCCCGTCCGCTTTCTCTCCGCCACTCAACCGCTATCATACCATCCTCACAGCGCAGGGTCTCGCCCTCCGGCGTCTCCGCGCCCCACAGTGCGCGGCTCTGTATGCACTCCCCGATCCACGGGAAGTCCTCGTTGACTGCGTAGGAGCAGTCAACGTCGCGGTTGAAGTCCGTGAACTGCATCAGCTTGTCCCAGATGATGATCATCGTCGCCGCGCGCTCCAGCGGGTTCGGCGCGCCCAGTCGCTGGCGCAGAGTCCTCGGATTCACCTCTGCGCGCCCAACCAGTTAGACTGTGCTTCCTCGACAGTCCCTCTGCAACACGCACCTCTGATAGCCAGAATATCACGGTCATCGAGCTCCATGTACTGGCACCGCCGTCAGTACCCTGCAGTCCTCGGCAGGGCGTGAGACCACCTACGCCTTGCGCCATGCATAGGATGCTCGGGAGCATCTTGCCCGTCCACGTCTTCGCGTCCCACCGTATCGTGCCTTCCGGTGTGAAGTAGAGATCCCGTGAGCCCATGGCCCAGGGGTCGGTGGGGCTGCTCTTGCCATACGCTTTCACGAGCTTCAGGTCCTTAGAGAGGTAATCGAACGCGGACTGCCCGGCAAGCAGCCGTCAGTACGCTGCTCCAAACGCGGATAGTGAGCCGACGCACCACCAGCTGCTTCGCCTGGAAGTATTCGAGTGAGCAACCTTGTACGGCGGAGCATTTCGCCACGGGACGTACCACTTCGAGAGTCCGAACGTACTTGTCGATGCCGTGCATCGCCTGGAAGACCTCTTCGAAAGGCCTGTGCTCTATCGCGCGAAGAGCGTGTCAACCGACGCGCGCGCCGAGACATTGCAGGACTCACCCTTAGCACCGTCGATCGCGACGAACGCAAACGAGAGGTCTGGCGTAGAGTAGCCCACGAGGTCCGTGATGTGCGGGTTACGCCTGTGCACGCCATAACTCTGCGTCAGCCGCCATCCGCAAGCACCATAGGGCCCCAAAGATACGCACATCATGTCCTTCGAGCGTTCCATGATCTCCCTCGAGCGCCGTAGCGCGCCCTGGAACGCCGCGCTCTTGGTCGAGTACTTCTTCACGATCACCGACTGCCCCGTCTTCTCCACGCGCGCCATGAACTGCACCGTGCGCTCCTCCGGGCTGAGCTCGCCGTCCATGTCGTCCATCGCTACGACATGGAGCTGCTGAACGAGAACGATGTCTTCCTGGCGGAGTACCATCTATTGCGAGCGCGCTGTAAGCGTACGGGCCTAGTCGGGTGACGAGTGCGAGGGGTGGGCCTGACCGTCCCGTTCTCGTCCATGGCCACCGTGGTCACCGCGATGTGCTGCATGAGCTCCAAGAGGTTGCTGCCGATGTCGCCTGTGCGCTCGAGCAGCCGCTCGTTGACGCGCTCGTTGTCCTCCGCCGCCTGGATGAGGCGCGTTTGCTGGGTCGTGACGACGGCCAAGCCCTGCTGGGCCGCGATGGCGTTCTGGACCTAGCGCGAACACACTGAGTGAGCGAGACGGTCGTGCAGCAACTCGAGCCGCGTCGTGCACTGTACATTGAACAGCTTGAAGGCATCGTCTAGCCGCTTGTCCATCTTCTCAGCGCTCTCCTTCAGCTCGTGTCTCTTCAAGAACAGCTTTATCGCGTTCATCTTCTTGTGGCGTCGCATGAGCCCCTCGATATCCTTCAAGGCGCTACAGCAGAAGCAACTTAGGGTCAGAGCTGTGCTGACGGTCTTACGCGCAGCCCGTGACTCACCAGAGCAGCACGGCGATGTGCTCAGCAGTGCTCGCCATATCCACCTCCGGCCCTGCCTTCCTGAGCTGCTCGTATATGCCGAGCGAGAACTCCGCGGCGCGTAGAGCCATCGCCGCGCATGCGTCCTTTGCGTCTTTCGTCTCCTATGAGCAAGTCAGCGCAGAGCACACAGACGAGACCAGAGCATTACATACCTGGACGAGTTCCGCAATGCTTAGCGCAAGCTCGACGGCCGGGCCCAGCCCGGGCACCGACACGGGCACCAGGCCCAGCGTCGTCTTCGCCAGTCTCAGACCCTGCAACACCGCGTCCATCTTCACCTACGCATCCACACGCACCCTCTCGCATCAGCGCTCACTCCCGACCACCGCACACAGCCACCCACGCACCTATAACAAACGAAAGCGACACAGATCCGCGGAGATATAAAAGGCGGAGAGATATTCCAGCTGCAGCACTCCGCGAGGATTTGGGATGCCGCGACCCCGCCCGCCGCGCGGTCTTATAATACTGCCCTTGGCGCCGCCGGAGTGCGCGGACGCCCCCGCGGGTGCGGACAAGGTCGCCACGGAGTTGACGTTTGACAGCGCTCGCGGGGCGCGTTGATGCGGGGGCGCGGCGTCGTTGTATTCTAGCCGAGGGATGCAAGTACGCTCGCTGAGAACAAAGACGGAGCGGGAAGCGAGTAGGCATTGCGTGCCCCGCCGCGTACCTACTACCCCGGTCGCCTCGCGTCCCTGCATCTGTTGAGCACATGAGCGAGCTGTCTGTTACGTCGAATATCATGGACAGACGTACACATCGTCTCCGGGGCGAGCCCCGAGAACAACGCCTCCCTCAACAGTCAAGCGCCTACACACCCCCACATGCGAGCGCCGACAGGGAACAATCGACCGGGCCCGAGTGCACCCATTGCTGCTCCCACCACCCCTCCAGCAACGCAGCCTGGGGGCAAACGCAAGTATGTACCGACCGTTAGCCGATGGGTAGACGCCAACTGGAGAACTGCCGGAGAGAAGAAAGGCAAAGGGGGAGGCGCGCAGGCATCGCATCCGAGCCCTGCTGTCCTACCGTCGCACCGTGGTGCGTCGCGCGATCGCTGTGAGCGCATCACATCCCCCTGCCATTATGCCGGCACGGCATGTTATCTCCCTGCAGGCAGCATGAGCAACGTTACAGTATCGCGAGGTACACTGGGGACGCACATACCTACAGCCGGTTCTTGCATGTAACTTCATAGTAGAACCAAGTCTGCCACATCCCTACCCTTCTCACGAGATAGTTCAAACATACGTACTAGATTGACTGTCCAAACATGATCGCAACATGCATAGTGCTACAACGGAACAAAACCAGCGAAGCGTAAGTCAGTATACATCTCCCTCTCCGGGAGTTTGCTATGCCTTCTTCCTCTCGTTCGCCTCAGAGGCCGCCAAACGCGATGTACTTCGTGTTCATGTACTCCTCGATCCCATGCCCGCCCTCGCGTCCTATCAATTTTATCAGCACCCACCCCTCCCCCCAAAACACAGCAACGGCGCGACTCACCAAGCCCACTCTCCTTCACCCCCCCAAACGGAATAACCGCCTGACTAATAACGCCCGTATTCGCGCCGACCATGCCCACCTCCAGCGCCTCCGCGACCCTCCACACCCTCCCGACATCCCTCGAGAAAAAGTAGCCCGCGAGCCCAAACGGCGTGTCGTTCGCGAGCCGCACCACCTCCTCCTCCGTCTCGAACCGCGTCAGCGCCGCGAGCGGCCCGAACGTCTCCTCCGCGTTCACGAGCGCGTCCGCGGGCACGTCCGCGAGCACCGTCGGCGCGAAGAACGAGCCGGGCCCGGGCAGCCGCTGGCCCCCGTGCACGAGCTGCGCGCCCTTGGCGAGCGCGTCGGCGACGTGCCGCTCGACTTTCTCGATCGCGCGGTCGTGGATCAGCGGCCCGTGCGTCCTGTCGCGCGCATACCCATTAGTATCGCACATTGGAGGAAAGGAAGAAGGGAGGGGAGGGGAGGGGCGACGTACGTGTCCTTGTCGAGGCCGTTCCCGACCTTGAACGCGGCGACCTTCTCCGCGAGGCGCGACGCGAAGTCGGCGTACACGGACGACTGCACGTAGATCCGGTTCGCGCACACGCACGTCTGGCCGGTGCCCCGGAACTTGCACGCGATCGCGCCTGTGGGTCCCCCGTGAGCACACGCCCTCCATCATAGAGGGAAACCTGCTCACCCGCGACGGCCGCGTCGATGTCCGCATCATCGAACACAATAAACGGCGCGTTCCCGCCCGCCTCAATCGACACCCTACCGCCCTCCGCGTCAGCATCCACACCAAGTACCAGACGCGATGAAGGAAACGCACTTCTTCAGCGTGCCCGCCGCCTGCCCATACAACATCTTCGCCACCGGCGTGCTCCCCGTGAACGACACCTTCTTCACCGCCCCGTTCTCGCACATCTCGCGCCCGACCGCGGCCACGTTCGCCTGCGTCGTCACCACGTTGATCACGCCCGGCGGCACGCCCGCGCGCGTCGCCAGCTACGTCGGCGCACAGTCAGCCGCGCGAGACGGGAGGGATGAGGAAGGGTAGGGGGAAGGGGAGGGGGGGCGTACCTCGACGAGCGCGAGCGCGGAGAAGGGCGTCTCGGGGGGCGGCTTGATGACCGCGGTGCAGCCTGCGGCGAGGGCCGCGCCGAGCTTGCGGGTGATCATCGCGGACGGGAAGTTCCATGGGGTCAGGATGGACCTGCGAGGGGGCGCTCCGTGAGCTCGTTCCGTCAGTGAAGGCGCTCCGCGACGTACACAACACCTGCACAGGATGTTAGACGAAGACAGACATGCGAGGGGAGAGAGGTGCGTACCAATGGGCTGCTTCACGACTACGTTTCGTAGGTTGGGGATCGGCGAGGGGATGACCTCTGGTCCACACACCAAACCTTGAGTGGAGAGCGTCTCGCGGGTATTGCAAACGGCTTACCTCCGTATGTCCGGACAGCTTCTTCAGCTGTATGCGCGCGAGCGTCAGCGATTAAGCATACGCGCGCACTTGACGCGTCTTACCGAACCACTGGGATAGCATTCATTGACCGTCCGCGCGAGACCATCGTGTAATTGCTTACCTCGATGAAGGACGCGCTGTAGGTATGTTCGCCCTGTATGCACAGCGTTAGGGGTGCCCCGGAACTTGAGAGGGAGGTGCGCTACCTTGGCCTCTGCCAATGGCTTCCCGTTCTCCAAAGTCTATGCGCGGCAGTCAGCGTCCGGGCGCGACGCACGAGCATAGTAAGACTCACAATGAGACGCGCGAGGTCGTCCGTGTTCTCCTGCATGAGTGCGTAGAACTTCTTGAGGATGTCATGCCGTTGCTTTAGAGTACTCGCGTGAGCGTGCCGCGCGCGAGCGGTATCAAGGTAGGGCGTACCTTGGCAGTAGTCTTGCTCCAAGTCTTGAACGCGGCGGACGCAGCCTCGATGGCCTCCTTGGTCTCTTCAAGACCCATTTCGGGTATAGTGCCGAGCTCCTCGGCGGTTGCGGGGTCTACAAGAGTGCGCGTTACGTTCGCAGCCAGCAGTGCACACAGCGCGAGGGGACGTACTGGTAACCTTGATCACACCGCCTTCCTTCGCGTCGACCCATTTGCCATTGATGTATGCTTGTGTGCGGATGAGGGACGAGTCCTTGAGTCCAAACTAGCACGCGTGCTCGTCAGCCGCAGAACCCAAGGGCGCACGCGGGGAAGGAGGGCGTACAGCAGCAGCGGAGCTAGCCATCCTGTAGCGGAAGAGGGAGTGTCTGGGGACGAAGCGGGGCGCGAGGCGGGGAGCAGCAAGAGAGGAGAGTCTGAGAGCGGGGGCCATCCTGCGCACCAGGCGACGCTGAGTACAAGTACGGCGGAGGGAGGGAGAAGGACGAGGGCGCAAAGCCGGAAGCACGCCGATGACATCGTCCGCCCTAACCCTAGCGCTCGCTTATCCCCCTACGCTCGCCTTCCGACTCCCATCGCGAGCTTGCACGGCGGCGAAGAGCAGCCTATCTTCCCTCGATCGAGGGCCAGGCTCGTCCAGCGCAGTCGACGTGAGAGGCTATGGGGATCATCCGGTCCCGACAAGACCGCATCCTTCTATCCACAACCTTCCTCCCGTCCGGATACAATCATCCTCTCGCGATCGCTCGAGTCACTCGACAGGTACGATTGGGGTAGTACAAACCACAGTGATAAGGTAGCACCAATCGAGAGCTAACCGACGAGCGAACGTCGCGGTGCGGAGGCCAATAAACACACCACCTAATCCTAACATAATATTAACGGCGGCGGCACTGAGCGAGGCTCAACACCTCGGAGTCATACAGCCGTGGAGAGTTCACGTCCCGCGGCGCCTCCAGTAAAGACCCCGCGCGTCCGCCGCGGCGCCGCGAGAGAACAGCGAGCGAAGAAGCGTTTGCGCCCACCCATGCGGGTCCAGCGGCGCGTGCCACGCCCCATGAGGGATCGTCGACATCGGCACCAGCGTCGGCGTACCGCTCGAACGCGATCCGGGCGCCGTCCGCGGCACGTCCCAAACCCGAGGGCGGGCTGTGTGAGGTCGCGATCCCCAGTCAGGGGGATTATCGATTGGGGCTCTCGGACGGCGACTATGCGCTCGCGCCCTTCTCCCAGGATGCAGGTAGGCAGTAGCTTGAAGCGGAAAGTGTCGACAAAGTCATGCCGCGGCGTTGTGTGGTTCAGATTAGGTGGGACAGCGCGAGGCTTATGGCCCTCTCGGGCGCGGTGTCGGAGTAGGGCAAGTGGGGATTTGCTGTAGCGAGCGTGCTGTGCGGCGAGGCGCGTGGTTCGGATTCGACTCGGGAATCATCGAGAGGAGGGATGGTTTCTTTGGCCTCCCATCGCGAGCCTGGACTAAGGGGAAGGACGGCGCGGTACAGAGTTCATGACACCTTGTAAGAGGGGCGAGACTGGCGAGCACGGGTTAGTGTTTTTCGGTCTTTGTTCGAGGCACAGACTCACCGAGTCATTGGATGGTAGATCGCGGGCGGGAAGTAGAAATATATCCTCGCTATCAGCTTCCGGAGGAACTAACGTCTTGCCCATGCGCGGCGCTCATCTCAACCACCAACCAGACCGTCCAGGACTGCTGAAGCGGTGATTTCAGGCTGTCAGGGGCGCGTTCAAGAGAAATCCGCAGTAGTCGCATCTGGCCTGGTAGTTCTGGATAGGCAGGGACGAGGAAGTCGGCCGAGGCAAGTACAATTTCGTATTCAACATGCTCGGTTGGAAGTACTTCTATCCTTTCGCCACCACCGGCGCAGGGCACTTCTTTCATAGCACTGATCATACTTTCCGTGGATGTGGAGCCACGTGGTACACCTGGCGGTGAGGGCGTTTTGGGGGACTGAGCGTGGAGGAGATTGGTGATAGAGAAGCAGAACTTGGTATCGCTGCCACCATGGTCGCCAAGTGGCATTGGTGTCGATAGTTTGTCGAGAGATAGCCGCAGCCGAATGGACTGGAGACACTGGTTGTTACAACGCCGGGACTCCTTCTCGAAAAGTGTCAGGGTGGTCTCCAAGGTGGTCCGCGTCCAGGAGCGGTCGCGCGTAACCTGCAACGGGGAGGTCGTAAAGCCGAGGGCACGCAGGTCTCTGATGATACGCGGTGCGAGGGCGAAGTTCAGGCCGTCCTCGCCACGACCGAAACGGGGCCAGAGACCAAGACAGGGTAGGGAGGTGTTCCGTAGCGACTTTGATCTCGGGGGGTCTGGATAGTGATGCAGGATGGTAACCTCGGCCGCCTCCGGTTTGGTGCCAGCATAATCCAGAATTATCGCGAGCGTCTCCCGAGACAAGAGGATGGCGTGAAGAGTTTCGTATCGATATTCGCATGTGCAGGGGTCGCATCGCACGAAGGCACCGATGGGGGAACCGCGCCCGATCATCCCGACAGCTTCGGAGCCGAGGGGCGAATGAAGAGGGAGGGCAGGGAGGTTTCCGTGGTCGTCCTCGCACTGTAGTAGGGCGAGTCTGTCCGGGGCGCGTCGCATGCAGTGCTCACACCAACGCAGGACCAAACGCTCAGGTGGCATGCCCCGTAGAATGGCCTGGATATCTCGTGGTATATCAGTGAAGTTGAGACATACTAGCCGCATGCGGACACCTTCGGGAGTGAAGATACAGTGCAACGGCGGGACGTCCTCGATTCCTTTGAGCTGGAGCCGCGATGAGAAATCGGCGGGTGGTATTGGCCTGAAAGATGATGCACAGAAGAAGCTTGACGGAGAGGACGCTAACAAACCAGGGTCAGATGTGCCGCCCCAGCGACGGTAGCCCCAGAAGCTCCAGGCCCTTCTCTCCTCCGGAGGGTGTATGATCGGAGCGTACTCTGCCCCCCAGGCGAAGATGCTTTGATCCGGGATGGTCCTGACGATCTCCTCTTGGAGACGGAGGAAGGCGTTCGCACCCTCCCCGTAGATGGGCGACATGTGGACTCCGAAGAGACCCATCAAGCAGTATGCCTGGTCCTCGACGCGTGTCGTCTGCCGCCGCGCAGCCCATGAGATCCTCTGGGCGACGCTGGCCGAATCCACAGGGGCTCTGCTGGTGAGAATGTCGAGGTGGATCCCGGTTCTGTCAGCCAGATCATCGGCTAATCCCATCTTCGTTCCTATGAAGGTCCATGTCTTCGTCAGGAACTCGATGCGTCCCGGTGCCACGAGCTCCTGCAACGTCCACCCGCGCCAATGCCACTTGCTCGTCCGGAAACAGGAAAACGAACGCCGTGGGTCCTCGCCATCGGGGACGTCCGCGAGGTACACGTAACACATGTCAGAGAGCCGGTACCACTCGTACATCGAGTTGATTGCCTCCGAGAGCTCCGCGCTGCTCGACTTGTCGATGCAGCATGCGTCGTTCCAGACCAGATCGAAGCCGGCCTCGCGCGCGACCTTGCAAAGGCCTTTGATCTTGTCCGAGAGGGGAGAGGGGCCCGCGAATATCTCGCTGTAAGCGTTCGAGTTCGGCGGTGTGCGGCGAGAGTTGTACAATACGGCGGGCCAAGCGATAACTCGAGACGGGAATCGCTTCAGTCGAGCTCGAAGTTTTCGCAAATCGGTCTGGATCTTCTTGACTTCCTCAAAAGTCTGCTCGCCTCCCTCCTCGGGTGTCCTCCAGACGTGCGACAGGATCGCGTACCGGACCTTCGCCGGGTCGTTGTGCCACTCAAACTGCCCTGTCCAGGTGTTCAGGAAGCGCGGCATGCTGCGAACAGTGCGAAGGACGCCAACGGATTAATGTGAGCGACTCGTTCTATGCTACGCGTTGCAGAATCGTCGCACTTATGTCGCAAATCTCCACGCAGCCAGAAGAAAGTCAGAGGGGAACGCGGGTCGGAGGTGATGAAGGGCTGATGGCAAGGAGTCAGTTGCCGCCGATACAATATATTCATGCCGCGGCCGCGAGCGCTCCAATGCATCATGCATGAATAGCGCGCGACACATGCGCGAGGATCGTGACACGGGAGCTCGCACCTCCATACAACATTTTATCCACCAGGGCACGCCCGCGATGTTTGCGAAGACACCCACTGCGCGCGCGGCCACTACACTCATCCACAATCTTCCCGCAGTCCGGGTACACACCTCTCGCGATTGAGGCATTCGATTGGGGTAGTACAAACAACAGTGATAAGGTAGCATCAAACGAGAGCTGGCCGAAGAACGAACGTGGCGGCGCGAACGCCAATAAACACAACATCGAGTCCTAACATAACTTAACTTAGTCTTGCGTATAAGGCGGCGGCAGCACCACATCGTCGTACAGCCGCAGCCCCGAGTCCACGTCCCTCGGCACCGATGCCACAGAGCCCGCGCGCGAGCCGCGCGAGAACAGCGAGCGCAAAAGCGTCTGCGCGCGTCCATGCGAGTCCGGCGGCGCGTGCCACGCCCCAGGCGGGATGACCGAAGGGGGGACCAGCGTCGCCGTCCCGCTCGACCGCGACCCGGGCGTCCGCGGCGGGTCCGTTGAATATACCGACTCAGAGGGCGGGCCGCGCGAGTTCGTGAAGCCCAGGGAGGGGGTATCGGGGCTCGACGGTGACGGCGCACTCGGGCCCTTCTCCCAGGATGGCGGCGGGCGGTAGTTTGAGGGAGAAAGTATCGAAGAGCGTCGCTGGGCGGTGAGAAGGCCCGTCTCGGACGCGGCGGAATGGGTATAAGACTCCGCGAGGCTCACTGCGCTCTCGGGAGCGTATTCTGAGTAGGGGGAGTTGGGAGATTCGGGGTCGAAGTGTCGTTCGGCAGCGAGTGTGTTGTTGGGGTATCCGGCGTGCCGCATGGGCGGCGGGTCGCGTGATTGGGGTGGGTTTCGGGAGTAAGAAAAAGGAGCGGGAGTTTCTGCGAAAAGGCGGTTAGAGCGATATCAGCCGGGGGCGGCCCTTCAGGAATCACTTACCTCGGGCAAGCTCAGCACGACGTCTCCGACGCAAACACAAAAACAGGACCACAAGAACCGCCAGCACAGCGACACCAGCGACGACAGCCCCAGCAATCAAGCCCACGTTTGTCCGCGACCCGTGTTCCGCGGCCGCACCCTGGCCAGTGCCAGTGCCATTCGGGCTCGTGCTCGTGTTCCCGTTCACGCTCGCGCCTGCAGCAGACGTCTGCGCGGGCGCGCCGTCCGCGAAGGTGAAGCTGATAGTCGACACGACCGTCGCGTCCCCATTGACCGAGGTGACATACTGCACAGAGACGGACGAGTTCCCCGCGCCGCTCGCCGCCGAAGAAGACGCAATCGACGCGTTGGGGACGGCCGTCAGGGGGTGCGAACCAGAGGACGCAGGCGTGCTAGTAGGGGCAGTGCGGGTCAGCTTCGAGCTTGCGACCCGGCTTGAGGCGGCAGAGGGTGCGAACCTTGCGCCCGAGCTTGACGCGTTAGACGGAGCGAGCCCAGCGGTCTTCGTCGGGCTCGGGCTCGAGTTCGAGCTTTGCCCCGGCCCCGATGGCTGCGTCGTCCCCTGCCCCTGCCCCTGTCCTTGCGTCTGCGTCTGGATCTTCGTCTGTGTCTGCGTCACCGTCACCGCCTGTGTCTGCGTCCCCCCTCCCCCTCCCCCGCCCCCAACCACGGGCGTAACACTCCCCTCGGGGTCGATCTCGATAAAATCCAGCCAAAACGTGTTCGGCGCTGTCCCGTCCGTGTTCTCCACGGTCACGACGTGCCTTCCGTCCGCGAGCCCGCGCGCCTCGAAGAACGTGACGTTGTACTGGATCTGTCCTGATGGTGTGTGCGGCGCGCTGTACGTGCCTGCCGCGACGCCGTCGAGCAGGTACGTCGTCTGCGGCTGGCCGTACGTGTCGGACGGGCCGAGGGTGCCAACTACGCGCACGCCCGTTCCTACATACGCCCGCTTTCATTCAGTTTTACTGTTCAAGCGCAAGAAGGAGAAGTGGGTTTGTGAGGGAGGGCGGTGCTCACCAGAGAAAGTCAGCCATGCGCGCAAGCCAGCGATAGCCGCGCCGTGCCGCGTCGCGTCCACCTCCGCGACGCCCTGCTCCCAGATCCACCCAGGCTGGTACTGCACGTCCGGGTTCGTGTCGTCCACCAGCGTGCTCCCCATCGCTGCAGCAGCCCCGCCTCCTCGTGCGAGTCCGAGTCCAGGTTAGTGCTCGTGCGAGACGGACGCTCGTCGTGGAAGAGAGGGAGCAAAATGCGCACGCCCTCGGGCGATGGGCCCCGTACTTAACACTTATCGAGCGCGAGCGCGAGCATGGGGAGGAGGGATCAGCGCCTGATGGATGGGTGATGGGAGCCGGAGGGCCTGGCAGGGAGGTGAGAGCAGTCGTGCGGAGGAGCAGGCACGGCGGTGATGCATTCCTGTTCGCAGCATGGGCGGGGCCCGTACACAGAAGCTGTGCGCCCACGGGATGGCTGCCGGCGGCGCGAGGAGGACGTTCTCAAGCTCTTCCGGTATCCAGGACAATACCTCATGGGCTTCGACGTGAGGACTCGGAGCCTTCTTGCGTTACCATGAACGCTGGTGTAAGGCCCGAGAGCGAAGAGAGTTCTGAGGGTGATACAGGCAAACTGGGTAGTGCAATCGACTTTCGCCGTGAGACGCGATCTCAGGTGAGCGCGTGCCAGCTGCAACAAACGTTGCAGGCTCAAGCTTTCTCGCGCGAATCCCTGCCAATCAGACATCAGCATCTGGGAGTCGGGCTTATAAGAGAGGAATTACCCACTATACGTCACGGCCAAGTCTCCTTGCCTGGACACTTTCCGTCCAGCCTCAAGCATAGGCGGACAGCGCAAACTGAGAAGAACCACGCCATTTCACAGAGACCCCAGTATTCCGAACCGCAGACCTCAAGTCCCAGTAGTAGAAAGGGCCACCAGCTGAGAGCATGCGAGACGGATCCGGCGCCATTCCGTGGGCAGAATCTTCACGAACGAGGGTGACGTCGGAGGAGACGAAGAAAGCGACATCGTAGCAGGCACACGCAGACCCGCGGTCTCGCGAGGCCTGCTACTACCAATCAGCCCACCTGTTCATACTAAGCGCGGGTCGCCCTGCCTTCAGGTATCCCGTATGAGGGAAGCGCAACCATGCCCGGAGGACGAGGTCGATGTGCAAGTATTGGAGATGGTGGTCGTGTTCAAACAGCAGTCGTCGACTAAGCGCGCATGCGCCGCCCTATTCCGACAATTCCGGAATCCAGAGCTTCGGCCCACACCCCCGCTACGGTGTTATGTATGTCAGGACCCTACGAATGCATCCCAGGTGTCGCATAACTCGAACATAAAATACGTGTAGTAGGTACACACGACAGTAGTAAAGTACGAAGAAAATCCACTCCCGGTAGTCCAACGCGCACCCAACCTATCACTCCTGCGTGTACGGCGGCGGCAGCACGACCTCATCATACAACCGCAACCCCGAGTCCACATCCCTCGGCGCCGCCGCCGCGCTCCCATCCGGGACCGCGCGCGACCCTCGCGAGAACAGCGAACGCAGCAACGTATGTGCGCGCCCATGCGAGTCCGGGGGCGCGTGCCACGCCCCAGGAGGGAGCGCAGCGGGGGCCACGAGCGGCGACGTGGCGCTCGCGGATGAGAATGCGGGCGACGCGGGTGTCTGCGGTGCGCTCGACGAGTACGAGGACTCGGGACCCGTGCCGGGTGTGGTCGTGTATCCAAGCGAGGGCGTAGTGGGAGCGATAGATGTGGTGCTCTTCTCCAAAATCGGGGGAGGGCGATGCGGCGCGGGGGAGAGACCGGAGGGGGAGGGAGGGGAAGCGGGGCGTCTTACAGGGGCGAGCAGAGCAGACCCGGAAGACGCGGAGGGAGTGTAAGACTCGGACTGGCTTACGACGCTCTCCGGCGCGATTTCGGATGGCGGCGCAGTCGCCGGCCTGTGGCTGAAGTGGCCGGCAGAGCCAGTGGAAAGGGGCGCTCCGGCATTTGAGGAATACCGCATAGAAGGTTGGTGTGAGCTTGGAGGGAGTTCGCGGGACACGAACGGGTCCTGGGAGTAGGCGAAGGGCGCAACTGTGCCTGCTGCAGGAAAGTCAGAGAAGGCCCGAAAGAGATGTATATGTGCCACGACAAAGCTACGCACCTTCCGTTGTGTCCGGGCGGCGACGGCGCCTTAGGAAGAAGAACAGGAGTGCTAGGATAGCCAGACCCGCAACGCCGCCTACAGTAGCTCCGGCGATCAC
Organism: Trametes villosa; assembly: GCA_002964805.2. Classification (NCBI taxonomy): domain Eukaryota; kingdom Fungi; phylum Basidiomycota; class Agaricomycetes; order Polyporales; family Polyporaceae; genus Trametes; species Trametes villosa. The sequence goes on along the minus strand of PUDQ02000113.1, from coordinate 945,038 downwards.
CCCCGCATTCGAATGCGATGCGGACGAGGATCCGGAGCCCACATTGTTGCTCGGCGCAGAGGTCTGCGCAACACCCGCGGGCGCAGACACGCTCGGCGTCGACGTAATCCCGGACGAGAGCCCAGCAGTTGAATCAGAAGCCACCGGATCCGAAACAAGTGTCGGGGAGGGAGCACCAGAACTGGCACTCGAGCCCGGTATAGGATCGACGAGGAAGTAGTCCAGCCAGAACGTGTTGGGCGCGGTCCCGTCCGTGTTGTTGATGAGCACGATGTGGCTCCCCGGGGAGAGGTTCCGCGCAGAGAAGAACGTCACGTTGTACTGTGTCTCCCCAGACGGCGTGAGCGGGGCGCTGTACGTGCCCGCGACCTTGCCGTCGACCAGGTACGTCGTCTTCGGCTGGCCGAACGTATCGGAAGATCCGAGTGTCCCAATGACACGGACGCCGGTACCTGCACAGCATGTGGTTCCCATTCAGCTCTCGCCGAGCGCAACAGACACCGGGGACACTTACCAGTGAAGGTCAGCCACGCCCTCAGTCCTGCGGTGCTCGCCCCGTGCCGGGTCGCATCTAGCTCTGCGACGCCCTGGTCCCATATCCAGCCAGGCTGGTACTGCACGCGCGGGTCGCTGTCGTCCACCAACTCGCTCGCGACCGTGGTTGAAGACATCGCCGCCGAAAGACCTGCGCGGTTGCCTGAGAGAAGCGCCCCGGCTAGAAGGAAGACGTCAAGATGAGAGGAGAGGGGTGGGAGTCTCTGCGGGCGACAGGGTTATATCCCGGGCACGGGAAAGGTATCGGCGTGATGGGGCGGCACCTGATGGACGCTGATGGGAGAAATTAGAAACATCTGTCAAAGTGAGTGTTAGTGCTAAAACAGCAAGAGCGTCAGACTAAGTCAGTGATCTGGCGCTGCAACAGCACTGGCTCGTCCTCAGTCGCAGCACACGCTAAGTATGGAGACGGCAATAAGTGGCCTTCCGTGTTCCAGGCGGTGTACCGTTACGCCAGCGCCGAGCTATTGAGGATGGGTTCCTCAGCCTGCAACAACATACCCGACAAACCTGCTGGCATTGAGGAGTCCTACAATTGGGTAGTCCCAGTAACCAACCAGGTTGCGCAGAGGATAGTCCCCCATGATGGACTGGGCGATCAGCACGCACGACTCGGACGAGGGAACGTTTGTCGTGCTTCTGATCAACTGGGGAGTGAGCCACGCGGCAGCGAAAGTCTAGGCTGGAAATCACCTGATAGCGCGAATACCGCTTCTGCCGGCGGTACCCTGGGCCAATACTCCGAAGACCTGTGCGACGGACCCACAACGGCCTACAATGTGAGGACGCGGACATGGTAGTTCAGGACAGGGTCGATCGACGATCGCCTGCTGCACCGTCGTCGCGTAGCAGTGCACTGCATATCTGTGGCGGACCCCGGATGTGCAAAAACGTGGCAGACCGCCTCGCGCTCCGCCGGCTTTGTCTGGATCGAGTACCGATCGAAATTATGTCGATTCAGATCGGACCGTGATCGACCCCGAGCGAACGGGTCAGACAAAACCTACGGAGAGCTTCAGAGGTGAGCGTAATGCGTGCCGCAGGTATGGAGGGAATCCCTACAATGCTAGCCTTGAAGTAGGCCTACCTAGAAAGCAGACATAGGAGAGTGATCGCGAAAGTCAGATATGTATTAAGAGAAAGGAGGATAGGGATAGCGCTAATGACAGAACTTCAAGGGTATGTCAGCCTCAGCGGCCATGTTCGATACCGGCGTCACATTGCAAACGAGACGAGAGGAAAACATCTTCGCTCATGCCCGTTGCACGTGCGAGGGATAGAGCACCCGCAGCCGACAGCGCGCTAATGTAGTGTGTAAGGCGGAGGCAGCACGACATCGCCGCGGATCCTCACCCCCGAGTCCACGTCCTGTACCACCCTCGGAGGCGCACCTGCCGCGCGACCAGCGTATAGCGAAGAACTCGAATGCGGGCGGGATTGCGTGGTAGACGCCTGCGCGCCGTGCTGCGAGCCGAGGCCGAACTCGGTCCCCGCAGTGATGTCGAGAGAAGAGCCCGATACCGACGGGGCAGAGAGAGTTCGCCTGCTTCGCAGTGTGTGGTTTTCGGCTCCTGTGCTCGTTGCCGAAGGAACAGCGTCCGGGCGGCTGACTCTGCGCGGGGAATCGCGGTTTGACTTCGCCGCATCTCCGACGTTGAGCGGGCGGGGTTGCGAGGGATGGGACGGCATAATCTGGGAGGTCGACCACTCAGCGCAGAGTGACGCGATCGCCGAAGACGACGTGGAGTAGCGAGCGGAAGGCGGGGGCGTGGTATCGTCCAAGAGAGAGCGAGAGCGTGTTTGAACCAAGTCCTCTTTGGACTTGTTAACCACGGCTGCAGTGATCCGAGGACGATGAGTCCAAGTCGCTGCCGCGAGCGCACAGAGCCAACACTCACCGATGGTGGCACGACGTCGGCGCCGATGTGTTACGCATCGGAGGATAATAGCCGTGACAGCGAGGACGGCAGCGCTGCCCAAGGCAGCGGCTACTATCTCGAGGACGGAAAGATGGGGTGAATGTGCTGAAGGAGGAGCGGCGATGATAGCACTACTTGTGGGATCTGCGGCGGAGGGCACCGCGGACGGCGCAGAGGAGGCGAAGGTGGAGCGGGTCAAGAAGGATGCGGAGTCCAATGAGGGTATAGAGAATGCAGAGCGCGAGCTCGAGGGGGAGGATAACGAAGATGGAGACGTCGAGAAAGAAGACGTCGAGGACGAAGCCGTCGAGGACGATGTCACCGAAGATGACACCGAAGGAGGTATTAAGGAAGACGACGTCGGAAAGGAAGTCGTGATAATGGCCGCCGCCGGTGAGAAGGAAGAGCTTGAAGTAGTAGAGCTTGAGGAACGTGGGGGATCGGGAGCCGCGGGAGGTAGGTCCGGTGTTGTAGGGGGTAGTGAGGACCCGCCCGAGGCGGTGTTGACTAGGAAGTAATCCAGTATAAAGGTGTTAAGACCCGGGGCGGCCCCGCCCTCCATGGTGATGAGGACCTCGTGGTCGTCCAAAGGGTACTCCGGCGACGTGAAGAAAGTCACATTGTACTGGGTGTCCCCCTGCGCAACGAAGGGTGCTTGGAACGAATCCACCTGGGCTCCGTCGATAGAGTACGTCGTCCGGGGTTGGCCGTACGTCGCTGACTCTCCCAGGGTACCGACGACTTGGAAGCCCGTACCTGTACCCCCGGCTGCATGTCAGGATGACGCGAGCATCGACAGAAAAAGCAAGAGCGGGCGTACATCTGAAGGTCAACGACGCCGTAATACCCACCGCCGATACTGTATGTCGCGTCCCGTCAACCTCCAGTAGTCCAGATCCTTTGGGGACCCATTTCCACCCCGCATGATATTGGACGCGATGGTCGGTGTCGTCGACCAGGATGGGGGAAGCAGTAGACGACATCCGCGAGTTCGACACAGCTAGAGGTCCGCCAGCGTCGCTTGTGTTGCTCGGGTGGAGTACGGGGCTCGGCGTCGTATCTAGACGTCAAGGGAGTATTTGTATGCCGACGCAGTGCGATGTGATGCAGAGACGGGGTGTAGATGGCCTGCCTGTGCCCATCTTCTCGGGCGTCGAAGCTGTCAAGCAAAGGTATGAGTGACGGTATATGAGCAGATGCGGCGTAGAATCAAACGTGCGCGGCCCTGGCGAGCTTACGATCATGGAAGTATCATCGCAGTGTATGGTCAGTGTCTCATGCGTTGTTGTAAGGTGATGAGGTGCGCGGCGTGAGGAGACATCACCGGTGAGGTGGCGGCCTAACAATGTTCGACGTGTTGGACGTCCAGCACCTGTCTCTGCGGACAGATGGCAAGCGAATGCGGATAAAGATGCTATGAGCTCGGAAACACGCTGAAGCTACATGCGGGTACGCACCCGTGGCTCCGGCATCGTTAACGCCAATATGCAACGTAGACACGGCAGTCGAGGACTTGCCCGCTATCACGCGCCGGCAGCCTTCAGAGACGACCGTTGTGAGGCTAGTAAGCGTTAAACGTAGCGCGCCTCCTTGTAAACGCCGCTGCCCCAGATCTTGCGGCCAGATCGCCACCGGATCCTGCGGGGCGGCGGCGGCCACGCCATATGCGCTCTTGAGCGCGGAAGAAGCGTCGGGCGCGCGCTCGCCCCGGGCACGAACCACAAGCTGTACTGGGCTGCGCAGAGAGGTTCGGGCTACAAGGCGAGGAGCAAACAAAGTCGAGATCCAGGTGCTGCAGGCGCTGGTAAGTGAACCATAGGTGTGGCATGGCGATATATTCCGCCCGAGGGAGTAGTCGAGCCTAGCAGAACAAGTGTGGCAAACGGCAGGGCACGCGATCAGCAGGTGCCCAGGTTGCTCGCCGGCGGGTGATCTGAAGGTAGACGGATGTTAGAGTGGATGCCGTGGACAATGAACGCTAACCAAGCAAACGTACCAGGGGAATAGACGTAGGAGAGCAAGCGCGGAGTCCAAGTACGTATCAAGAGAAACATGAATAACCATCGCGCCGCCAACGGAGTGTCAGTGACCAGGTTCGATACCGTCGCACAGAATACAAAACGAAGCCAAACGTCTTCGCTCGTGTCCGGAGTCGCGCTTTCGCAGAAGCGAGCATCTGCGGCCGACCGTGAGCTAGTGCAGCGTATAAGGCGGCGGCGGCACGGCATCATCATGTATCCTCAGCCCCGAGTCGACGTCCTGGGCCACTCTCGGAGGCGCCCCCGCCGCGCGCCCGAAGTGAAGCGAAGTGCCCGATTGCGGACGCGACTGCGTTGCGGAAGGCTGTATGACCTGCTGCCAGCCGAGGGCGAGCCCGTCCTCGATAGTAGAGGGAGCCGATACAGACGGAGCAGGGAGGGGCCGGCGAACTCGACTTCGCGTAGTTGAGGTACCGTCGTCTCTGCCGGGCGCCGGCTCGGTAGTCGGCTTCGCAAAATCTCCTGTGCTGAGTGTCTGGCACGTCGAGGTCGGCGGTGGCACGATATGGGAGGTCGGCCGTTCGGCGGCGAGTGACGCACTATCCGCTGTGAACAACCTGGAGTAGCGAACTTCGGAGGACGGCGGTATGTTATCGTTCGGGAAAGAGCGAGCATGTGTTGTCAATCGCTCCCTTCGGCTGTCGAAGACGGCTGCAGGTATCCAGCGACGATGAGCCTTAGTAGACGTAGTGGCGGAGATCCAGAACACACACGCACCTGTTCCGTGGCGGCGTCGGCGTCGACGCCTTACACAAAGAAGGAGTACAGCCACGGCAGCGAGTACGGCAGCGCAGCTCAAGGCAGCGGCTGCGATCTCGAGGACGGATGAACGGGCGATATGCGTCGAAGATGAAGCAGCAATGGGACTACTTGTAGGATCATCGGTTGTTGTTGATGTGGCAGTACTCTGAGTCAGAGGGCTGCCTGGCGTGTCGCTTTCAACGGAGGGAGCTGCGGAGGTGAGAAGGAGGGCCATGGAGGTCACCGAGGGTGGGAGGGGTGTAGTGAAGGAACTTGAGTAAGAAGACGTCGAGGTAGAGAAAGCCAAAGATACCAAGGAAGGAGATTTTGGGGGAGAAGACTCCGACAAGGGAGAAGCGATTATGTTGAGCGCCGATGAGAAAGAGGGGTGAGCAATAGAGTTGGAAGAGCGTGGTGGATTTTGGGTTGTGGGAGGTATAATTGACGTTGAGAGAGGCGGTGACGGTGCGCTGGACTCGGAAGCGATGCGGATTATGAAGAAATCTAGTATGAAGGTGCTAGGGCTGGAGGGCGACCCCTCATCCGCCTTTGTGATGAGCAACTCGTGGTCGCCCAAAGGCAGATCGGCCGAGGTGAATATGATGACGTTGTTCATGGTATGCCCCGGCGCGATAAAGAACGTTGGAACCGTCCTGATCACGTTCCCGTCGATAGAAAACGTCGTCTGGGGTTGACCATATGTCTGCGTTTCCCCGAGAGTGCCGATGACTTGAAAACTCGTGCCTGTAATCACACGAGCTGCATCAGTATCTCGGGTACGTAGGGAATGAAACTTAGAGGGGACGTACACCTCAAAGTCAACGACGCCGTAACACCCTCCGTCGACACCGTGTGGCGCGTCCCGTTCACCCCTGGGGTCGTCAATCCATCAGGGTTCGAAGTCCACCCTGGTTGGTACTGAACCCGGGGGTCGGCATCGTCGATGGTGAGTGTGGTAACGGTAGACGACATGAGCGAGTTCGACGAAGCTAGGGCCCTCCGTGCAGCACTGATGCTCCGCGGGTCGGATACGGAACTCGGCGTCGTCCTTAGGGGGCGATGTGCGCTTTTATACGCCGAAGCGATGTGATATGCATCGTCTAGACGGCCTGCCCGTGCCCCTCTTCACAGATGTAGAAGCTATCAAGCAAACGTGTGAGTGATGGGATATGGCCAGGCAGGCCGCAGGATCCGGTGTACGCGCGAGACTACAATCGTGGAATTATAGTCGCAGTTTACGCTGCCCATCTCGCGCACGGTCCTGTATGCGGCAGCGAAATGTGCGGATTGTGGAGGTATCACTGGCTGATCAGAACCCCAACAAAGCTCCTGGCGTAGACCATCAGATATCTGTCTTTGCAGAAAGATTACGAACGAAACAAGGTTGGAATCATCTGCGCTCGGTTACGCGGCGATGATAGCTCGCAAGTACGTACCGTGGCTTCACTGTTGACGTAGGTTTTCGGTCATGTACGAGTACCAGGGTGACCTTGGACATGCGCGATTGACGGCCACCCTAGAGAAACCGCATCCTATACAGGGAGTCGCGAAGGACGTCGAGTTTTAGACGGGGAGGGAGCTGGCGTCGCAGTGGGGACAACGCGGGAGGAAAGCGAACGCGTGCTGCTGGGGTCAGAGTTAGAGTTCATCATTCCCGAGGAGTCATAACAATCTGCCACGCCAGAAGTTGTTCGGCGGGCCCATCCCAAGCAGCATCGAGGAGCGCTGTCTGCCTATAAGCTCGCTAGAACGCAGAGTACCAGACAGACGAATGAGCTTACAATCGAGCGCGAACGGGTAGCAGGTTGTTAGCTCCGAGGAGTATCAGCCAGAACGGCGGATACGCAGGGGGACAGAGGGCCTATCGAGAGGTGAGCCCCGTCAGAATTGATAGCAGAGGGAGGGAGAAGAGAACAGACGACTCAACGTGCCATCTGACGGACCCAAGGCTCACCGTTGCACTCGCGCAATCGCACAACCAATAGGTCGTTCGCAGCGTGGGCACAATAGAAGAGCTTCCACACGCTGACGTCTTCCGTCGGCAACCACTGTAACATACCGCGCACTGGCAGGACGAGTCAAACGCAACGCGCCCTCTTACGAACAGCACCGCCCCGCGTCTCGCGCCCATGCGGCCAGGTGTCGACACGGCGCCGGCGCCGGTGCCGCTCGCCCCGACCGCCAAGCACCAGACTACAGTACACTGCAAGGGGGGCGCCGCCGCACTACATGCACAAGGAAGGGCGGGGGAACGGTATGGCGCGCGCTCGCTGCGGGCGCGAACCACAAGCTATGTATGTCGACTGCGCCAGGGGGTTCGAGCCACAAGGGGAGGATCAAACGAACTCGGATTCCAGGTGCTGCGGCCCCCTGTTTGCGTTTCGAGACAGTAGACGCGGGTGGGTGAAACGCAGATGTCGATGTGGTACTGTGCTCCGTCCGAGGGAGGAGTCGAGCAGAGCAGAGAATGCGGGGTAAACGTTTAAACGGTAGACGGAGGATCCGGAGAGCACGATCAGGCGAATGCCGGACGCCGGCCAGACCATCCGGCAGACGTTCCGAGCCAGGTGGATGAGTGACGCAGCGCAAGGTGCGGGCGAGCAAGCCTGTGGCGCCGGAGAAGCGAGGCAGATGGCAGAAAGCATCGAGAAGGTGCCACAAAGATGCATACAACCGTCCAGAGTAGGCTGCACGGTTCGCAGTCAGAGAAGTCATCCGCGGCTCCGTATGACGCACCAACCCAGGCAAAGAGCGCGCCGCCTGGAAAGGTGTTGTACATCCGTCGTGAGACCGACCAGTAAGGCGGCTGGGTTTACGACAGCGTGGAGTCTGACGCCCTCGCGCACATTCGAGAAGAAATGTTCATCTGTCTCAGGGCCGTCTGCAGTGGGTGTTCGGGGCGGCATCGGACGAGGGACTTTAAGAGCGCGTTCTGTGGACAAGCTTCGCCTTCGGATCTTCTTTGTGGACTTGATTACAATCTTCTGCAGGTGCTCCGAGTGAGTACGTCGCCCGCCTGAGAGATTCACGGCGAACTCGTGCGGTCGTATGCAGAACATCGCTTGTGGCCGACGCGTAACGTAAAGCGTCTGCAGGAGGCTGCGCATCGGATGAGAGTAGATGCCTCTTCGCTGGGGTGGCCGAAACTCACCTGCTTGAGGATGTCCCTTGTGGACAGCGATGCGCACCCGTCTTGGGGAGCACATCGGTCGTGCTGACCTTGTACTACAGCTGCTTGCGCGCGAATGGTTCCTGCTGCAAAGTCCTTGTAGGCTCCTCCACACGAAGTGGACTGAGGCAGCCGTTACAGGCCTTTCTGGCCGAGTCTCCTTGTGAGACGGCTCGGAAGCGAAAGACAAGGGCCGCCGCCATTGCGCACCCGATGGCAGGCAGCCTGTCAAGTAATACTACAACGCCTCTTCGGGCTCTGTCAACGGCCGAGTAGTACTCCTGGTCAGCACACAATGCATGTATTCTGGCAATGGATACTCGCCAGGACCAGAATCAGCGGGTGGCTGCAGCGTATCTCGTTGAGGGATGCAATTGCGTCGAGTTTGAACTTGTCGTGATTGACACTCGTGTGGCGTCGGCAGTCCGGCGTCTAGTCTGTCGCCCGGCGCGTAGTACAACTGAGAGAACGCTTCGCACTGCATCTGTGGCAGAGAACATACCGTCGTGATGCACACAGCGATTCCAGACAAGTGGGGGGGGGAAAGAAAGAGGCGGTACAGAAGAGGAGGAACACGATCGAGTGCAAAACACTGCCACCCGTGGCGGGGAACATGGGCGCCTGCGGGGCTGATGGGCGTCGAGCGCGACGTTCTTCTCGTTCTCACCGCCATCGCCCTCGTCCACAACAAAGTCTTCCGCATGCAGATGCCCGCCGTCGCCCGCGGAAGATCTCTCACTTACCTGGCCAATATCCCCGGCTCCCGGTCGCAGACTCTGTGCAGACGCCCTCGTGCCGTACAAATGGCCCTCCGAAAAGGATGGAGATGAAGCACTTCTCTTCTCCCTCCCATTCCCTTCGCCTTCTCTACAGCAACGTTCATCACGTTTAGCGTTGCGCTGCGCCTCAGTCCGCCCCGAGCCCACTCTGGTCAAGCTCCGGAGCCGCGATCAGCCTGAGCAGCACTGTCCATCAAGGTGAGACGTTGATCCTTATCGATATCCCCTCTCGTCCTCCCCCGCCCGGCGCGCTACCCTCTTCCTTTCTCTATTCTCCGCTCAGCGCCCGCGCCCACAGGTACTGATGCAATGTCCTGATGCCACGCAGCTCTAGCCGTCCGTCGCGGAGTCACGCCCTCGCGTCGTCGTGACCCAGCCTTTGCAAATCCGATATATTGCGCACGCTAGCGATCGACCACACGCTGTGCTCTCCCTCTCTCGCTGTCTCGACCCCCATCCCACCGCCTTCGCGCTCCTCCCTCTTCGCCGCCGCCCTCCTCGCACCGCCTGCGCCCGCCTCCGCGTCGGTCCTTCCGAAGCCCCTACCTGGCGTAGCCTTTCTTCGCACGACCACTACTTACTTGCCTCACTTGGCCTGAGCTCAGCTGCGGTACCGATTGTCCTTCCCTGCTTCTGGCCACTCTCTGACTTGTCTGCTTTCTATAAAGGGCTCCGCTTTCCTGCTCGCTGCTAGCATCAACACTTTACCCCCAACCACCACCAACTCTTGCATCTGCAATGGCGTCCTACACGTACCCCCAGTTCTACTACCCCACCCCCTACCTCCAGCCCTACTACCACCAGCCCTACGTGTCGCCGTTTATCCCCCCGGTGATGCTCCCCGGCTCTCCCCAGCTCCCCCCGCGCGACGAGCGTCGCGTGCACTGGGATGACCAGCCCTACCAGCGCCAGCGCCGCCCCTCCTGGCACGGCGGGCTCGTCCCCCCGCCCAACCCGCAGCCGTTCCCCTCGCCGCCGATCATCGTCACCCCGCTCCCGCACATGGTCCCGCTCGCGCCGCCGACGCAGCCGTACTACACGCACCAGCGGCGCTCGTCCGACAGCTGCCTCCCGCAGCCGGCGTGGGTGACGTACCCGACGATGGTCCAGCCGCTCGCGTACCACCCACCGACGCCGCCCGCGCCCGCGATCCACCCGCTCCTGAACGGCGAGAACGCGGGCGGGCCGATGCTCCTCTTCGACCTCTCCCTCAACACCTTCAGCCCGCAGCGCGTCACCGCGCTCTCGCAGACGTCCGGCACGCCGCTCACGCTCGAGGAGCTGCGCGAGCCCGCGACGTTCCCGGCCGTGCACCGCATGACGATCCAGTGCGAGAAGCTGCCCGAGTGGCCGATCGTGCTCGAGCCGCACTCGACCTCGCGCGAGCGCTCGCGCGAACGCTCGCCCTTCCTCGGCGTGCCGCCCGCGGCGGCGGCGGACGAGCCGATCACGGTGTACGACGTGCTCATGGCGCTGCACCGCACCGTGCAGCGGCAGATCTCGCACGTCGACTGGGCGCGGCTCACGCGCGCGCAGACGCACGCGGTCGCCGCCGCGTACACGCGCCGCTGCCGCACGTTCCCGAGCGCGGCCGCGTTTGAGGAGGCGCAGGGCGTGCGCCGCGTCGACTACCTCCTCGACTGCTACCTCTTCCGCGGGCTCGTGCGCGACAACCTCCAGGACGGCTTCTCCAAGATGAAGCTCCTCGTCGGGCCTGCGCGGTAGCGACCGCCCGCCGCGCGCGAGAGCGCTTGATGGTTGATACCTCCGACCCCGGACTACTACGGCCTTGATCGATTGGCAAGACAATCGTGGCTACGATTGCGCAGCGGCTGCTGTCGCGCTCTCCTGGACTTGATGGACACGTCGCGCGAGTGGACGCTACTCTGGCTGAGCGGTCTCTTTCTGGGCTCCTGCGACACCTGTGGACAGTCGAGTCACTTCGCGTCTGTGCCTGCTGTGCACTGCGTACTGGACAGTAGGCGGGCGCGGGCTCCAGCTACTATATATGCGAGCATGTGGTCGCGGTCGCGGTCGTAGTCGTGGACGCAGTTGTGGATGTGGAGGACTGCGCGATACCCGAGGAGGGAGGCTGCGACATTGGTCTAACTTATCCTCTATATCCCTAATGTTACGATGTTGTCTCGGGCTTTCTGTTCGGGTTGTGGCTTGCTGTGGGCTTTGGTTTACGACGTACTTGTGTATTACGACCGTAACGAGATATCTAGACAGCCGGTTTATGGTATGAAGTGGGGTGTCCTCCAGTTGGGTAGTATGTATATCCTGTGAAACCGATTCAATATAAGATTTTGTGAGCGCACGCGACCCTTTGGCGAGAAAATGCGGAGAGATCTGGCGATAATGCCGCACTGGCATGGCAAGCTGCGAGGAAGGCAACTCTGTAATATTGGGTCCGGGAAAGTCGGAGGGGGCTCACGCGGGATGCACTGGGATGCAGGCGCTTGATCGATTTCGTTGAACCCGGCGGCGTGCGTGCCTGACCGGGTTCCTCGCGAACCACCACCTCTGCGCACGATGCACTGCATATCGTACCCCTCTATTCAAGTTCATAGTCGATGTACTTACACCGACGTAACTTACGGATCAAGCATCGCAGCGACGCCCAAAATAAGAAATCTAACACGGGCCAGGGGATGTCGCGTGCAGCGGTAAGTACTACCGGCGGTCATCTGCGGCTTGCCCATCGCTCGGCTAAACCTCTTGTATGCGCTGAGACACAGGATGTCGGGGACGGACATTCGCAATGAGACGGACCCACGCGGTTTGCGTAGGTTATAAGGCCTCCACCTTCGCTGCGACGAGGCCCCTTTTGCGCCCTCACTCTAGGCCTGCAGAACGAGTCCCTCGATGGCATACGTCGAGGTCGACGACCGCGACGCACGCATTCAGTACTCCGACGGTTGGGAGGTCTCGAATGCGCAGAACGCATACGACGGCACGCTGCACGCCGCCCAGGTGACCGGCCTGACCGCGACGTTCAAGTTCACAGGTGAGCCATCCACCCTCTCCAACTCACACGCCGCGCACCAACCACTCACCTCCCCCACAGGCAAGCAAATCTCCGTCTTCGGCTGCGGCGGCGCCACGAACGACAACGGCTGGCCCTCGACCGCCTACGACATCGACGGACATCGCTACAAGGTGCTCACGCCCGACCGGACCGCCTCCCCGGACACGCTCTTCTACAACGTCACCTTCTTTGAGGCGGACGATCTGGAGCCGGGCCCGCATACGCTCGTGATTACGAACCTGAACGGCACCGCGCCGAACCTGTTCTGGTTCGACTGGATCAGCTACCTCGCGACGGACTTCGTGGTGGAGCCGACGAGCGGCTCGGCGGGGGCGCAGGCGACCGCGAACGTGAACGCTACGTCGTCTGGCGCCTCAAGTACGGATAGCAGTGCGGCGACGGCCTCCTTGCCCGCATCGACGACCGACTCGGCCGGCCTTTCTGCGTCCGCCTCCGTACCCGCACCAAGTGCATCGAACGTAGGAGACCCGCAGCCCACCGTGTCCGGCAAGTCTCAGAACCTGGGTGCCATCATCGGAGGCACCGTCGGCGGCGTCGTCTTCCTCGCGGCGCTTGCGGTCCTGGGCGTGTACTTCTTCTTGAAGCGACGATACTCCCAGCAGCGCGAAGGCCCGGTGCATAGTCAGTATGATCAACCCAGCGTTTGGTTCTACGTTGCTCATGTGCGATTTGCAGGGATTCAGCGCGACAAGCCCTCGAACGGGCAGCTCGGCCGCAGCCGCACGCTCTTCCGCCTCTCTGCGCCGCCCCCAAGCTCCATCACGCCGTCCGGCCTGCTTCTACCATCCACCGCCGCCGAGGCCGCAGGGCTGCTTCCCTACTCCGACTCAGCCTCCTCGTCGCGCACGGGAAGCCGCGGGCCGCCATCCCAAGGTCCCTCAACGAGCGCGTCTACGTCCGAGCCGGCACGCTCGCAGATATCCCGGTTCAGGTCGATGCACAAGCAGCGCCCATCAACGCCAGAACTCTTCCCGACGCCGACGTCGACACCGAGCGCGTCGAACTACGGCGAGCCGGTCGGCCCCGCGGTGATGCACGAGATACCAGAGACGGTGCTCAGCTTGCCCCCGGCGTACACTCCAGATTGAGCCGGTCGTTCCATGTCTGCGATTCTATTGTTCTTCTCGAGATGGAACTTGGTAGGTAGGCCAAGCACGTCTGTTATAGGTGCTGTGGAGTACTGTATTTCGATTTAGTTCCATTCCTCGGGCACTCTGCTGCTAATGTGTGCGACGTCTACACAGGATGCTACGACCGAGTCGTCAAAGGTGTCCTCGCGAGACGCCCAGGGTCGACCATCGGGCGTGCCTGGGTGAGCAGCATTGATGGAGACCTCGACTCGGAGTCGTCCCAATCGCATCGCCTTTCCGGCGCATCCATGTTGCTCGCAGCGTAAGTGGTCGAAGGCGGAATTTGACCACCGCTCGTCACGACCCGCGTCCGTCGCATGGCATTTGACACTGTTGATGCCCCCCTGCGTGGGCGTCGGCGCCCGCACCATGGCCCATGGGCGCCCATGACCAGTGCACCGGCCATCCGCGGATCCAGCGCGTCCCTCCGCACAAAATCTCGTTCTGCAGGGTTCGTCCGCGAAGGATGTGAAATACGCACAGTTCGTCAATGTGCCTCGCGCTCGACTGACATCGTACGTCGCATGGCCGCGACGTGCTATAAAGGAACGCGTGCGCTTTCCCCGTACGTCTCCCCTTCCCCTCGCATTCCCGTCACTCTTATCTTACTCCTTGTACTCAAGTGCGTCTGTCGCTTCCCGCACGGTCGGGAAATGACGACGAACGGCGGCTGGGTGTACGTCGACGACACCGATCCGAGCATCGTATACTCCGGCGGGGACTGGACAGCGTCCAAGGAGGACGGGCCCTCGAGTCAGTCGGGCGTGTTTGACGGTACGCTGCATGGGGCTACCTTTCAGGGTATCACGGCGACTCTGAAGTTCACCGGTAAGTACACAATCGCCTCTCGTATACATCGCTTTCTCAAACAGTCTATGTCAGGTTCGGAAGTCGGCGTCATTGGCACGACGGGCATGACGGACGTCTACGGCTGGCCAGCGGTAGACTTTTCAATCGACGGAGTACAGCAATACACGAACACCTTCCCCCCAGGCATCTCGGCCACCACCCTTTTCACGAACGTCACCTTTTTCGACTCGCCCGTCACGCCCGGCGAGCACCTCCTCACGATCACAAACCTGAATGGGACCGCGCCGAACACCTTCTGGTTCGACTACATCTTCTACAAGCCCCTCGATAACGCCGGCACTAGTCCTCCCGGGAGCCCCGGGTCCGCCTCAGTATCGCTCACTACGCCCTCAGGATCCCCGTCCGCGAGCTCCGCCTCCGGTTCGGTATCACGTTCTTCCCCCTCAGGCACGACCCCGCTCCCTGGCTCTGTCTCCCAAGGGCGTGCGTCGTCGTCGGCACCGGAATCTCTTTCGACGTCCCCAGGGTCCATCACAACCGGAGGCAGCTCAACGGCGGCCGCAACGAATCCCCCGGGCTCTAGTTCAACCAATGACGCTACGAATACCCCAGGCTCTGGTTCTATCAGTAGCGTCCCCACACCCAGCCAGTCCGGGTCCGACTCGGGGACTCCCCGCTCCGCGGCCACCACGAACCACACGGGCGCTATCATCGGCGGTGCCGTGGCAGGCGCTGTAGTTGTCGCGCTGATTGTGGGCATCCTGGCGTTCCGTCGCTCACGTCGTCGGAAGGAGAACTGGGATACGACCGAAGGTGAGGTATGCGCGACGCAGATCAGATGATTCCATGCTCACCGATTGTCCTTGCAGGAGTAACGGCGGCCAATGTTATGGCCGGCCCGATGGTAGAGAGGCCATACTCTCTGTTCCATCAGGCACCTACCGCGTCATTGTCAAGCGTTCAGAAGGAATCGGTTGCTTGTGGCCAAGCCAGCACCGTCCCCGAGAGCGCGAGTGCTTCGCTGCCACACTCTGGAGGCGGGTCGAACGCCGCGGCGCCCCCTATACAAGCCGAAACCACGACCTCACCTCCGGAAGCATCTCGACCTGCCCGGGCGAAGTCGCACGTCCGCACGCTAGCACAACGCTTGAGGTATTCAGCTCCGCCACCTCCAGAGCAAGAAGTCGACTCTGGATTCCGCTTACCTCGGGATGAGAGTGTAATTGGGACGCTGCCTCCGCCATACACACCGGATTGATTCGGTGTCGGTCGATGGGTATCCATGGTGCGGGGTGTAGGTGCATCCCTTCTGGCTTCTCGATGTACAGTAATCATTTATAATAGCTTCTTATCGCAAGGGTGTGTCGTTGGCAGTTTAGTACGTGTGAGTTTTGAATGGTCGACACCCTGACGGCCAGAAGTCGCCCTCCCGGGTACTTTTCAGACGCACCCTGCTTAGGTTGAAATAGCCTTTCGGGTGGCCAAGATGAGTACTGCGTTCCCCCGCCGGACGTGTTCGGGGAGTCAAGCGGCGTATGAACGCATTAGCGAACAGGAGCGCTCTACGAGCGCTTGTCAGCAACTTCGCTCTTACCGCCATGCACCACAGTTGAACACGACCCAAAGGCTGTCGCAATGACGCTAGGGCACGCTCGAGTCCCGCTGCGCCCAATTTGACACTCATAACTAGCTCTCTTCACTTAAGCAACGGAATTTCTCAGGTGAGTCCGCCAGCGAACTTACCGTGGTCGCTACTCCTGATTCTTCCTCACTCTAGTGATGTAGTTCGCACCCTCACAGACTAGATGAAGGTGTTCGAATTGACCCTCCCGCTTGTAATATCCATGAGCGTGCTTCCGGAGTCTCTGTACCTTAGGCGTCGCAGTCCATGTGGCATGGGGCGCCCGAACGTCACGACCAACGCTGGCGTGCCGCAACTTAGCTTTGATGCCATCGCCTCTCATCGCCCTGCAGCTGCGTCGAACTAAGAATTCACCCCGGAACCCCCTCTGGTTCTCTTCAAGATTGCGTTGTCAGTTCAGCAGCGGGTATAGACAGCAGGGTAATGAACCATTTCAGATGCGGGTGTATGCGAAGGTGAAGTTCTGTGCTGACCAGTTTTCTGTAGGGCTCTCTCTGCGATACGGGTCGGTACATTGGGTCGTGTCCTCCGAGTCAACTCACCCTAGCTGCGCGCGCGGCAGCGTTTGAAGCTGTGACGGCCATCACCAGCGCAACGGCACTAGAAGTCCCGAGGCATGCCATGCGACGACGAAGCCAAGGCTCGTATAAGAACGAAGGCCGTATACGACGGCAGTTCCTGGCCTCCCTCTTCCCTGCTTAGCTAGTATCAATCATTGACATCCCAGGCTCGTACAACCGCAGCATTCTCTATGAGTTTGCCGAGTCCCCGGGTCGATATCGACGACGCGGATCCGCGCATCCAGTACTCCGCAGGCTGGGGCACCGCTCTATCCGACAACGCATACGATCGCACTTTGCATTCCGCCGCACGAGCTGGACTCACAGCCACGTTGACATTCACCGGTATGTCCCGGATTATATTTAGAAACGTTACCCAGCGCCCTCTGAACCCTTTCTTGTAGGTACGGCGGTCGGCGTCACGGGATGCGGAGGGGATGCTGCTGAGTTTGGGTCGCCCTCAATGTCCGTGGTCATCGACGGCCAGAACGAGAACATCTTCCTGAACGACCTGTCCGAGGTCGCACCCCCGAACGCTTCTCTCCAGTACAATCTCATGCTCTTCGCGTCGCCAACACTCGCGCCAGGGGAGCACACCATCGTGCTGACCAACCTGAACGGGACGCACCCGAATATGCTGGTGCTTGACCGCTTCTGGTATGTCGCTTCAGACACCACGAGTGCGAGCCAGTCATCTATGCAACCTTCAGGGTACGTAGTACCATCGGAATCCGCGTTGCGAGTGGCGAGCTTGACTAGAACCACAGGACAAACACAGCGCCTCCAACCTCCTACAACTCCGCGCCTTCGAAGAACACCGGGGCTATCGTAGGCGGCGCAGTGGGCGGGGCAGCTGCCGTGATGCTTGCAACGGTTGTCGCCTGCTGGCTCATGAAGCGCAGGCGGGGGAAGAGATCGCCGAAGCAGGAAATTGGTACGCTCGTAAACGTTGCATGTAGAGCACAACTGACCATACTTGCATGGCACAGCGGCCTTTATGGACCCCGGCATGGCCCAAGCGTCGTCGACGCACCTTCTGCCATGGTTCACCCCGGTAGCGGCCGCGTCTAGTCACGTATCTGCCATAGACGCTGCGCGTAACAACGACTCGGAAGGGCTGGTACCTTCAATGCAAGCACTGGGAAATAACCCGCCTCCCCTCGCCTCGTATGCTCCGGGACCCGCAGATCTACCAGAACACGCTCCGCTTTCCACACCACCGCCTGCCCATCCACATCTGCCTGCGAACTCCTCACCGAATATCTCCACGAAACCAGCGCTTGTATTGTTACCAAGTCCAAGACGGTCCGCTCGGACTGTCATGCCGCCACCTCCCCGCGACGAGAGCCACAGACTCGCTCCCGCCATATCCCGGATAGTGCGTCAACTTGGAGACGAGTACGAGGCTGCCATCTTCTAGCACTTCCTACGCTCATATCTCTTTCGCCAGCGCGCTGTCCGATTATCTATCGTCGGACATGAGTGACCTGACAGCGCACATCCTCCTCACACCCTGTCCGATGCTCGCGGCTGCGGTCGCGCTGCGTCTGATTCTGCAACTGCCATCTTACACAGGTCCGACATCTCCATGATATGGCTTGGCATCTCCTCTATCTTCGCTTCCATGTCACGTTCCGTCCGCCGAGGTTCCCTCGACGAGCAGGCCTTTGAGGCGGCTACTAGTGTTGTATTACACACAAACCTTAGCAGGTCACCGAATTCGCGGCGTCGCTCCTCTGGCGTCTCTCCAGTCGTCTGGGACGCCCTCTGCCCCCACGCGCCTCTCTCAGTTATGCAGTCTTCGCGTCCTTGTGAGTTGCGCGGGAGCGATCGTGCTTGTTATGTTGCTCCCCGGCGACCAAAGAAGCTCTGTCTAGCTCTCTCACCGCGCCCGCGAAGTTCTCGGTAGCCCCTGCCACAGACTCGGCGCCGCAGCTGCATGATGTTCCTCATTGGCTCAATTCCGGTCCACTCCCCGTGTGTATCGGCATTTTGAACGAGTAGCATCGGTTCGAGTGAGGAGAAAGGAGGAAGGCCAGATCTGATCGGGATCGTTAACGTTTCCGACGCCATTGCGCAAACACTGGGCGCCTGTCTGTGGTTCCTACCACCGTCCGTTGCACGTTGGTCCTTTATGCAAGCTACTACGTGACTTAAGGATATGGTCGCAGTGAGAAAATTACCAGAAAACGATTGACCTGGTATGTCTCCGAGCTGGGCCACATTGCGGACGAGAGTCCGCTGTAAGCCGGTGAGTACTCTCATTGCATCCGCTCTTCCATCACGTTCAAGTTGACTTCCGTAGCTCTGTGCAACGCTGTTGTGCGCGACAGGTCATCATCATAGTGCGTTGAGAATTGAAGATGTACAATCAGGTGCGACGTGTCTGATTAGATTTCGCAGCCAGCATTGTCTGCCGGCCGTGCTGCCGCTCTCTTCATGCCGAGGACGAGAGAAGGCAACACCGCTCAGACATCCTACCGTCAAGCATGCATCGTTTACCTCCTACTACTCACCTTACAACTACTTGATGCGTGCAAACGGGACGAGGGAAGGAAAACGTTCGCTGATAGCAAAGGACACTTACGGCTCTTCAGCACGACTCTTCAACATCAGTTTCGAGTCTCATCTCCTCCCGGCTGCCTGCGTAGCAGGCATTCGATAGGTCGAACAAAAACCGGCACATCTTTGCTTCTCGCGTTCCCCAGGACTACCGGACGTCCGAGTGAGAGAGGTCATAAGTGTCATTCGTTTCCACGCCATCAGCATTGCTAACCGACGTCTCGCAGAAGGGCTCTCCTTTCGGGGTACACAGCATCCGCTCGTGGCGGAAATAAGAAGCTCGTACGTGACAGATGGGGCCTGCTGCGTCGCCCGGACGGCACATAAGGTGTTGTGCCTCCACCACTCCGCGGTCTCTCATTCACGATCTTCCGCCCGCGACTCAGTTCTCCGTCCAACAATCGCATATCATGGCCTCATCAGGTACTCGCGTCGATGTCGACGACAGTGACTCCCGAATCGTCTACTCGGACAACTGGAGTCAGGTCGTGTCACCGAAAGCCTTCGATCGTACCCTGCACTACGCCCTACAGGAAGGTTCTACAGCCTCACTGACTTTCAATGGTCCGTCTTCCCCCGGGTGTCCGCTAGCCTAGCGTTCACTACATACTGCTACAGGTACGATGGTCGGAATCATGGGATGCGCAGGCGACGTAGCCGAGCTGGGGGTCCCGTCAATCTCGGTCCTCATCGACGGGACAAACTACAACGCCAACGTCATTCCTGTACCCGCACGCCCAGGACCGACCATCTACAACGTCACGCGCTTCACCTCACCGACCCTCGCTCCCGGAGAACACACGGTCGTGATGACGAATCTGAACGCAACTTCGCCGAACCTGCTCGTGTTCGATCGATTCTGGTACATCGCAGCGGATGTCGCAGAACCCAGCTCGAGCGGCAGCCAGTCGGCTTCGTGAGTCACAGTCGTTCATGTCGCAGCGACGTGAGAGCTTCACTAGCACTTCGCAGGTCGAATACCGCCCTCCCGTCTTCCGCTCCTAGTCCGGCACCCGCGACGAGCGGCGGCCATAACAACAGCGCCATCATAGGCGGTGCCGTGGGCGGGGCAGTGGTACTGCTCCTGGCGAGCCTCGCCCTCTTCTGCTTCATCAGGCGTAGGTCGCACCGAAGCGCACGGAGCATCGGTACGCGATTCAAGTACCATCCTATGTTGTTGTGAACTGATCTTGTGTCATACGCGCGAAAGACAGCGACTCGAGAACATATACGCCCACCGTGATGGGACATAGACCTCAGCTTGTCCCAGCAGGAGCCGCCCCTCATCAGCGAAGTTCTACCATAGCCGTCGACGGAGCGGTACCCGCACATCAAGCACGCGGGGCAGACGACCTACCCGCGCCGACGTTGGAATCCGGGCTCACGTGCCTGCAACAGTCCCGCCGCACATCCTCGTTCTCGCCGACGCATGCGACGTATACGCCTTGGACGACCCCTTCGGCGGACTCATTCTCGAAAGCGTCGTACATCCCCTCGGCCCACTCTGACGTCCCAACGCGCGACAACGCTCGCTTGCGCGACATGGACGAAGATCCTCTCCCGCCGTATATCGGGAGGGATAGGACCTAAATCAGTACTCTCGGACGGTCATTCATCTTTTCGTCTACCTTGGCTCTAACGCTTCCCCCGAACGGACTGAAGCTATCTCCGTACGATGTATGCGTAGCGTTTCGCTTATCAAGCTTTCGCAGACCGCACGTCCATCTTGACGTTCAGACATCGTCCCGGCGACATCCCTGCCGTACTGTAACGGACGGACGAAGTACGAGAGCCGTGTGTTCATTAGGACGCTCCTGTCCCCGTAGGTGCGGCACAGCTGGCGAACGCTAGTATGAACAATATTCCCGTGCATCCCTCCGGGATGCCGTACTTCGAACGTCTACGCAGCTGCCCTGACCATGTGCCTAGACTACAATGGGACGTCCCAGGCTGTCCGCGGATGCAGTAGCAATTGGGCCTTCGCAGTCGTCTTGTGAGCATGTTCGACGATACGATCAATCAATGCCGCGAACTCACCCCCAGAAACCTTAGCTTCGATGCGCGACCGCATCGCCTCTAACCCTCACATATAGGGCCGCCATACGGAGCATCCTGCGCGACCTGCCCGGGATATCAACTATCACCCTCTCCCGGAGCGCCCTCCCCGGCAGGCTCTGCTCCTCCTCCCGCAGAATCAAGGTTATAGCGCCATGGACTCCGTGGGAGATCGTATCTACCTGGACGATGGAGACCCGCGCATCCGCTACTCGAGCGGCTGGGGTACCGGACAAGTCGCCGATGCGTTCAACGGGACTGCGCACTCCGCAAAGGGCCAAGGTCTTTCCGCCACCCTAAAGTTCACAGGTGCCGTCGTCCTTCCGCTTCATCGCACTTCGCAACTGACATAGCTCCATGCAGGAACGATGGTCGGCGTCGTTGGGTGCGACGGGGACGTCGTCCAGTGGGGTTCCCCCTCTGCGTCGTATGTTGTAGACGGCGAGAACTACGAAGTTCGCGTCACCCCGGACGTAATCCCGGAATCGCTCCTGTGCAACTTCGCCTTCTTCTCGTCGCCCTCGCTCTCTCCCGGCGAGCATACTCTTGTGGTCACGAATCTCGACGCGACTGCGCCGAACACGCTGTGGCTGGACCGCTTTTGGTACATCGCCGCAGACGACCTTAGCGTGCCAACGTCGCTCCCTGCGAAGTCCTCCAGGTTGGTATCTCGCCCTCTCGAACATATATCGGATTATAACCGACATTGATGCAGCTCCGGCGTGCTGTCAACGACGGGCTCATCTCGCACGGCTTCGTCCATGACGCCTCCAACCTCGATCACAACTCCAGCACCTACGACTTCCAGTGACACGATCGCAAGTAGCGGGAGCTCCCCGACGAGCCGGCCGTCGCACGCTGCGGCGACCATAGGCGGGGCGGTGGGAGGAGCAGTCGCCGCTCTGCTTCTTGTTACATTACTAGCCGTCTGCTATCTGTCCAGGCGCAGAGCCGCTCTGGAACAGCCGGGGGCCCTCAGCATCCGTACGTATCAGAGCTGTCTATTCAGTCTAGCAATCTTGGAACTGACTACGTCCTTACGCGCTACAGCTCGAAATACAGAGGGCGGCCCAACATGGACCACTCTCCCATCTCGAGGAGGGCATGAAGATCTGCGACCGTCGATACGCAGCGTCATTGCAACGTCAACTCCCGTCATGCCTTCCACGAGGGCGATGGAAGGAGCAGCCGCCCTCTCACGGTCGCGCAACACAACGATCTCCGGAACCGCACAACAGTTCCCCTCTGATGTCAAATCCCCGCCCAGAACTCAACTGTCTAATACAGCACCTCCGACTACGCATTCGCGGATATCCCAAATATCCTCGTTGCTTACCGTCCCGCCGTATACATCGCATACCTCGCTGGACCGCCTCGGCGCCGCCGTGGCACCGAGCGACCGCCCTCGTCTTCTTCACAACAGACCTCTATCTATGCACCAGTCCGATGCTCCACCACCATATACCCGGTAGCGGCACTCGCTC
Organism: Trametes villosa; assembly: GCA_002964805.2. NCBI lineage: Eukaryota > Fungi > Basidiomycota > Agaricomycetes > Polyporales > Polyporaceae > Trametes > Trametes villosa. The sequence continues at coordinate 922,541 of PUDQ02000113.1, read as the reverse complement.
ACCCTTCCGATGCAAGGTTCGTCGACCAAGATTGCTGCGCACAACTCCTGCATCACGACACTGACCCATGTCAATCAGACATGCTAACAGACATCCCTCCGCGCGCGAAGGTACTACACTGTCACGGTATATGAACCCTAGTCACTATACGATCGAGTTTGGTACCATTGTGCGAATTCGGCGGCAGGAAGCACTCGAGAGGCGGATGATTAGGTTCACGCAATGCCATCCGAGGACCGTGACCCATGCATTGCTGTAACCGAGCCACATGCCTCTCCCTAAGGTCTATCCGTGACTGAAATAGTAGCAGCTACTCCCCAATAACCGTACGTTCCCAACCTCGCATGCGCACAATATATATTCCGGAGCTGATGTTGCGTTATCTATGCCATGGTCGAGAACGCCCGGGAAAGTGCGGCGGGGAAACTCCCGTGGGATGGATATGTCCCGCGGTCCACGCCGCCGAATCCTCCTAACATCTCTGCTAGAGTATCCTGTCTGATAGAACACGGGGCATCGTCTTGATCAGGAGTTTATCAGGTGTCCGAGCCGATATGATGCCTCTGTTCGCTGACAGCCTGCACAACAGTGGCAGTTTCACGATCTTAGGCTGTGGCATGATGTCAAAGGTACATCGTGAGAGGTATGTTCCTGGCTGCGTGCAATGTTCTGTGGCGACGTGTGCTCATTCTAAGCTACTAGATGTCGGTGCTTAAGATACAGAGAAAGCTTCTACCGGGAACGCGCCTACTCATATCTGCTGCACCGACTGCTACGCCCGGCATTAATGGCATAAGTATGCTGCACCCCCCGTGCCCTCGCCATGCACTCGAACGCGGTTGCGCGGCCCGCACCGAGTCCGTAACCTAACCCCCTCGCGACCCGCGTTGATGATATCACGCCCTCGGCGAGGTGAGTTGACATGCTTTTGAACTGTAACGCCGCAAAGATGATGCTAACAGCTTTGTCGTCAGTAGTATCGCTGTCAGGATGGATCAGTTCCATGTGCTGAACACCATGATCCGACGCGACTGGCTGCATATGACTGGTGAGTGAACTGGATATATACTGCAACAATCCCTGTTGTCCTCAGCGACCCCCGCCGCCTCTCTCCCCGCTGCCCGGCTACTACACTGCTATCCCATGAGCTCTAATTCAGGAACCCGCATTCTCGTAGATGACCAGGATCCACGCATTCTGTATTCGATGCATTGGGACAACAAGTACCAAAACGACGCATACAATAACTCGCTTCATCTGGGCCGCGATGCAGGATCGACAGCAACTTTCACGTTTACAGGTCAGCTATATCTCCGGCACTAACACCGCGTATTTCAGCACTGAGACTACTTGTCTATAGGCACGCAAGTTGGAGTGTGGGGAATCACCGGAAACACGCGCTACAACGGCTTTCCTGCGGTGTCGTTCATCGTCGACGGGTGGAACTACTTACTTCGAGAGGAGTCCCTCGCAGATCCGCCCTTGGAGTTCCTATACAACATGTCGCTGTTCCAATCTCCCGTCCTCCTTCCAGGAGAACACACGATAACCCTCGTCAACATGAACGGGACTCCGCCGAACGTGTTCTTATTCGACTCGATCTGGTACTGTACCCGCCAGACGTTAAGCGAAGCGACGTAACCCTAGATTAGGGCGTGGGAAGGGGGCACCCAGGCGATGGGTGGCCGGGGACAGGGGGACATAGGCGATATCATTGGCCTGGCGATGGCTAAGCGCCCGCAAGCGCCCATCGCCTTGAAAAATTACCGAATTGGGAAGGAGGAGGGTAGGCGATGAGTGGCCGGGGACATGGGGACAAGCGCCCATATAGGCGAGGCGACGAGGCCCCCGGGACAGGGGACATCGCTTAACGTCTGGCGGGTACAGTACATCCCTTCGGATCCTACAGAGACAAATACGGGAGAATCTTCTCAGTGAGTTCTCGGCTTTCAACTCCATAGGCACGCTCGGGCCTCTCGACTAAACGTACAACTCTTCGCCTCAAGGATATCATCGCAATCCTGCGCGTCCGGAACGACTCCCTGTCCATCCGAGGCAATGAAGCCTCTGGCGTCGCTGGGCGCCTCGTGTGCAACATCGACGCCTACTGGACAGGTCAATGGGGCCACCATAGGCGTGGCCGTTGGCGCGGCGTTTGCGGTGGTGCTCCTGGCGACCCTGGGCAACTACTACTTGCTGAAGCACACTCTTTCACGGCGTCAGCTGCATGCCGACGGTATGTATTACCAACACCTCTGACACTGGTGTACGTACTTATGTTTGCCATGCCGTACAGCCAGGCGCTCGCTACTGACCCCCTCCGAGGGTGATGGCTCTACAAGTCGCTCGGGTAGAGCACCGTCCATGAGAACATTCGCTTCGGCCTGCGATTCAGGCGACATGTCACCCCCTCCCCTCTTTCCGGAGCGTTCCCGCCCCCGACATCTCCAGACCACCGACAATCTCGCCGATCCGCTCGGAGCCCAGCGATCTGCGGGGTCCCGGAGTCCGTCGCAGACGCCTTCGTCGCGAGGGTTTCTTGCGAGTGGGTTCCTAAGGAGGATGAATTCCCGAGCATGGTCGGATGCTGCGACAGCTCATGCGGAGGGAAGCATGCCACCGCCCTACAGCAGCGACGCTCCGAACTAGCCAGGATACTTAGTACCTACTTATCCCAGACTCACCTCGTTCACTTGGGCGCATGGGGTCATATTGTATGGCGCAAAGACCTTGATACTAGTGAATTGTTGCAGCACAAGCCAAAACATAGCAAATCAGAGTGGAGATCCCGGGGAAGTTGGCGAAGTACAGAGCCGCGAGGTTGACGTTACGAGGCACCTTCTCAGGCAAGGGCTATGCGCATTTTGAGCGCTTAAATGAGCTACTTCGACACCACAACGACCTGCACTTTTTCCCCGACCGCCGCGCTCCGTCTCCTGCTTTCGTCGTATACTTTGCTCGACTCTAGAGGCTATAACCCATTCTTCCCCTGACTCTCCGCCGTAGCTCTCACTCAAGCGGCGTTTTCCTCTCAACTGTCGAAGTGATCAACTCGACGCTGGACGTGTTCGACAACCGTCTCGAGCTCCTCGCGGAAGGCTCTCCAGAGATCGCCCGCTATGAATGGAGCCCTCCTGAATATTTTTCCAAAACTATGTCGGGCCCTGCTCTTAAGTTCAGATGCTAGTGACGATGGCGGCGCCAGTGCTCTCGAGCGATCCCACCGGGCGCAATGACTGGTAGTACACCCCCGAAGCAGGGTTCGCTTCGTCAGCAAATCCGAAAGATAGGTGCTTTCATATAGCTTCCGCCTGATAGATACTGCAGGTAGGCTGTGGCAGAGAAGTTGATCGCGTTCGGATCTGAGGGCATTGCTCTTAGAGTCGACAGGTCGTTCGCATGTACCCTCGGGCGTCGCGTCGCCCATCGCATCGATACCCACCTCAGACTCAATCCCCGCGGCTCCTCGTCCTCGGAACACCGGTGCCATCGTCGGTGGGGTAGTTGGTGCAGCGCTCACGCTAACACTCCTCGCTGCGTTGGGCATCTCCCTCATGCGAAAGCGTGTGCTTGTTCGACGTCTGTGCGAGGTTGAATGTAGGCGGCTTCTCTGAATTTTATGGCGCGTTACTGACTCGACGTGTCCAGCGGACAGCGCGCCCACGAGCGCAGAAGATGGTCGCCAAGTTATCGAGGCCCCAGGCAATCGCCTCTCCACTACTTCGATGACGCGCAGCTACCCCTCCGACGGACTATCATCCCCAACTCGCGAGGCCATAGATATTTCGATGGGGCTTACGCACGCGCAACGGCGGCTATACGACCCCAGATGGCCACCGTCATATCCGGGGCCGCGTTCTGCAGCGTGCCACACGTGCTGGACGCCCTCGCCGCGAAGTACCCTACCACGCAAGGTCGCTTCGAGAGAGTACCTGGGGGAGATAACGGGGTAGTACTCGCGGTTACTCTCTGAGAGCAGCGCCCCTCCGCCGTATAATGCTGCCATTATTTGATTCAAGAGGGGGTGCGGGGTCGGTATCCCAGTCGTTGGACTCTTGCCCCGCGGAGCGTTTCCACAATATTCCACAGGACGATTCAGTACGAGGATGCTTATCTATCAATGCCATTCATGTATACGTAGCAGCCAAGTGTACTGCAGCTGTCTTGCCTGCTCACAGTGGAACGAGACAGAGAACGGCGCACTAATAGTAACATGGGCAGCCTTACGCGCACGGGTTGGCGGGCCGACGCCCAGGATCGAGATTCGATCGCGATCGGCGGCAAAATGACATGCGCATTATGGGCGCCTAAGCGGACGACCTCCGCCACAGCGACTGGCCTGCGCTTGCATTTGTACTCTCTTCCCCCCAACACTCCTCTGCTTTGTTCTGCGACTACGCCCAAACACGATCGTACTTTTGCCTCTGCTCGCTCACCTACAAAGCTCGTGCTATCATCTTACACAGCTCTTCTCTCAGCGGCCTGCACTTCACCGCCTAAGGGAGACCCCACTCCCGAGTCTCCCATTTCGAACATCTCTCTTCCGCGCTCCAGTAACTTGGCAGTAGAGCAGAGAGGGACTATATAACAATGTCCAAGAGACGAGTGGCGTATTACTATGACCGTGAGTGGAACGGTCTACTCACCTATATTCTGCCGACCCATCGTGCATACCCACAGCCGACGTGGGCTCGTACACATATGGCCTTACACACGCCATGAAGCCACAACGCATGCGCATCACGCACGAGCTCGTCTCAGCATACGACATGCTCCCGAAGATGCACGTCCTGGTACGTGTGCTTGCCCGCGTGGGCGATACGACGAGCTGACGCATGCGCCACAGCGCGCGAAACGCGCCACAGCAGAGACCATGACGCGTTTCCACACGGACGAGTACATCGACTTCCTCTCCAAGGTCACCCCCGAGAATGCGCGAAGGCTCACTTACCAGGGCTCGCGTTTTCTCGTTGGAGACGACAATCCCCCGTTTGAAGGTGTCTTCGAGTTCTCGTCCATCTCTGCTGGAGGTTCCATAGGTGCGTCACCCCGGATTAGCTGCAAGTGGGCAGAAGTTCAAGCTCAAGACACCTGTTAGCGGCCGCGAAGCGGCTCATGGAGGGACAAGCAGACATTGCGATTAACTGGGCCGGAGGCCTCCACCACGCGAAGAAACGCGAGGCTTCAGGTTTCTGCTACATCAACGACATTGTCCTCGGCATCCTCGAGATGCTCCGCTACGCGCCCCGAGTGCTCTACATAGACATCGACTGCCACCACGGCGACGGTGTCGAAGAGGCGTTCTATACCACGGACCGCGTCATGACCGCGTCCTTCCACAAGTTCGGCGAATTCTTCCCTGGCACTGGACAGATCGAGGACAGAGGACGCGGCCCGGGGCGCGGCTACGCGGTCAACGTTCCGCTCAAGGACGGTATCACAGACGAGTCATACAAGAGCGTCTTCGAGCCAGTACGTCATTTCGCGCACTCCCGACTCCCCGTCAAGCGGCGCGCTCACACACACGCGCGCACAGATCATCGACAAGATCATCGACGTCTTCCGCCCGTCCGGGATCGTGCTCCAATGCGGCGCGGACTCGCTCTCGGGCGACAAGCTCGGCGGGCTGAACCTGACGATGCAGGGCCACGCGCACTGCGTGCAGTACGTGCGCGCGAAGAACATCCCGCTCATGCTCCTCGGCGGCGGCGGGTACACCGTGAAGAACGTCGCGCGCGCGTGGACGTACGAGACCGCGTGCGCGCTCGGCATCGAGCGCGACATCGACCCGAACCTGCCCTGGAACGAGTACTTTGAGTGGTTCGGGCCGCGCTACCGGCTCGAGGTCCTCGAGAGCAACCTCGAGGACCTGAACACCCGCAACGGCGGCCTGGATAACATCAGGTACGCGCACCGCGCGGTGCACGCGTTCTATCTGGGGCTCAAGGTTGACGTGTTCCATGCAGGCAGACCGTGCTGCAGCACCTATCGGAGCTGCGCCCGGCGCCCTCGGTAGGAATGCAGGACGTGCCTCGAGAAGGCCTCGGAGAACACCTCGGGCTCCCGCGCGTCCGCGCCCAGGGACCAATCGACGACATGGACGAGCGGCTCGCACGTACGCTTACCTAATCTGCCTTCCATTGATACTGTGCTGACCCTGGCGTACAGAACATGCGCGGTTCGTGTACGACCTCCAGGGCGAGTCGGACGAGACGCACTCCGAGTCTGAGGGCGAGGCCGACTCCGACACCTCGTCGACTCGCCGCGCGCGCGGCCGCTCTGCACGCAAGATCCGCGGCGGGAAGAAACGAATGAGCATCATGACCTCGAAGTACTTCGACGTGCCCCGGCCGCCGCCCGACTTCGACGAGCAAGACGCCATGATGGTCGATGAAGAGGATGGATGCGGACACGGACACGAACATGCAGCGTGGGCGAGTGCGCGCGCCGGGCTCCCGACCGGGGCGGGCAAACGGCGGTTCTTCCAGAGCCTCGCAGACTGGGACCCGGTCAAGAAGGTCATGACGGAGCGCGAACGCGCGGGTGCACGGGCAGGTGCGGAGGCCGCCATGGTGAACGGGGGGAAGCCGAGGGCGCGCGGCGGAGCGCGGGCACGGACGAGGGGAGGTGCGCGCGCCCGGGCTCGGGAGAAGGTCAGCGATGAGATGGAGGACGCCGAGGCGGATGGGGACATTGAGGACGATGAGGACTAAGGGTGTGGTGTATGTTTGTTTGTCTATCGCGCTGCTGTATCTCTGTATATCTAGTTGGATATGTATTGCCACATTGTTGGGTGTTTTCGTACATAACGCTCGGCCTCAGACGCCCTACTCTATGATACAACCAGACAACCCAGGTCAAACCACGAACTCCAGTCCGGGAACCACAGACAACCAATACAATGATTTTCTGACACTCCCCGTACCTGCTGCTCACCCCGAAAACCGGTAAACACCCAGCCTCTCCACCCCGCCACAGAACTCGAACCCAGCATCGCCAGGGAGGGGACACAGCGAGCTGCACTCCCCCTCGTCGACCTTCTGCGCCGCGGCCACGGGCGCGCCGCCGCTGCACTGGCACACGCCCGCGTCCTCGACGCCCGCGAACGCGAATCCGTCGCGCGAGCACGCCTGGAGGCACTGGTTCACGAAGTCGAGGTTCGTCGCGAACGTGTGCGTCGCGACGCTCGTGAACGCGGGCGCGTCGACGAAGCAGCCCTCGAACGCCCAGCTGCCCGGGCGTAGAGCAGGGAAGCTGTAGACCTGTCCGTCCATGCAGCGTTAGCATATACCGGATCATGGAGCGGGAGTAGGTGGGAACGAACCTGGATGCGCCAAGCACCGCCGCAAGCGACACTGCTATCGCCCGCGCAGGCCATGTTGCAGTCAGTCGCGGGGGCAGGCTGGAGCGCGTCGAGGAGCCCGGTGCCGCAGTGGCACTCGTTCGCGAACTCGACGCCCGCGTAGCCGAATCCCTGCGCGGCGCAAGACGTGACGCACAAGGCGGCCGTGTTGTTCGTGACCTGGGTCGTGACGTCGCCCGCGAGGATGCGCGCGGGGTTGTCGATCGCGCACGCGGAGAGCGTCGTCCAATTGAGCGGGATTGTCTCCGTGCGGAAGGAGCTGGCGCCGTGGAACAGGGCGAGCAGGAGGAGAGAGGTTGCGCGGAAAGCCATGACGAGGTGTGTGCGGGTGCTGAAGACGGGATGTCTGAGCTGTCAGTACGCTTGCGGAAAGGAGAACGAAAAGAGCCCGGTTTATATGGCTCGCGGAGAGGTACGAGAAGCTGGGACTGTGATGCCCGCTGGGGGCCCGGTGTGTAGGAGGGACGGATCGATCATTTAGCTCACAAGCCAGTTGACCGGGTTGCCTAAGGAAGCACCATACGCGTTCCTGCCCATGTTCAGTCGTAGACCACAACGTGCATGGACGTGGTGGCACGGATCGCGTAGGGGGGAGCAGGCCGGTGGAAAGCCCAGTCAAACACCGCAACAGAGCCCGAGCGACATTCCACGAAGGGACGGCCTCTGTACCGGGGGAAGGCAAGTGGGATGAAAGCAGCGCCAGAGAACCGAGAGGACCTGGCCTAGACAGCGAATGTGATGGAGAGTCGTGTTGATAGGTACCAGCGGCGGTGGCAAAACGGAGTTCTCGTAGACCGGCGAAGGATGTGCCTATCTGGGACGTGGCCTTCGCTGAAATTTCCGCCTCGGTGCCTGCGCCGGTACACCCTCTGGTATGGCCGGGCGGCCGAAAGGTGGCAGGGAAGAGCAGATGCACAGAGGTATCACCGCCTTAGAAGCGCTGCGGTGCATACGCGGGGTCAGGCATCGCGCACCAAGCGTTGCAACAGACTACAACGACACGGAGTGCTGGTTATATCAGTTCGAGATCCTTGGAGAGGTAGGAAGAGGGTATGAACGGTAGCCGGTCAATCGTGCGTGCTAACCTAACGAACGCTGGCTGGAGACAGCATATGATGTAGGATGCGGCGACGCCAATACATACTTGCAGTTGGTGACTGGTGTCTGCATACTCCAGGGAGTGCGTTCATGCAGCTGATTCCGGAGGAGTGCTTGTTCAGAGGTAAACACAGCATCCGAAGACTCGAGTTTAGATAGTGTAGTGGATTTCCGTGGCCAAGTTTACGACGACGTCGTTGAAGACAAGCGCGAGCGCCAATAAGTTTAACCGTCTGAGATGCTACAAGCGGACCGGAGCCCCGCTCATACCGCACTATGCGGCAGCTCTCATCAAACAAAGGTGTCGCCGCATACGAAGCACACGGTAGCGATAACATTAGACAGTGTCGTGGTACATCTGAACCATTCAATCCTGCTGTTACTCAGTACTCGTCTGAGAGCTCCCGGAATCTCCTAATCGCAGCAACCGCGATAGCGGTCGTCAAACCCTTGTTACCTATCAAGATGGGGCTCACGCCGTAGCTGTAAATCCACCCCGACGGCCATGAGCCGTCCGGCTCTTGCATCTTCAGGAGCTGATCGTAGCCCCGGCGGTCTTGGAGGCCAACAGCCCCCGCGACGAACAGGCGCATGGCCACCGCAGAGGCGTCACCGGGCTCTCCGAATCGCTCCATGACTCGCTCCTTGAACAGTGCAGCGATGTCCGCGTGGCGTGGAATGGGAGCAGGGACCGCGATGAGGCGAGAGAGGAAGTAGAGGAAGAGGTCGGCGCCGATGTAGTAGCGTGTGCCCCAGGCGTAGGCGCGGGTTTTCAGGATGTTATACACCCAATCGAGCATCTGCGGAAGTTCGCTGGCGCGCCCATGGGAGTGAAAGAGTGTGAGCACGTTGATGCATACGACGTGGTCTACAAGAGGGGGCGTGGAAGTGGCACCGTGAGCTCACTGCGGGGTGCGACGGCGTAACAGCGAGACAACACCTACCAATGCGAGGTCGCACTTGATCATCGTAATACACGAACGGGAGTCCGTCTTCGTCACGAACGGTGAGGATGTCGTCCATGATGCTGTTCTTTAAGTCCTTCGTGAAGCGGTCGCCCATCGCCGTGCAAGCAATCGAGGTTGTATCCACATCCGCGGGAAAGTCTTTGGTCGTGAGGACAGGGGCGCCTGCGTCCGGCAAGCTAAGTACAACATGCGAAGTAGCGGAAAATAACCATCGTACCTGCGAAAAAGTGCATGCGGCGCTGGGGCGACGGCAAGTTGACTAAGCGCGGGTTTCTGGTGACCTCTAGGATGAGCAGCTGAGCGTAGCTCTCCTGCACTTCGACGCCGGTGTTCGTCGTCGACCACATCCGGCCAGCGTGGTCGCGGAGATACCGTTCCCCATCGAAGACTGCATCCCGAACGAGCGCGTTCAAGCTGCGTTCGAGATCGGCGACCTCCTCGCTCTTGAAGTGGACGCCGACCATGCCCAAGGAAGTTGCGGCGATGACGTGGTCAACCGTGCTGCTGATGAAAGCGCACCGGCTCGGGTTTTGCGAGATAGACTCCGGGAGGTGGCGGTAGAACGCGAGGCCAGACATACGCTCGCCTGTGCGGGCCGACGGGTAGACCTGGTCGAACTCCGTCAAGACGTCGGAGAGGGCGGTGTGGAGTAGGAATTCCCAGTCGGGGGCCGAGATGTTCCACGCCCCGTAGACCTGTAGGCCCGCGCCTGCCGCCCTCAAGCGACGGATACAGCGTACGACTGGTTCGGCGACTTTCCGGCCCGTTCGGATCGCGTTAAGAAAGTCTGCGACGTGCGAGCGTGGCAAGGAGAACAAAGAGCTGAGGCGGGTGTACAACTGGTCTTCGCCAAGCCTGCCCCGCTCATAGTCAAAGAACGGCGCGCTTTGCATCATGCGCTGCATCGTGCGGACCGGTATCGCGGGATGGGGAGACAGGGACCATTGGAGAATGTCGCCGAGGTCGAAAATGAAGTTGTCGCACATTCGATTGCGGGCCATGGCAGTGAGGGAGTTTTAGTGGCTGGTGAGTGGGATGATTGGGGTACTTGGGATCCTGGGTCGACGAGTATAAATGAGGCTCCGAGACTTTCACTGTCCAGGGACATGTCTTCGGTGATTCTCTCGATTTCTGGCGCTCATACCGAACCCCGACCACATTTGAAGCTATGGCCTGCACATAAAACTGCCGGAAAGGAAGCATAATTACGCTAGTAGAGATAAGCTACCATATGCGTGCAGGATTGCACCCACCTTTCTGGTAATGCCGGACCCCTCACGACGGATTACGAGAAACCTGTGGCGTGCGCTCGGGCCGCCGTCGATACTGAGGCAGCGACGTTATCCCCGACGAGCGAGAGGTTCTCAGTTAGCTTCATTGACAGTTAGGTACGACGGTGGCGTCTCACCGGTGCTCACGCGACGGTTTGAGTATTGTATCGTGGTACAGCGTGGAACCCCCATTGCCACTATGGACAGCATGTCATCAGTTCATTTGCAGCAACTTTGCTTCTGCCCATACGAGTGAGGCGCTAGTGAAAAAAGAGTTGATGCTCGAGGGGGCTGGAGGCCGATATAGCATTTCCATCTTGTGCCCGCTAGACAGATAACCGCCAAGGTTGGAAGGCTCACAATTGCACAACGAAGTCGGGGAGGGCATAGCCGACACCTGCCACGAACACTAGACCACCAGCGAAGAAGCATCACAGACCTGAACACGATTAGGTCAATTGAGTACATACCTTGCAGCCCTCTAACTGAACAGAGCGCAGCGATTCCATGCGCGGCCGTGAGCCCTATGTTAGTTACCAACTTGCCGCCCAAGCTCAAGCCGTGATTATACATCCACCCTGTGGGCCGCTCGCCGTTTGCCCTCCGTAGATGACCGTAGCCACGGCGACCGAACCTTTGGCAAGGACGTGCACTGTGACGGCACAAGCACGTTTCTTGGCTCTCTGAATTGTTCTCCGATCGGCTCCTTGAGAAGTTCGGTGAGGTCTATTGGAGGCGGAGGGTTGGAAAGACGGCGAACAGGCGAGGAGTAAGTCTTTTGAGATCGACACTGTGGTAGTACTGCGTACTCGGAACGCAAGCGTGGATGCACAAGACTGTCAGAGGGTAGTAGGGGGGTAAAGCCTAGGGTCTGAGTAAGCCCCAGGCGGCAGGTCGGCATTTGAAGGTGACAACGGTGTAAGCTACACATACCTACTCCACTGCAAGGCAACAGAAGATACGATAGCGATTCTCGTATCGAGGCGCTAGTGAAAGCGTTTCGTGCAGATTGGACTGGTTCATCCTGTAAACTGCTGGCAGGATGTTGTTGGATTTTGGATTTGAGCGAGCGAGCGCCTGCTCGCCGGGGCTTGCCGAAGCGTTCAGTATCGCGTCCGGTTCCGTTTCTGTACACTATCTGTTTGCCTCTGTACCACGACGCTACTGTACAGGACAACCAGAACCCCTCGTTTGTCACTCTCGACGGCTGGATTTCTCGACTGTCCAACCGAGTCAGATAGCAAGAAGCCGCAAAGGCATGCTCAGGCTGGAGTCTGCCCCATGCGAACGGACCGAAGCTCCGCTCCGTCCCGTGCCAGGCCGCAACTCTGCGTGTTGGACGCGCCACGACCACATGGAACCACGCGCGATATCTCAATCATAATCGAAATCTACGCCGTCGACGACGTTAACATCACGCTCTACGTACTGGTGTCAATCGCGAGCAAGTTCGCTCCTCCTACCTTGTATCTGCACTTCAGAATCACTACATCTGCAAGTACTTGACTCGGACACTGGTTCCTACTGGGTTCGAAGGTATCATCTCGCGTCGGCCGATCAACCCGCCTTCAGTTGGGACTTGGCATTCAGAGTCCCTGGTAGCCATGCCAATGGACCAGCCTCCACCACCGGGAAGAATGGGAGAATTCTTCAAGCGATCTGTGAAAAGCATTGCAAAGGAGGTTCTCAAACTACGCCATGAAAAGCGTCTCTGGGACGCAGAGCGTCAACTCAGGTGATGTCCACTTCGTGCAATCAGCTCATCCCAGAAGCCGGTCAGCGATGCTGATGACTCCATCATGGTATGCACTCGTCGACAGAATCGATGAATGTGCGCACTTGAAGAACATGCTCACCCAAAGGCGGCTCGACGCAGGAGAGCTTGATGATCTCAAGAAGGAGAATGCGAAGATTACATTGCGATGTGCGCGACTTTCTACCGAAGTGGTTCGCCTCCGTCTCGACATCGCCGCTTTGGTAAGATGCTGCGCACTCTCGCTGTCTTGTACTCCTATTTAGAGCTCTTCACTGATGCACGGTTCTCTTGAATAGAGCCATCGCTCGGGACACACGGCAGACTGGAGCCACCTACCACACGAAATTCTCCTCAACGTCTTTGAGGAAACGTGGCCTATCGAATACAGATGCGACCCATCCGTCGCATGGGGCCCACGACAGCCATGGCTCAAAACTATCCGTACCGCGAAGTCCCTCGCGCTGGTTTGCAAAGCATGGTATGGTCCTGCTACCGAGCTCCTATATGCCAACATCGTCTTTACACGGGCTGGCCAAGTCGCGGCTCTAGCTCGCACTTTCCGCGAAGAGCCGCCTTTCGGGAACCTCTCGCGCCTTGTACGCGGTATTCATTTGCATGGTTGCATCGTCTTGCCTCGGTTCTCCGAGGTCGTTCGCGAAGACCTCCTGCTTGTTTTGCGCTCGTGTACTCGCCTTCTATCCTTCTCCTCCCGCGAAGCTACGAGCCTGAGCGGTTACTCAGAAGATCCCAACTATCGGTTTCTAGACCAAGTGAAGTCCGATATGGGCCCGTTTCCACTCAAGCTCACACCTAGCCTGTGGGGTACGCCAACAGGAGAATTCCACCTAGCTCCGGCCGAGGTGTGTTTCAAGCAAGTCTTCCCTCTCCTCTCCTCCCTGGTACGCATCACCTCTCTCGTCATCGGGCCCTTTTCCTGGACGAAATGGGACACGGAGACCCTCCCGTCGGTCGCCTTTCCGTCACTCGAATGTTTGCAAATCGCCCCCACTTCTTCCGCTCTCGAAACCTACGTCCTACAGTGGAGCCTCCCAGTATTGTCGGCGCTCACCGTCGTCGGCTGCCGCAGATTTGACATTGATGCCACACAATGGTTGCAAAAGCACGGCGCACGGCTCAAGTACCTATCGTGGCACCTCGAAGAGCCTATGTCGATGGAGGAAGCGCGGGATTTCCTTTCGCAGCTCGCAGCCTCTTGTCCGGAGATAGAACACCTCGTGTTTCCTACGTGGTTTTCAGACTGGCAGGATGACATTCCACCGCTGCACGTCCAATCCTCGACGCTGCGCCACATCGACATTCTTGCGCTGCCGAAGTGGAAGTCCCCTCTCCTGGCGAAGGTCGAGCTCGCACAGGACGCGAAAGTGCCCCTGCTCTCCTCCTTCCGCATCGTCGCCCCCCAAGCCGCCTTCTACACTCACGCATGCCATCCGTCACTCATCCCGGAGGATCAGCCGGACATGCGGATCGTGCACTCGTTCCTGCGCGTTTGCGTCGTGCAGACTGGCCGCTTCGTCCTGTACGACCCGCCCGACCTGGCGCTGCGCATGTTCACGGAGCGGGAGGACGAGGACGACCTCCAAGACAGCACGTACGAGCCGAGCGAACGCGAGGACGTGGAGACGAGCGACGACGACGTTTCGTCTGCTGCAGGGGACTCGGACAGGGACGGGATCTTCCAAGACGAGGGAGAGGGCTACTACGACCCGAGCAACGAGGAGGTTCGCCGGCACATCCTGAAGATGTATCATCGGAGCCAGAGCCGACCCATTCCGGTGCCATACGACCCGAGCGAAGATAGCGAGGAGGATTCAGAGGACGTTGCAGACGGCGAGCAAGATGAGTAGACTCAGGTGTGTAAGGAAACTTCGTGTGATCCTCCTTCTGACCGTCCGACCACAAGTTCCTGTCGTACCGATAACAATCCTGAGCGATTTCATGACGACGTTGAGAGCCTACGCAGTGGCAGAGGGCAGTATACAGAGCGGATGGTGGCGGAGGCCGCGTGTATATTGTAGCATATATTATGGCACACAAACGGAAGAATTCTGCGTTCTCCTGTATGTTCATCATCTACCATCCCCGGAATTTGCGAACCGCAGCGACCGCCATGGCAGTCGTCAGACCCTTGTTACCCACCAAGACGCCGCTCATTCCGTATTTGTACATCCACCCTGTCGGCCACGCGCCATCCGCCTCCTGCATCGCTAGAAGTCGGTGGTAACTGCGGGGATCGCACAAGCCTATAGAGGCCGCAGCAAGGATGCGCATGGACAGCGCTAGCGCATCTCCCGGCTCCCCGAACCGTTCCGCGATGCGCTCCTTGAAGAGGTCGGCGAGGCCCCGGTGGAGGAGTAGAGGCCGAGGGATGGCGAGCAGGCGAGAGAGGAAATAGAGGAAGGGGTCGGCGCCGTGGTAGTACAGCGTGCCCGAGGCGTAGGCCCGAGTGCGGAGAACGTTGTGCACCCAGTCGAGCGTTTCTGGGAGCTCCTCGCCGCGACCATTCGAGTGGAAGAGCGTGAGCGCGTTGACGCATACGACGGGGTCTGCACCATTACGCAGGCGCGATGTGGTCAACTACGAGATAGATCCGCTGGATACACGACCCACACAGTACGCACCTATTCGCGGGCGGCCGGGATCGAAGTATGTGAGGGTGATCCCGTCCTCGTTGCGCAGTGTGGCGATCTCGTCCATGATGATATTCTTCTCATCGTCGGAGTAGCGGCTACCCATGGCCGTGCAGGCGATAGAAGTCGTGTCGATATCTGGAGGGAAGTCTTTCGTCGTGAGGACCCCCTCACCTGCAGCGCGTCAGTCAGGTTCTGCATGATACGCCGCCTCCTGGCGTACCTCTGAAAAACCGCATCCTACGCTCCGGTGTTGGCATATCAACCAGACTCGCGTCACCGGTGACCTCCAGCATGAGCAGCTGAGCAAAGTTCTCCCGCAGCTCCACTCCGGTGTTCGTCGTCGACCACATGAACCCAGCATGAGCGCGAAGATAGGACTCCCCATCAGCTACGGCATCGCGGGTGAGCACACGTAGTACACCTGCGAGGTCGTCGCAGGAGGTGAGCGGGATGCTGGTTATCCCGAGAGACGCGGCGGAGATCTGGTGTTCGACATTGCCACTGATGAAAACGGTCCGAGTCGGGTCCAGGTTATACTGAGAAAGGAAACGATGGAAGAACGCGAGGTTGGGCATCCGCTCTCCCGCGTGAGCAGAGACGACGATCCCGGCGAAAGTGGACCAGACGTCCGACGTGATCGTACCGCCGAGGTGCTGCCAGTCCGTCGCGGAGCTGTTCAAGACGCCATAGACGCGAAGACGGGTAGAGAGTTTGAGGTGGCGGATGAGTTCGAGGGTTTCTGCGCTGACTTTTGTGGTGCCGCGAGACGCTTGGAATGCGCTTGCGATGTGAGAGGCGTGGATGGTGGTATGTGTCTCGAGGAGAGCGTAGAGTTCTTCTTCGCCGATGTTCCCCTTCTCGTAGTCGTAGAATGGCAGGGTACGCATCATCCGCTGCACGGTTGACGCGAGTACATCACGAGTGGGTGCAGGAGAGTGGAGGAAGAGGTCTGCGAGATCTAGCACGACATTGTCGCATGAACGGTGGATAGAAGCCATGTCGATCGAGCGATGTGGAGGAGAGACGACGCTTGACCTACGTCCTATGGCTGCGGGCCTTTATACGCGAGTCAAGCACTGGTCGCGCCTAGCCTCCATGAACATTCCGGACTCCAACCCTACGACATGTCAATCGAGAACTCTCTGTCCGCTGGTCCGTATAGACGCGCATTCACGCACCTCGAAATCGCAGTTGAACGCGGGGCGGGATGACAGCATCACCCCGGAGCTTGGGTACCGCGCGTGAAGGGTTGTCAACGAAGATTTAGAGGGAGCGTGTCGGGCGTCCACATGCAGCAGTAGGTTGAGCGTGTTGAAGATTGTGCTGTGGTTGAAAGTAGGCATTTCGCCATACATCTTTGGTGGAAGGGCAGTCAGGTATAAAACCGTATGTTATGAGAATGTCATTGGCGTACCAGCGTAGTGCTGACCATGCTGCAGAAGGTGGTCTCGCTCAAGCTCGCCGAAGATCATGTACAAAGCCCCCGAAGGTCGTGGCTGTTGTAGTGGTCTGATGCGACAACTTGGTCGGTCTGAATCATCCTGCCGGCAGGGTATGCCCACATATACCTGCTCGACTGAGCAACGACAAAGGTTGCGACAGCCACTCTCGTGGTGGTGTGCCAGTAAGCTTAACACGGCGTGCAGATCGGACTGGTTCATCCTACGTGTCGCGAGGTTAGACAACGAGCTCAGAGTAGCGAGGAGCGAAGCACTTACCTGCATCGATAGGAACCAAAAATCGACAACGTACGGAGAGAAAACCGGCGAGCGCACACGAGAGAAGATGCGTGTCATGGAAAGTCATTGCTACATAGCGCGTACAAGCATGTGCCCATAATACATCCCGGCATATCCAGCAAGCCGGCCCAACCACTCATCCGGACAGCGTACAAACGAACGAAAGAGAAAGAGAGAACGAGGCAAGGTCAAGACATCGCAGCACGAGCAGAAATCTGCATCAGCTCCCAATCGGCTCCCAGCCCTCTCCGAAGCCGTTGGTCCAAGCGTGCGGGGCTTCATGTTGTGCATTGCAGCCTGCCCGTCGCGAGGTGTCCAACCCTGCCCACCCCCTGTCCCTGTTCGCCCGTCTGTGGTGCGTGGAAGACGCGTCCGGAGCCGCTCCAAAGGTACGAGGAACGGCAAGAGCGAATCAAGCAGGAACGAAAAGTGCGTCTAGTACAGACGAATGGGCTTGCCCATCGTCGACTTGATGTGGAGCGACTTGACGTTCTGCCAGTTCTTCTTGAGCAGCGAAACGAGGAAGTTGATGCCTGAGAGGACGAGGTGAGCGTCATTCCTACAAACCAGATGGAAACCACGTACTCAGCATGACGTTGGCAAGAACCTGGTCGTCGGTCATCTGGACGTGGCCGACGGCGACACCCAGGCAGAGAACCTTCTTCAGCTGGAACTTGATCGTCGAGCGGACCTCGGTGATCTTGTTGTTGAGGTCCTCGGCGTGGGAGACGGGCGTGGGGAACTTGCCAGCTGCGGTAAAAGTCAGGACGCTGTAGACCGGTAGCGCAAGAGGCGAACGAACCCTTCGAGAGACCGGGGCCGAGCAGACGGGGGATCTGCTTGATGAGGGCCTCGGAAGCAAGGAAAGCGTCGTACTTCTTGGCGAGCTTCTTGACGAGCTTCTTGTTCTTGTTGAGCCTAAGAGGTGAATGCATCAGGAATATGCTCGCGCTCAGGGCAACGTGTGGACGCACTTCTTCAAGTCATCAACGGACATGTACTCGAGGTCGATCTGCTTGGCACGATCGATGTCGGCGGCATCGGCGAGAATGCAGAGCGACATGCGGGGGCGGGGGACATGGGGCAGCCTACGCAGGCGAAGCCGTCAGCACGCGAGACACAGCCGGAGTAAACTGGAGCGCACGCACTTGACAGTGCCAGAGAAACGCTTGTCACGCTGGGGGTCGTAGTTCTTGAGACCAATCTGGAGCTCGACGGTCTCGACGAAGTTGCGTCTCTTCTCGCCGGTCGCCTCGGCAAGGAGCTCCTTGATAGAGCCCCGCACGCTTGACACTGAGAGCTTGCTGTTGCTGTACGCATACTGTGAGCACAAGCCACCGCGACGACGAGGGCGACGCCGACGTACCTCATGCTTTTTGAGGGATGTCTTGAGGACTTGAGGGCTGTTTACGGTCGTCGATCACCCCGTCCTCGACGCTATCCTCAAATTCTGCCGCAGGAGCACCGTGGGAATGAACTGTACAGCTGTGACAGCCTAAGTGACAAGCCCGATTTGGCGTGCTCGGCCCGCGTTCCGAAGAGGCCCATGGGCGCCAAAGCGAGCTGGAACCGCTTGCTCTCGTACTCGGACGGCTCTATACTCTGGCGACTCGCTCGACAACTCGCCGACCACCATGCTTACAACGCTGGCCCCCATGGCCCCTTTGCCTCAACTTGTTCACAACTTCGCTTCGTATTTGCACTAGCACTGAGCTGATTACGGCGCGCCTTGGTTGTGGAACCATCTCGAGCTCACTTCATTGCCACCTACAGACTTGCCTGCTCTGGGGTCTCGCCCTCCGGTGTCTCTCGACTTTGGTTACTTCCCGTTGTTGCACAAGTAGACCCCCAGACGTGTCTGAGCATATGTATGCTTCCGTTCAATGATATGAGAATCACCAACGACAATCTTTCATGTCGGCGTGCATTCGCCCGCTGTGTGGATATGCCAGCTGCAACCTTTTCAATCTTACTTAGAGGTGCTCTTTCCTCGACTGGCTGCATATACAAGCTGAGTTCCTCCTCCACATATTGACAGGGTAAGGCACGATTGCCACCAGCGTCACTGCAAGTGCGGGAGTTATACTGAGTTATACACTTTTCAAGGAACTTCGAGCTTACCACCATGTTCACTCGACCGCCGCGCTAGCACAGGTACAGTCATTGTCTCGACCAATGTACCTGTGCCTCCGTGGGCAGTAACGCCGCCCGTCTGCATTCGCATCCGCGGCTATGACATACTCATCTGCACAGCCGTCGAAGAGCGCTACGATCCATCAACGCCAAGCCTTTCTCTCTCATGAGCAGTGCACCCACCCAACGTTCCATGCTCTGGCAGCTCACTCTGCCTACGTACTCTATACGCGGACGCACAAACAAGAATCGCAGCTTTCGGCCTCACAGCGCATAGTTTAGCGTCCTTGGCAAACCTGCCCGCCTCATACCTCCGATGCGAATGCGCGGCGCAACAAGGATAGTCAGAAGGCATAGGTCCGAAGGTTCACGTAAACCCGCTATAATGTCGCACTCTGGCCTCGCAGCGGGACTACCGAGTACCGCCCCCTTGTTCCGACATCCCTCCCTACTCCACACAGCTTCGCTAACGATTATAAAAGAGATACTGCGCCTCGCGAACGCCTCGTCAACCATCACCTATACAAGGTTCCACTAGACATACCGCTAGGCCTCCTACCTCGACATCTCGTTATGGCTCCGTCCGTCCCACCTATCACCATCCGACTCTTTCGCACTGTCCATGTCGCAGGCTGCCCGCTGGAAGGCGAGGTCGAGATCAATTTCCGTGGGCTCCATGAGGAAGACATCCAAGACGTGCAAGTCAAGCTACGGGGCCTCGCGCGAACGTACGCCATATTTTGTCTCCGCATTTTGTTACACACTTGCTCAACCTTCCGCTATTAGGTGTATCACTCGCGACAAGTCCGACTACATCAAGCACATCCCTCTCTTCAGCGGAGATGCTCTTCTTTGGCGCCGCGGCGACGCCTATCCTCCGCCGGGATCGGACGTACTCCGATTTCCCTTCCGCTTCGACCTTCCACCCAACCTGCCCCCTTCGTTCAAATTCTGGGGCTTGAATCGGCAGGGATCTATCTTATACGCCGTCTCCGCAGTCGGCACGCGGCCTGGGGCACTCAACTCCAACTATCGCATTCGCGTGCCGCTCGCGATTGTCCCTCCGGACCAGTCTGGGGTCCTTATCAGGGAGAAATTGAACGCTATGCTAGCGACAGGACCACCGGTCGAGTGGACGATCGTAGAAAACGAGGCGAAGATCCGGCGCCGGCTCTGGGGCGACTACTCAACCGTCCAAGTTCAAGTGCGTCCTCGGGATCATACGCATACGCACTACTGACGCTTGGTACAGCTCTCTATTCCGAAATTTCATGCATTCCCGCTCCACGTTCCCATCCCGTTCCACATCGCAATCAAGTCGATCTCCGCGCCCCTCACCCGCGCCAAGGCCGACGCCTTCCCCGCGGACAAACCCGTGTTCCCCGCCGTGCCGAGCACGTACGAGGAGCTGTCCTTCAAGCTGAAGAGTTTCCTGCGCATCGAGGCGCAGGGATACGGACGCGTAGAGAGGCCACCTGTGGACGTCGTCGCCTTCGCGCGGGCTGCCGCTTCGGTGTTCGAAGCTGACATTCCGCCGCGCGAGTGGGTTCCGCTGGAATACAGCCGCGACGAGAAGAAGGGATCAGACGTCGGGCCGGGTACGATGGGTGCGTGGGTGCAGCGTGCGACGTTCCGCTCGTCGTTCCAGCTAGACTGCCCACCTACATTCAACACCGAGACAATTCAGTGCGACGTAGGTTCATTCTCTCCTAAATTTCATCTGCCACGCACATGAAGGCTGAATAATTTGGCAGTATGCGCTCTCGTTGAAGGTGCCGTTCCCAGGAATCGGGAATGACCTGCGCGTCGGAGTACCTATCGTTATCACGTCTGGAATCACCGCTCCCCTCTCGCATGAGTGGTCTGCGGGCTATGAGTCAAATCCGCCCCTTCGCCTCCCCCCGTAAGAACGCCTCCTGTTTTCCCGTCGCGGTGTTGAACTCACGTCATTTACCTCGCAGTGAGTACTGGGATGGTAGCAGTTTGGAGTGGATGGTCCTCAAGGATTGACCGATCCATACGCAACGTCGGCCCACCGATCCTTACGTAGAAAATACGTCTTCTGCATCACAATGGAGCCTCTATGAAATTGATTGCAACGGTCTCATAATTTCCTCACTGGCCCTCTGCGACGTTCTCGAGGGGTGAACTGACTGAAGCGCCCACGGACATTCACTATGCCTGCCATATCTGCCAGCACAGCCATCAGGCGAGCGAGATCAAGAACACGGACGCCAAGCCATTCGAAGTGGCCCTCCTGACTCCTGACCACAATCACTCATTTCCATGCACGAGCTCGGAGCAACTCATTCGCTCAGATACGTCTGAACACCTCCAGCATCTCGCTTAGGGCCAAGATTCCTCGGAGCCTCGCGTTCATGGTTAGGCTTCTCGACTTGGGCCTTGCCTCAAACCTCCTAGCGCGCACTATCAACACGACCGACGAGGCTGGTGATTGCGTTCGGGGCCGGAGCATATACAGCTGTCCAACGTCGCAGCAGCGAAATCAGATCCAGCACCGCCCGTCGCTTCAGCTCATTTGGACACATAAAGGTACTATCTCTATTCCCTCGAGTCTTATAAGCGACCAGGCATCTGTCGAACGCAACATCATCACCCCGTACCCCTCGCGAGTCGCGTAGTCGGCGTAACACAGTGCATTCGTCTGCAATGGCTACTCCCATATCCTTCCGCCTCTTCCATAGTCTCTTCGTCTCCGGATGCCCCGTCGAGGGGGAGGTAGCACTCAACTACCGCGCACTACAGGAAGACGAGATCGAGGAGGTTCACGTCAAACTGCGGGGATCTGTGCGAACGTACGTCATTCTCTCTTGCTCAGCTATGTTCAGAATGATTCATCGCTAACCAACTCACGTACCACCAGATGCATCAAACACGACAAGTCCAAGCGCGTAGAGACGATCTCTATCGTACGCGAGGATGTTTCGCTCTGGCGGCGCGGCTCAGCCTACCCACCCGCCGGCTCAGACATTCTCTGCATCCCATTCCGCCTCTTTCTTCCAGCCTACTGTCCTCCATCCTTCCAGGTGGAGGGTCTGCAACGGAACGCTGCGATCCGGTACGCGGTCACCGCGGTCGGCGTGCGCCCCGGCGCATTCCAGTTCAATCGCCGCATATGCATCCCGATTGCAGTCGTGCCGGGAGATGTTCCTGGGGCGGCCGTCCGGGAGACACTCAACGCGCTGGCTGCGGCAGGCGCGGAATGCGAGTGGCGAGTGGAGCGGAAGACTGATCTCATTCGACGCGGGCTCTGGGGCGAGTACTCCAAGGTAGAAGTGCAGGTGCGTGCTCTGCTCAGTGAGGCTTCCTCAGTCTGACTAACCTGCAGACGTAGCTGCTTTTACCGAAAATTCCGGTATTCCCAATCCATACGCCAATTCCCTTCGTCATCAAGGTCAAGTCCGTCTCCGCGCCTCTAACCCGCAAGAAAGCCGACGCGCTACCAGAAAACGAGCCCGCGTTCCCACCAGTTCCGAGTTCGTACACTCAAATGGAGTTCAAGCTACACAGCAAGATGTGGATGAGCGCCCGAGGCTCGCGGAAGAGACCGTCCAGAGACGTCACCGTTTTCAGGCGATCCCCGTCGTCTATGATGGCAGCAGACGTCCCTCCGCGCGAGTGGGTTCCGCTCGCTGATCAGGGTGCAGAGAAAAGCCCTGAGACGAAAGGAACATGGGTTCAGCACGCGACGTTCCAGTCGACATTCCAGCTGGACTGCCCGCCGACGTTCTCGATTGATACGCTCCAGTGCGAGGTGAGTTCCCGGTGTTTGCTTCTCGGCGTCCGAGTCGTACTAATTTCTTGAAACTCACAGTATCTACTGATGCTCGAAGTCCCGTTCCCGGGCATCGGAAACGACGTGCATATCGACGTGCCCGTCATGGTCACTTCGGGGCTCATCGCACCGGTTGCGCCACTAGCAGCTATGCCCGGTGGGACCGGACGCGAGATCCCACTCGCCCTACCTCCGTACGTACATCATCTGTCCGCCTGAACTGCGCTGGAACGTCCCTTACAGCGATTACTGGGACGCGAGCGGTCACGAGTGGGAAGACACCAAGGGTTGAGGCCAGCCACTATTGCTGGAAGGTGTGCTCGCGCAGCGACTACTGCGTACCGTATGTTTCAGCTGACTGCTTCGGCTCCGCAGAGACGCCGGAGTGGATTGCCGCAATAACGACTGCGCACGTACCTTGCTTACTCGACCCTCTCCTCCTCGCGCTACTCCTGTCGTATACCCCTCACTATTATTCAGTCGATCCAGAACCCTCAGCGACGTTTTACGTCCATGCTGTCTGCAGAGTCGCATGCGTCGCACTGCGCCACTGCGGCGCAGCCGACGCCCAACCGCGTGGCGCTTGAGTCACTTCAGGTCACCTCCTCAACTTAGGTTCGAGCACTGCGCCCGCACGATACTCCATTGTGCCATCATGCATATTCTGTGCGTTATCGTCATACGTTCTCCGACTGCGCTCGGGATCGCCGCAAGGATGTAAGGAACGAACGTTGGGACTCTGAGCATCTGAAGCTCTCGTGTACAGCCCCACGAACTTCACCTCTGGTCACTCGATTCTCTACTCGTTGCCATGTCTCTCCCTAACTCCGCCATTTCCCTACACATCGTCCCTACGCTATTGGTGTCGGGATGCTCTGTCGAAGGCGAAGTCGAACTGAACTTTCGAGAGCTGCAGAAAGACAACATTCAAGAAGTGCACGTCAAACTCAAGGGCGTCGTAGTAACGTATGCAGCACCCACTCTCATCATTCTACTCTACTCACTTTATGACACTAGCGACGACTACATGAGCACAAACGCTGTGTCAGGCATCAGGATCGTGCCGCTCGTGCGCGACGAGGTCTCCGTATGGTGCCAGGGCGGCGCTTATCCTCCGCCCGGCTCGGACGTCCTGCGCATCCCTTTCTCTTTCCGACTCCCGCCACACCTGCCTCCATCCTTCCACTACAATCATAACTATACCCGGGCGGCCGTTCGGTACGCGCTGTCCGCCGTCGGCACGCGTCCCGGGGCTCTCCAGACCAATCGTCGCGTGCGCGCGCCGCTAGCCATCGTACCCAAAGACACGGTCGGCGCCGCGATCCGAGAGAAGCTCGGGTTGATGACGCCGGCGGGCTCGGACCCTGAGTGGAGGACGGAAAGGAAGGAGGAGAGGATCCGACGCGGACTTTTCGGCAACTACTCTACCGTTCAGGTTGAGGTACGTTGAGTGTAGTTGCGAGTTTGCTGTCGGGTTAAATGTGTTAATATTAAGCGGTCTTTAGTTGAAGGTCCCGAGAATCTCCGTGTTCCCACTATACGTGCCTATCCCGTTCGTTATCAAGATCAGAACCGTCTCTACGCCACTCTCGCGCGCGAAGGCCGAGGCGCATCCTCCAACCACCCCCGTGTTCCCGCAAGTTCCCTTTGCGTACAGTGCTGTCCAATTCAAGCTTCAGCGTAGGGTGATCGTCAAGGGGAATACCCTCAACGAGAGCCTGGTTCCATCGGAGATGGTAGCCTTGTTCAAGCCGCCGCCGACCAACTCGGGCTCCATACTCGTCGAGGACGTCGCTCCACGTATCTGGGTTCCACTCGAGGGTACCAACGTGAGCGAGAAACAGGACGAGCAGGACGCAAGCGCCTTGGGTACCTGGGTCCAAGAAGCGACGTTCCGGTCCACGTTCTGTCTGGGCTGCCCGCCGACGTTCTCGTCGGATACCCTCAAGTGCGATGTACGTTCAATTGCATTCAGGTCACGACGTATCGCGTTCTGATTATTCGTACAGTACCAACTTGCGCTGAAGGTCCCATTCCCTGGTGTCGGGAACGACGTGTCGCTGACGATGCCAATCACGATCACCTCCGGCATCGACGCCCCCACGAAGCCAGGACAGCCCGAGGCTTCCTCCGGACCGCTTGACCTGCCACCGTACGTACTCAGCACATCACCGCTACCTCTTTGCTTACGACGCTCTTCATTCCAGTTCGTACTGGGATGCCGACTACGGCGAATGGGACAACGATAACTGAATGACGACTGCCAGTTATCATGTAAATATTCTAACTGCATTCACAATGTGTACTCCGCACGCGTTGTTCTTCGTTGGGTCGGGAGACCTTGTACTATATGTATCTGGATTATAGACGAGTACCGAGTACTTCAATTCGTAACGCTCGCCCGAAGCACTTCATGGACGTCGCCGTAGGACTCGGAGAAATCGTCGTAAAAATTGACTGCACTTACCAAATCTGGCCTAGAATCCTTGCGTACAGCCACCAACGCAACGTTCGTTGTTAGAAGCGCCCTCTCGTCCTCAGTCCTCTTCACGAACGACGAACTACACCCTATAACTATCCCGATTAAAATTCATGAACGGGGCCTCTCCTACTCTCCTGGCTCGTCTGTGGCGCTTCTTTACTCCCGGCGCTTTCTCAAAGTCCGGTGGTACTCGGACCTCCCGATGCCGATTCTCAGGTGTTCCTGCGGCGCAGCTCTAGCCGAGTTGTTCGGACTGCCGGCCACCATCGTGACGGAGCAAGTCATCGCGCGGCGTGCGCCCACATGATGCAACGTTTACCATCATCACTGCCACTGCATTACCTGGCTCACCGCGACAGGTGCCCCTGTTTCTGAGGCACGAGGTATATAAGACCTTGGACGTCTAGTATCCCGCTACCCAGAACCTCGAAGATTCAGCAGCCACTGCGGACCGGCTTACTGGTCTGTGACTTGGACTCGCCCGCTCTAGTACTATCATGTCTCCTTCAAAGTCGCCCATCGCTGTGCACCTTGCCACACGCTCGCTCCTGGTGTCTGGCTCCTCAGTCGAGGGTGAAGTCGAACTCGACTTCCGGGCACTTCAAGAGGACAATATCGAAGAAGTGCACATCAAGTTGAGGGGATATGTGCGAACGTACGTAGCCTCCTGTCAGCAGATGTCCCATATCAGTTCACTGTCTTGATCAGAGTGATCACGGTCAACACAACCACGGACATCAAGACCGTCCATCTCATCCGCGAAGACGTATCCGTTTGGTGCAAGGGAGGCGCATATCCTTCCCCCGGATCAGACACTATCCGCATCCCATTTCGATTCCAACTTCCGCCAGACCTACCACCGTCCTTCCACTACAACCGTTACGGAAGAAAAGGCGCGGTTCGATATGTCGTGACTGCTGTTGGTACGCGCTCCGGAGCCCTCCACTTCAACCGTCGTGTTCGTGCACCCCTCGCCATCGTGCCCAAAGACACCGCAGGAGTGGGGATACGAGAGAAGCTCGCATTGATGGCGGCTACTGGTGCCGAGACCGAGTGGAGGACGGAGCGCAAGGAGGAGAAGATTAGACGAGGACTGTGGGGTGACTACTCTACCGTTCAGGTCGAGGTACGTGAACTACTTCTGCTTGTCTTCGTTTGGGTATTTTAACGACGTTCACAGCTGAAAATCCCGAGCGTGTCCTTGATTCCCCTCTACGTGCCCATCCCATTCATTATCAAGATCAAGACCATCTCCGCACCCCTCACCCGAGCGAAGGCCGATGCACACCCGTCCGAAAACCCGGTGTTCCCCCAAGTGCCCGCTACATTCAGCGCGATCCAATTCAAGCTCCACAGTAAACTCTTCATCAAAGCGACCTCGCTATACGAGAAGGTGCCCGCAGACGTCGTGGTCTTTGCGCCGCACACCGATTCAGACACCGTGCTTGCGGAAGACGTCCCGGCACGCAAGTGGGTTCCACTCCACGGCGCAGGCGGCGAGAAGAAAGGGGACGCGGGTCCGAAGACACTGGGCGTGTGGGTACAGGAGGCGACGTTCCGGTCTACGATCCGCCTGGACTGTCCGCCGACGTTCGCGCTCAGCACCCTTACTTGCGACGTGCGCACGTTACTTTGTCCCAATATGAGGTGCACGCTAACTTCCTTGAAGTACGAGCTAATGGTGAAGGTACCGTTCCCTGGTGTGGGCAACGACGTTTCGCTGGCGATGCCCGTGGCCATAACTTCTGGCATCGAGACATCGATGGACCGCGATCAGCCAGGCACGTCTGCTGGTCCACTTGACTTGCCACCGTAAGCCATCCCTGTTCGTCACTAGTCCGCTGCTCACGCTCGCTTCTTGAAGATCATACTGGGACGCCGGCGATGGCGAGTGGGATGATGATGCGAAGGACTGAGTTCCCGTGTCTAATATCGACGTTGTGATGTATCGACCTGTATAGCACTATCACTCCATCACACGGGCGATATATATTCTACACTACACTGCGCAGATGCTTGCGGGATAGCGGTGCCATTCTTCCCAAGATTTGCGGGTGCGCGAAGGCCGCCGCCTCATGGATCATCACTATACATACCATCTTTGGCTTGATGCCGCTGTGCACTGCCACCTAGCTAAACAGTTACTTATACGAACGAGTCCGACTCGCGCTGAACCGTGTCCCTCTACCTCATGCTTCATGCAGTCTAGCTCCCGACCTTGCTGGTCTATGTGGCGGGATCTTCGAGGTATTCGCATTGCTGAAGCCTTCTTCAAATGCCGACGACCCTGGGACTCGGTGAGATCTCTCTAGTCGACGCTGCCGCTCAGGTGAACACCTTGCCGCGCTGCGCCGCAGCCATTGAAGGCGAGCTTTCTCGCTTCCGCATCCCACACGAGTCAGGAGAATGATAGCGTCTCTCACGAGCACCACTGAGCAGCGTGCACCATCAAAGGAAGGCGGGACGATCGCAGCTCTGACGTTTGATCATATGAGGAGCGGTCGGGCGGCTGCCAACGTTTCCTTCGTACATCATCATGTCTCCCTCTAAGCCTGCAATCACCGTATATCTCGCTCGCTCTCTCGCGGTATCTGGCTGTCCTGTGGAGGGCGAAGTCGAGCTGGACTTCAACATGCTGCAGCGGGACAACATTCAAGAGGTGCACATCAAACTCAGGGGACATGTACGAACGTACGCAGCGCGTGTTTGGTAAATCCGCGGTGCCCTAGCTTATCATATTCTGACAGGTCGATCTCCACCAACTCGACTACGTATGTAGAAGTCATACAGCTCGTTCGCGAGAACGTCTCTCTTTGGTGCCAGGGAGGCGCATATCCGCCGCCCGACTCCAACACCCTCCGCATCCCATTCCGCCTCGACCTCCAGCCGTACCTTCCGCCCTCGTTCTACTACAGGCGCCCCGGCCTCAAGGGAGAGATCCGATATGCGGTCACTGCTGTCGGCACACGCCCTGGGGTCCTGAGTTTCAACCGACGCATTCACGTTCCCCTTGCCATCGTGCCCAAGGATATAGCAGGGGTAGGAATACGCGAGAAATTGGCGTTGATGGCGGCCACAGGCGCCGAGACGGGGTGGCGTACAGAGCGGAAGGAGGAGAAGATCAGGCGAGGGTTGTGGGGCGACTATTCTACCGTTCACGTCGAGGCAAGGATAATCTGACTGCGCCCCCCATCGAGTTCTGACACCGATTCGTCCACAGTTGCAGATCCCGGACATAGCGGTCTGTCCTCTCTACGTGCCCATTCCGTTCGTCGTGAAGATCAAGACGATATCCGCACCAGTCACTCGCGCGAAGGCGAACGCACACCCGCCGACCAGCCCCGTATTCCCGCCGGTTCCCGCCAACTACGGCGGGGTCCAGTTCAAACTCCAGAGCAAGCTATTTCTCAAGACAAGGTCGTACAAAACGAAGGCGTCCGCGGACGTCTTGGTCATCAAACCGCAGGTCGACTCAGGCGTAGCGCTTGTGGAAGACGTCCCCGCGCGCAAGTGGGTTCTACTTGACCTCGATTACAAGGAGACGCCCGGGGAAGTGAGCCCGGACATTCCAGGAACATGGATCCAGGAAGCGACGTTCCGATCTACGCTTCGGCTGGACTGCCCACCGACGTTTGCGTTGGACCTCATCAAATGCAATGTGCGTGCTTTGCGGCCTGCCGGTACAAGGCTGCTTGCTGACGTCTTTGCAGTACGAGCTCGCGTTGAAGGTACCATTTCCAGGTGTCGGTAATGACGTCTCGTTAGTGGTGCCAATCGTAATCACTTCTGGGCTCGAGGCACCGCTGGACCGCGACCAGCCGGACGCGTTGACTGGTCCGCTGGACCTACCCCCGTACGCATTCCGTCTCTTGACTTTGAGCTACACTCAATATCCTGGTGGCAGATCATACTGGGATGCCGGAGATGGAGCGTGGGACGATGATATCAAGGACTGAGGTTTGGGAGCGTCGCGCTGCTCACTGGCGCCGCCAAGGCGCAGCGAGCCCATGTAGGAGTACTGTTTATTTATCGATTGTCAATACGTCTCTGGGCCTAAGCGAGACGAGGGGTTGTGTGCGAAGCCCTCTCTCATTCACTGTATGGTGAGTCTAGGTCATGCCACACTCGTCTTGCAATGTTGACGTGAGCATCCAGGGTATGCTCCCATCATTGAAGTCGAATACGTGCCCCTGTGACTTCGGGTTCTCTGTCAGATCGCGTTACACTTGCGATGCTCGTCTGCCACGCGACCGGGGCAGAAAGAAGCACCATGTGCGGATATACCTCAGTACGTATCGCTGCACTTCTCCGTGGCGCATTCTATTGCAGGGTCGAAACGGATCATCTCACTGATGCCAGAGGGCCGGTCACCAGGTACGGACACCGTCTCCAGAGTCCCCCAATGCGCTTCTAGCTTCTTCTTGGCGAAGGCCTCGTCTATTTCCTCGGATTTACTCACGGACGCCGTACAGAAAACGATTTTCCGACCTCTTCTGCGCTGGTGCTCGAAGCTCAAGCCACGGTCCGCTCGGCGCCGCTCCCGAGGTCGAGCTTCCGTAGACGAGACCGTCGTTATAGGTCCACGGTGGTGCGTGCCGGAACTCGTACTATCTTCTGAGAGGACTGAATACGAAGTCACGGAGATTAGGAAGTCATATGCTCGCGACAGGCCGAGCGTCGCTGTCCGAGGTTATTCAAGAGGCCTGTTTTCTTGTTTCTGAGCTTCGGGCACCGAACAGGTTCCGAGAGGTTGCGGACGCTAGGCTTGGTATAAAAGCAATCTTGTCGCACTCCGTACTCTCAGCGTAAAGCTGTCGGGATCACATTCAGCACGATGCGGTCGTCTATCCTCACCTTTGTCCTTGCTTCTGTTCAGGCCTCCCGCGCGCTCCTCCGCTTCCCGTGCTCGCAGCTCACTGTAGTGCGATCGGACCCGTACGTCTCTATGTTTTCTCCCATCGGACTATAGGTTGTACTAACACACTGCGTAACTGTGTACAGACTGATAAACCCGGGTACCATCGGGCAGCATCTTCATCAGGTACGTTGCCCGCACTACGCACTATACGCCTGGGTCGTCTGATATCATCATGTCGCAGGTCATTGGCGGAGTACGTACAGTACCCATTGAACGGTGAACAGTCCTCATGCCATGTATCTTCGCTATATAGAACAGGTACGTCCGTTTGCGCGGAGGTCGGGTTTCCATCTAATATGGGCTGTAGCTTCGACTTCAACATGCCGAACGGACTCGACCTCGAGAAGACGGCAACCTGCAGCTCGTGCTCCATCGTCGAGAACAAGTCTAACTACTGGACTCCGACCCTTCACTACCAGGCAGCTAACGGGAGCTTCATCCGTGTACGTTCCTGATCAGACTATTCGAAGGCGTTTGAGCATTGAACGTCTTCGATTTGCAGGTGCCCCAGGCTGCTGGTCCACTTTCAGGCAGCCCCAACGGCGGGATGGTGGTCTACTACATCCAGACCCGAAGCAACCTCAAGGCGTTCCCGAAGGTGAGTCTCACAGATGCGCATGGGAGGAGCCGTTTCACTCACATTCCCGGCATACAGGGCTTCCGCATGATTGCTGGCGACCCCTGGCTCCGCTCCTACGATCCGACCATCGACGACTCGCGCTCAATTACGTTCCGCTGCTTGCAATCCACCGACGCATCCGGCAACGGCCCCGAAACTCACGGACTTCCGACCACGCCCTGCCCCGGCGGGATCCGTAGCCAGATCAACTTCCCGGCGTGAGTCGTCCCCTTTTGTATCTCCTTGACTTGCTCCTAAGGAGACGAAACAGCTGCTGGGACGGCAAGAACCTGGACACGCCCAACCACAAGGTGCGCATGCGGCCGCGCAGTCAGTTGGGCTTATCACTGACGGTGCGACGCAGGATCACGTACGCTACGCTATCGACGCTAGCTTTGGCGACTTCGGCAAGGGCTGCCCGTCGACGCATCCGGTGCAGCTTCCGCTTCTGTATCTCGAGACCTACTGGGACACGACCGCGTTCAACAGTGGGTGGCAGAACGGCAAGCAACCCTTCGTCTGGGCGATGGGCGATCCGTCAGTGTTTCTCTTGTTCCTTCGCGATTCGTGCTCACCCTTATTTCCGACAGGACCGGTTACGGGTACCACGCCGACTACATGATGGGGTGGCCCGAGGACGTCCTGCAAAAGGCGATGGACCAGTGCACGGACTACGGAGGCCAGGTGTCGTCTTGCTCCGTCCTCCACACCCGCACAGAGCAGGACATGAACGACTGCGCGGTCCCGCCCCGAGTCAACGAGGTGTTTGAAGGCTGTACGCACGATTCTCACTTAGCCATGGAAGCAGATACTGACGCGTTGCGTTCCAGGGACCGAGACACTCCCGGGGTGTAACCCCGTGCAGTCCGGCCCGGCGCGCGCAACGCCTTCAAGTGGTTGTGGTGCGCCGACGGCGACTCTGCCTGCGGACAAGGTCAGCTGGTTTAAGACAGGCATCGAGGGCTGGGAGCCTGTCGGCTGCGCCGCGGAGCCCGCGGGACAGTCCCTCCTCAACGGGGGCACGACGTCCAGCACCGGCATGACCGTCGAGTCCTGCCTCAGCACGTGCAAGAGCAAGGGTCTGCGCTTCGCGGGGCTGAAGAACGGTAACACCTGCTCGTGCGGTAACACGTTTGACGCGAGCAAGGTCTCGACGACTTACGCGTGCAACATCGCGTGCAAGGGTAACGGGGGCGGTACGTCCATTCAGTGGGGCTGGCAGGAGATGTGCGTACTGAAGTATCGTGATGCAGAGTTCTGCGGCGCGGCCAACCGTCTTGCGGTGTATAACAGCGGCGCGGTCGTCACCATTCCTCCCTCTCAGCCGACAACTACCGCGCCGGGTGGGGCTCAGCCGACCGGCGGTGCTACGGTCGCGAAGTACGGACAGGTAAGTAATGTTCCACAAGTCAATATGCAACCGGTACGCTTACCTCAATGCGTGAGTGTGGCGGGCAAGGCGTGAGTACTTTCATATAAGATGTACTGCTTCCATTTCTGACATTGTCCCCTTGCTAGTATACTGGGCCTACCATCTGCGAGGCGGGATCGTCCTGCAAGCAAATTAACCCCTAGTGAGTACGCCATGCCCGTTCAGGACCTTGTTGAGTCGCTGACCGAACCCGAGCAGCTACTTCCAATGCCTCTGAAGCAACTTGGGCGACTCCCGTGGACTGGGAACCGCGTAATCACACGAGCTTGTCAGGCTCGAGAGCAAGTCTAAGGCACTCTGCTCTTTCGTGCATTGAACGTACTTCTTCTTAACGCGAGCGCGTGTTGTGTACCTTGTTCAAGTTGGAATTGTAGCTCCACATTCCGCCGCTAGGTTGCCCGACTAAACGGCGCCAGAAAAGGTTCGAGGATATCCAGTGGACAGTATGGATAGCCCTTGGCCTCACTTCGACCAGATATCTCGCCTGGGCGTTGCTGAGTGACGTTCAGGCTTCGCCACAGAAGCCGAGTTCGCAGCGTGGCGCCAGCACCAGAGGAGTACCGTGACTAGTTGTGCTCCTAGGCGAAGTAGAGCGGGCCTCTAATAACTTGCCGCGCGTGGTCTTTCTCGCGCATAAAGAACCCGCCAGAGATATCTCGAATGTCGCGTCGTGCTAGTCCGAGTGTAGTAACGTGCGGTACGAGAGGTCGAGTGAGTGGTGGCAGAAACGAGAAGGCAGCGGGCGCTTGTTTCTACTTCCGCTTCCGCCACCGGCCACACGCGCCTTGCTCCCAACTATTACTACGACCAACGCTCGGCCATCTCAGCGAGTCGATACACACGGCTCACTCACCATGGCCTCTAGCTCCAAGAAGTCGTTCGTGGCGGAAGGCACCGCGCACAGAGAGTACAAGTACTCGCAGGAGATATCCCAGATGATGTTCGTCTTCGGCGAGGTCCAGGAGCCGAACGGGGAGACGGTCAACCTCGTCGAGGACATCGTCCGCAGCCAGCTTATTGAACTTGTGAGTATTGCACTTGCGCTACGATGTGTGCGCGGGCTGACCGTTTCCGGTAGATATTGCAAGCGCGAGCATTAGCTACACGCCGGGGCGCTCGGTACCTGTCCGCAGAAGACCTCATCTTCCTCATTCGCCACGACCGCGCAAAGGTCAACCGGCTACGAACCTACCTCTCCTGGAAGGACGTGCGGAAACACGCGAAGGACTCTGGAGGCGATGGCGGTGGAGGAGTCGAAGTCGAGACGCTTGAGGACGGTGCCGACGGTAAGTCTCTCCTCCCCTCCCATGCTCCCGCCGCCCGATGCAAATTCGTGCACAGACAAGCTCGCCGCAAAAGCGCAGAAGATCACGATCAAGCTCCCGTGGGAGATCACGACAATATTCTCGGACGTGCTTCCGACCGATGACGAGGAGGATGAGGACGACATCGAGGCGCACGAGGCGTCCATTCAGCGGCTCAAGGAAGCGGACGACGCTACGCGCGAGATGACGCGCGAGGAGTACCAGCACTACTCCGACTGTCGGCAAGCGTCGTTCACGTACCGCAAAGGTCAGCTGCACCCTCCATTTATACGCCCTGCCCCGTGCTGACCATTTGAGTGTGCAGCGAAGCGCTTCCGCGAGTTCCTCAACCTCCCGCCCGCGCTCGACCTCAAGCAGGGCGACGACACGGTCGACATCGTCGGCTTCCTCGCCTTCGAGATGGTGCGCGCGCTCACGATCGCCGGGCTCGAAGTCAAGAAGTCGCTCGAGGACGCGTACCTGCGCTCGGGCGCGCACCACCACCCCGGCGCGTCCCCCCTGCTCGGCAAGCGCAAGGCGCAGAGCGGCCTCGGCTTGGGGGGCGACGCGAAGCGCCTGCGCCGCGAGGAGAGCCCGGAGCACGACGCGGACGCGCCGCTCCCCGCGAGCACGTTGTTTTTGCAGCCGCCGGAGGCGCGCACCGCGCTCCGCCCGGAGCACATCCAGGACGCGTTCGCGCGCATGCAGGGCGACTGGGCGCAGCGCCGCTCGGCCGGCATGCGCAATTGGCGCGGCGGGCTCATCCGGACCACCGTCAGTCTCATCTAGCCTCTGCGGTTTGCGGTCTGGGCGTCGTCGTGTTGCTGTTGCTCGCTTGCTGTCCGTGCTTTGGATGTATCAAGGACTTGGGATGTGTATTATAGATGTTTGTAATAGTGTTGTCATATATACCAGCCTACCCATTCCTGTACACGCAGGTCGCTCCCTGCGCCGCCAACGTCCAATTCATTGGTGACTTGTACTCACCCACGCTCGCCGTGCTTTACGAGGATTACACCGACGACGGAAGCAGTTGTCGAGCCGTGCGCAGCGCTGACCTCTACCGTACTTGCCCAATCTTGGTGGATCTCCGCCCCGAGGACTTACATCGCGGGACCTGTCAAACTCGCGATGACAACCACCAAGACCGTTCTTGGTCCGGTGCTACTACGCCAATACAGTACAAGTGCGTACACATACACAACAGGGTTGCAGAGAGCGCCTCGGATAAACGTATATACCCCACGCATGGTGGTGGTTGGTAAAACAGCAGCCAGCGCGCAGCCACCACGAGCAGCGGAACGTGGCCGCACCCGACGCGCAGAACGCACTCGATTACGATACCCTGAGGTAACGAGCCCGCAAAGCGCCGCGAGCCCGAGGAAGAGCGGGACGGGAGAAGCCCAGGACTGTATAGCAGCAAAACCCAGAGTGCGCACGTATCGCGCCGCCGCCGCGCAAGACATTGCAGGGGCGCAGGGCCTGCCGTGCCCGGGCCCGGCCCCGTGGGCGAGCTCCGCGGCCTTGGAGTGCAAACAGCGGGTGTCTGACTGGAGGCCCGCGCGCCGACACCGAACGGTAGACTCAGCCTCCGCGCCGGGAGCAGAAGGCTGAGAGGGGCGCGGCGTGATCGGCGACGCGCTCTTCTCGCCGGCGCCCCATGGGCCGCTGCATTCACTCGACGCCGCAGGAGGCGCTGCGAACTGTATGCGTTACGTTTAGTGAGCGTGCGGCGAGGTGGCGCGGAACCCGCTAGCCGTAGCGTATACTATACCTGCGCCGCCGCCCTCGCGCCTCGAGGATCCACGGCCGATCCGCAGCGCCCACCCATTGACACACTCGCACCTGCACAGTGCGCGGATGGCAGTCTGCCAGGCTGCCGCCGAAGACACTGACGGTGCAGGACAGGGGTGGGCGCTGCGGCTCCCGCTGCAGCCGAGCGTCGACCGAGGGAAGGCCCTCGCGGTCCCCGCGCGTGCGCCGGCGGCTGCGCGTAGCTACGCGAAGGCCGACCGAAGAGCTTCGGGGGCGAGGTCGCGGTCGAGAGCCCTGACGGGCGGCGGGCTCGGAGAGGCGACGGTGCGCGCCAGGAACGTTCCGGCGAAGGATGCGCCTTACTCACCTCGGATGCATTGTCGCACGCGCGCTCGAGGCAGGCGCTCCGCCCCGCGCTCGCTCGGGAGAGCGATATTCAATATGACGCTGCCACGTCCCTGGACGCGTCGTTGCCTTACAGCGGAATTCATATCGATAGACCGTTCGGATTTTACGCTGCTCATGGAGCTTGGAGCACCCGAGCGCCCTACCCCCACGTGCCACGCCATACCGCGGATACTGGCCAGACAGTGCTCGCTGCTTGTGCCCGGAAGTGGCAAGGGCAAGTCAGGTAAATGAGCGTGCAGGTATCTCGTGGCACTTCCTCGCGCCGTTCTCAGCAGGTAGTAGTGGCCTTATGGCAGTTTACGCGGGGCGCGAGCAGCGAAGTCACCCAATGGAGGGCGCCAACCCTGCCCGACTGCCACAGCAAACGCCGGCGAGAGCTGCGAGTTCGTGGTGCACCGTGGTGCGAGGTGGCTCAACCTACCAAATGGGGTTGGTTAGCTCCAAGGATCCCTGAGCAGCAAGAAATCATAACGGTCTATCGATATGAATTCCGCTGTAATGGGGACAGTTGCGGGCGTGCGCTTGGGGAGGGCGGGGGATTGTTGCCCGGAGGTGGACTTGCTGAGCAGTGGGCGGGTAACTTGTAAGCCGTGCGACACGGGTGTCAGACAGCTTACGCCGGCGGGCGAGGCCGAGCGCGCCCAGAGCTGAAATGGGAGGCGTCCGACGCTGTGCAGCGGATTGGAGCCGAACGCGATGGAGGCGCGGCGCGTCGGGAGGGCGCGGGGGAAGAGTGGCGATCTGCGCACGCCGGGGAGTGCCGCAGATGGGGTGGCCGAGGAAATCGGGCGTCGGCGGACGTCGTGCTCTTGGGACGAACGTGCTGCGGGTCGGCTACGGTGGGGCAGTCAGCATTGACGGCAGGGACTCGTATGGGAGAATGCACAGCAGCGGGAGGGAGGGGGACGGTTGCGGCCTTACGAAAGTTGGGACGCCCGAGGGCGAAGATGATTGGCGGAAGAGGCTGGAGGCGTGCCTGGGGAGAGTCGCCGAAGAAATAATGGGCGAATGAGAGCAGAGGGAGAGGCAGGTGACCAGGGGAGGAGGGCCGCGGAAGAGCCACGGAGGTGGGTGCGGGCACAGAAATAACGGGAGGGTGACGTGCTGGCCTTCTCGGAGATGGCCTAGTGGAGAAGGCGGTCACGTTGGGGGAGTGTGTCGTAGCACGAGGCAGCACGAGGAGCCTTGTCGGCTTCCTTCGTACTCAGCGAGCTGCCGTCGGACGCGCGCAGGCCGGAGGGAGGGCCGTGGCAGGGAGCCGTGCGAGACCAAGAGGCGTTTGGGTGGGCGCAGTGGGCAGAGAGGGTCCGAGGGGATAGTGGCCGGGTTCATTATGAGAGGCGGATGTCGATCGGGCAAGGATGGGTGTGGACGAGCAGGCGAGGGAAGACGCGAAGTCCCATCAGGGCACGAAACGTGGAGACGGCAGACACCAGGCGGGTCCTGTAGTCGTCGTCGATTGCCGAAGATTGCACAGAAGCCTGCCTGCCCCCTCCGGCCTCTCCGACAACCCTGGCGGCCAATGCTCCAGAGTCAACAGGAGCGAGTCCGTGCAAGAGCGGAGAAGTGGAGGGAGTCAAGCGCAAAGACGGGAGCGAAAGAGAGGAAAGGGTCGTCGCAGGACGAGCGAAAAGGGAAGCGGGGATGCCGGCGGATTATGGGCGCCTAGATTGAGTCGGCCGCAGCTGTGATCTGCCCCTCCCGATTTGGGATAGGCTTACCAGGGGGACGGACGTGAGGGCAGGGGACGAGGAGAAGGCCCTTGGACAGACGCTCCTTCCTCCTCTCTCCTTCTCGCCGCCAAGGAAAACATATTATAGCCCTCGCCCTGCATCCCACCCGCCTCTCTCTTCTGCTCCGTCTTCTCATACATGTCCCGCCCCTGTTCTCCCTGAACCCCGCTCTCCCTTTTCTCCACGCCATCGCTCGCCAACACCGTCTCGACGCGATCACGCTAGCTTTACGTCCTAGCCGACCCGCCAACCATGCCTCACTCCCTCTCTCAATCTGCCGGCCCTGAGCCTCCTTCCAACCACCTCCATCCTTCCCACTCTCCCTACGACGCGGACGGCTCTCCCGTCGATCCCTCCGCCCTCCAGCCCACCCTCCCCAAGAAGAAACACGTTTGTCCGATATGCACACGCGCTTTCACCACCTCCGGCCATCTCTCCCGACACACGCGCATCCACACCGGCGAGCGCAACCACAAATGCCCCTTTCCCGGCTGCGAAACTCGGTGCTCCCGCCAGGACAACCTCCAGCAGCAGTCAGTACTTTCTCTCTAACGTATCTCTCATCCCCGGCATTTCCCCGTTGCCCTGTCACTTTGCCTCGGCGCGTCTGTTCGCGTCGCGACCCTGCACGCCTACAGTCCCGCCCCGAGCACCCTCTCCCGCGTCCGTCTAATGCTTCCAATCATGCTCACATTCTCCAACAGCTATCGTATCCACCTCTCCCCGGGCTCCCGTCGGAACTCTGGCTCTGCCACGCGCGCCGCCATGAATCGTGCCAGTGCCACTGACCGCCCGCGCTCGTCCCGCAGGCGCTCGAGGATAGAATCCACTGACCCTGGCTCGCCCGCCCCGCCATCGCCAGCCCCCTCGCCGCCCTTGGAACCGCCCCCCCTCACGCCGGCATACCAATCATTGGCACCGCCGGCACCTCCCGCCCAGCAGTCGCCTTCCGATATCCCAGAGCCGCCTGACACACCGCCGCCGCTCGCCCAGGCGTATCCCACACTACCGCCGCCAACAGCGCCCGTCTATTCACAACTCCCAATGTCCGGGCGCGACGTCACTCGATCAGCCAGGTCCACGCCAGAAGCCTCCTATCACTCCCCAGTGTCGTATGCTCACCCCTCCCTCGCGACGGCTTCTTATCCCCAATACGACGACCATCCGTACTCATCTTCCCAGGACAGCCGTAACTCGTCCTCGTTTGGCCGCTCCGCAGGCGACGATCCGCGTTGGGGATATACGCAGCAACAGCACCAGCAGCAGTCGTATGCAACCAGCGATTCTGACCGCTATTCGCCCGCGTCGCCGGTCGCCAATGCGCAGTACGCCGAGCCCGCGTCCCCAGTCGATGCTTACAACGCCACCAACCAGCGCGCGTCCGCTACCGGGAATTACCAGATTTCCCAGGAGTCGGTCACGGTTTCCTACTATAGCCACTATCAGCCGCGCCAGGCCAGCAGCACCGCCCTTGCCGCCGCCACCGGCACCCCTACCAACCTCAGTCCGCTCGTCCAACCCCACGCGCAACAGCAGAGCACGAACAGGCACTCGATCGCGCACATTTCGAACCCGGTCATCAGGCAGCACTCGCCAACGTCGACGTCGACGACTTCGGCGCATTCAGCGTCTCCTGTCGTGAGCCATCCGTCCACACCTGCCGGGTATGGGCACGTCCCGGGTTCGATGGGAAGCTACGCGGAGTCGCCACCAGGGTCGGTCAGCCCTGTCGCTCCTCCACAGTCGCAGCTGCCATCGGGAATGGTCTCGGCTACCCCCGGTGTTATGGCGTACGCGTCGTATGAATACGAGTCCAACTCTCTGTCGTCAGCGGGATATGCCCTTCCTCCGCCTCAGCCGCAGGCCCAGCAACAGTCCCAGGGGTACGACCGCACGCTCCCGAGCCTCTCACCCGTGCACGCGCGCGACTCGCAGTCCCAAACGCAGTCGGCCATTTCCACGCACTTCAACTACGGCCAGGCGGCTTCCTTCCACGGTGGGTCTGCGTCTTCAGGCGCTCGCCGGGCGTCCCCGCCTCCCGTCCTCGCCCCGATCCACGTCCGCCGCGATGCCGGCGCAGTGGCAACGCAGACGATGGCCGGAGGCATGCGCTATGCGTCCCCGGCGCAGCCGCCCATGCAGTCGCTCGCGAGCGTCAGCCGGAGCTCCGGGGGGCAGCACGCGTTCTCCTACCCTCCGCCCGCGCACTCTCCCACGTACCCGCACGCGTCTTCTTCGTATGGATCGGCGTCGAGCGCGAGCGCGAACGGGTCTGGCTATTACTACCAGCAGCAGCCCGTCGCGACGCACGCGCACGGTCATCGGGAGCCGTCGCCGGAGCCCGTGGACGCGGCTGCGGAGCAGTATCTCGAGCTGCACCAGCCGCAGCCGCAGCGCGTCGTGTCGGCCGCGCACGCGAGCGGGCACACCCCCCACCACCTGCAGCACCAGTACATGCAGACGGGCGCGGTGCAGGCTCATCCGGTGTGGCGCACGCAGCAGGACTACCGCGGGCGGGGCGGGCTCGTCCAGTGAGGGTGCTGGCGGCGCCGCTGCCTCGGGCGCGCGAAGGCGAAGGCCCCTGTTTTCTCGGGCTCGCCGTGCTAGAAGCATGGTGTGGCGTCCGAGCGGTCGGGCGGGCCTCCGTCTGGATCAGGACTTGTGGGCGCTGCGCGGTGCGCTTCTGGCGTCCACGCGTCCGCTCGGATGGTCCGACATTCCCACTGGAGGGGCCGGCTGCTTTCATTCGACGTTCATACACCCGCGCGCTCTTCCCAACCCCGCGCGCGCGGTGTTCCTTCCTTCTCGCTTCCCCAGCTGATCGCCCGCTTCTCGTTTCCCCCTGTCTTCGGCCGCCTGGTCTCGGTTCGTTTCGTTTCGTCTGGTCTGGTCCAGTCACGTCTCCTATGCACATGCTCATCATCATCGCTCTCCGTCGCGCATCGCACACGTCTCGTCTCGTCTCACGCTCCGTCTACACTACTACCACGCACCATTGCTCACAAAACGCTCCATCTGTCCGCCATCGTATCGTCTATCTTGCTGTTTGTCTAGTACCATAGCACCCCCGCCTGCTGGATATTTATCGCCTCATTCACTGTACCATAGTTCGCGCACTATCCATACACCCGCCTCGCACATAGTCTATTACGCCCTCCTACTCCCGCATATCGTATCCTCCCACTTAGTCGCCGCCACCCACGGAACCACCCGCCGGAGCGCATCTTGCGTACATACCACGTCCCGTTGCCCTCCTACCGTCTACTGTCGCCGCCGCCGCTCGGCTGTACATATCCCGCATGTGTCTGTTGTGTATTGTGTACTTCTTGGAAGCCTATCGTAGTATCTAGAGACGTCCATAGCCGAGTAATAGAGCCGTGCGCGCGCGTGCCTAGCTGCCCCCATTCGCCCGCGGGGCTCCGCGCTCGCGATATCAGCATGGGCGCTCGCGCGGTGTGCACACACGCCTCGCTTGCGGCCTGCGCCGTCATTAAACCGCCCGGCAAAGTGCGGCGCGAGTGAATATCATACGCGGGTGGGCGTGCGCTGCAATGTGGGCGCGGGCGTGAGAGCAGGGCATATGTCGGGCTCGGAGGCAATAGCTGCAGCCTGACTCGCTCGTGCGGGGGTGGAGGCGAGGCAGCGATGATGTAACGGGCTGCAACTTGGAGGGTTGCCTTTTTGGGGTGGCGATGGCTCATCTAAGCGGAAATTTGAGAGTGCGCGCGCGCCACAGTCCAGCATCGATTCCTCTGCACGCCCTCATCGCCCCCTCCTCCCCTCCCCTCCTCCTCCTCTCTACCGGCCTCGCCCACCACACCACTCACTTTACGACCAGCGAAGATGGCCCCCTCCGCCTCAAAACAGAAGCGTCTCGCCGAGAAGGCGGCGAAGCAGTCCGCGAAGGGCAAGGGCGCGACCGACGCCTCGACGACCACCGGCACGAGCACGCCCTCGGGCTCTGTGAACGGCTCCTCGGTCAACACGCCGCTCACGAACACCTCGGCGGCGACGAGCCAGGAGGACCTGTCGTCCATGGCCAAGCTCCAAATTGCGACTGATCGGTGCGTGTCTGGGTTTCCGTATGTGTGCGCGCGATCTGTGGTCTGCGGTAGCTGTAGCCACAGTATCGCGCGGGGGCAATGGGAGCCGATTGTCGAAGTGCAATCGCTCGCATTGCTGTAGTCGCTGTAAGGGGTATCCGAGGAACGCGAGTGCTAACCGACTACTGTGGCCCTGCAGGAGTGCAGCCGGTGTGCTCGTATCCGACGCCAAGGGCCGCGATATCAAGATTGACTCCTACACCCTCTCCTTCCACGGCCGGTTACTTATCGAGGGTGCCGAGGTCTCCCTGAACTACGGCCAGCGGTATGGTCTCCTCGGTGAAAACGGCTCCGGAAAGGTGCGTTCCGTCCCATTTTCCTGCTGCCCGCGCCCCGCGTGCTGATCTGCCCGCCCGGGCCGCAGTCCACATTCCTGCAGTCCATCGCGGAGCGCGACATCCCCATCCCGGACCACATCGACATCTACCTCGTGCGCGGCGAGGCGGAGCCGTCGGACGTGAACGCGATCGACTACATCGTCGCGTCCGCCAAGGCCAAGGTCGCGAAGCTCGAGGCGCGCATCGAGGAGCTCTCCGTCGCGGACGACATCGACGAGGTCGCGCTCGACCACCTGTACGAGGAGCTCGAGGAGATGGACCCGAGCACGTTCGAGGCCAAGGCGGGCTCCATCCTGCACGGCCTCGGCTTCTCGCAGACGATGATGCACAAGCCGACGAAGGACATGTCCGGCGGCTGGCGCATGCGCGTCGCGCTCGCGCGCGCGCTGTTCGTGAAGCCGCACCTGCTGCTGCTCGACGAGCCGACGAACCATCTTGATCTGGAGGCCGTCGTGTGGCTGGAGGCGTACCTGTCGATGTACAACCACATCCTCGTCATCACGTCGCACTCGCAGGACTTCATGGACACCGTCTGCACGAACATCATGGACCTCACGCCGAAGAAGAAGCTCACGTACTACGGTGGTAACTACTCGACCTACGTCCGCACGAAGTCCGAGAACGAGGTCAACCAGATGAAGGCGTACCAGAAGCAGCAGGACGAAATCGCGCACATCAAGAAGTACGTTCTCACTTCCGTTCTGCTGTGGCTGTGCGTATGCTGACGTCGAAATGTCAGGTTCATCGCCTCCGCAGGTACCTACGCGAATTTGGTCAAGCAGGCGAAGTCGAAGCAGAAGATCATTGACAAGATGGAGGCGGCGGGTCTCATCGAGAAGATCGAGATCGGAAAGCCCCTCCGCTTCAACTTCGAGGACGTCACGCGGCTGCCCCCGCCCATCCTCGCGTTCAACGAGGTCGCCTTCGCGTACTCGGGCAAGAAGGAGGACTACCTGTACCAGAACCTCTCCTTCGGTATCGAGTGCGGCTCTTCCCCTTCTTCCCAATTCCCCTCGTCTGACACACCACGTCTCCGTACAGCATGGACTCGCGTATCGCCATCGTCGGGCAGAACGGTACCGGCAAGTCGACGCTGCTCAACCTCATCACGGGCGCGCTGCAGCCGTGCGAGGGCACCGTCTCGCGGCACGTCGGCCTGAAGCTCGCCAAGTACTCGCAGCACTCCGCGGACCAGCTCCCGTACGAGAAGAGCCCGATCGAGCACCTGCAGTCGCTCTACCACGAAAAGTTCCCCGAGAAGGACATCCAGGCGTGGCGCGCGCAGCTCGGCCGCTTCGGCCTCACCGGCGCGCACCAGACCTCGCCCATCAAGCAGCTCTCGGACGGCCTCCGGAACCGGTACGTCATTTCTTGGGTAGGTGGGTGGTAGGGTTGGGGCTGATAGTGTCGACGGTGCAGTGTTGTGTTCGCGCAGCTCGCGATGGAACACCCGCACATCCTGCTCCTCGATGAGCCGACGAACCATTTGGACATGGCGTCGATCGACGCGCTTGCGACCGCGATCAAGGAGTACGCGGGTGGTGTCGTTATCGTCTCGCACGACTTCCGTGAGTCGCGCTCGTGTCTTCTGCTCTATGCGTTCCTGTGCTTATGGCTTCGCAGGTCTCATCTCGCAGGTTGCGGAGGAGCTCTGGGAGGTCAAGAACCGCAAGATCAAGAACTTGACGAAGGAGGACATCACGATCGTCGACTACAAGAACATGCTCGTGAAGAACAGTACGTGCCCTCTTCCCTTGTACACACATCGCCGTGCTCATCCACAATGTCCCTAGGTCAAGCAGCGCTCGAGAAGGCGAAGCTGTTCAGCAAGTCGGCCGGCAAGGGCAAGGCGTAGACGCACCGCGCCCACCCCCGCCCCCGTCCCGCCCCTCGCGCACACCACCACATGCGCCTGTGACACCCGTTGTACGACCCGCACCCCTCCCGCACGAACCCTCTGTTGTAGCAGCAGCCCGCACCGTTTGTTTTCGTAGCCGTAGTAGCACTAGCAGCACCGTGTATGCGCGCCGCGCGCCGCCTGTAGAAGAATTCCGTAGCACACACCCGCACCCGCATCTCGTTAGGACCCCTCCGCATGTAGCCCGATGCCCGACGCAATCTCATATAGAGCGTAGCCTCTTTTCTTGCTCTCTCTCGCTGCAGTGCTGTGTGGTCGTCAGCAGTGGGAAGCGGGCGTGCGATTAGGGCTACAGCCATAAAATACAGGCAGTGGTACATCGTGAGGCAAGATAAGTCCGGGAACCACCGGTACGATTCGTCGCTAGAGGAAATAATCGGCAGGCGGCCGTTTTGCTGGTATTGACCGTACATCCTAGCGTATTTATCAGTAAACCGCACAGACTACATACGAACTGCTCAGACAGCAACATACCGACGGCGCATGCGAGAACACCTTGTACTCCTGCGCGAGGTGCTCGTCGAGCTCCAGGATGGACGCGACGTTCCCGCACCGGTAGCAGTAGTTGGGCGCGCTCCAGACGGTGACGATCGCCTTGTCGAACATGAGCTTGTAGCCCTCCATCGCGAGCTGGTGCGCGCGCGCGATGAGGTCGATCCCGTTCCGGTGCGCGAACACCTTTGTGATGTCTGCGCCGAAGAGGTAGCCCGCGCCGCGCGGGGAGATGCCCCAGCCGTTAATATCTGCACGAGAGGACACGGTCGATGTGAGACGACAGTCGACAGAGAAAGGGTGAGTGGGACATACCGTCGGGATCGGACCAGAGGAGATCGCACATCGCGCCGTCGTGTGGGACTTCTTGTTTCCGGTCGATAGTCCGGATCTGCTCGAGCAGCGGTAAGCGTTGAATACAAAGACTAGGCGCGCCACACGCGCACACCCACTTGGTCTATGCCCTGCAGACTAGGGCTGAG
Source organism: Trametes villosa (assembly GCA_002964805.2). Taxonomy (NCBI): domain Eukaryota; kingdom Fungi; phylum Basidiomycota; class Agaricomycetes; order Polyporales; family Polyporaceae; genus Trametes; species Trametes villosa. The sequence continues at coordinate 877,782 of PUDQ02000113.1, read as the reverse complement.
GCCACCATGCACGCAGAAAACGCGACCGTCGACGATCGCACCCAGGGCGAGGTAGTCGAAAACCTCGCAGCACCAGCGCCAGACGTTGCTGCTCCCGTACTTACGCTGACACTCATCGTAGAAGCCGTACACCTGCGTGATTTGCCGCGACTCGTGGTTGCCGCGGATGAGCGTCATGCGCTCCGGGTAGCGCACCTTAAGTGCGAGCAGGAGGAGGAAGGTTTCGACACTGTAGAAGCCACGGTCCACGAAGTCACCTGTGCACGCGCGAGGAAGGGGCGTGTTCACGGGGGGAAGACGCGTCAGGGAGCAGCGCACGCACCCATGAAGAGGTAGTTTGTCTCTGGACAAGGCCCGCCGACCTTGAAGAGCTCCATCATGTCCCAGAACTGGCCGTGGATGTCGCCGCATATCTCGCGAGCTCTGTCATTCCCCACGTTCGCCCCTGCGCATGAACAAAGCCGGAGCACTTACTGTCACGGGCGAGTCCACGGTCTGCACGTTCGCCTCCTCGATGAGGATCTCGCGCGCCTTGATGCATAGCCGCTTCACTTGTTCCTCGGAGATGGGCTCGCAGCGGAGGAGCTGCTCGATCTGCCTGGCGCGTGCAAGAGCTGAACAGGCGAGCGCGACGGCGAGAGGACGAGCACGAACTTGTCTAGGTCGCTCGGCATTCTGTGATTCGCTGCAGCGTGCGGGTGTTTGGGTATAAGAGCGCGATTGCCCGACGCGCTGAGACAGAACAGGTAGAAGAGAAAGAACGGAAGCAGAGCACAAGAGCAGAGCGCGTTAGGCGCCGAATACACAGGGGGTAGAAAAAAGGCGCCGATACGCCCGGTACACCTTCTGATTCAACGGCGAGGAGCAGTCCCGTTTATGCTGTTTACCCAGGTCTCTATCACGATCGTAAGTGCACAACATATAGCTGTATACTGCATCAAAAGCTATGGAGTGCCTGCGTAAAGGTTAGTACTTATAAAGCCCTTTATTCAATCTTGAGCACGCAGGCCTTCCCCGGCGTTGGTCATTATAGGCAACCTCCTCGGGCACTTGGTAGCACTCAGAGCCGCACCGCAGGTAGGTATATCGCAGCTCTCATCTCTGGACGACGTCACTTTGACCACCAGTCCTGCGATCTCCCAGGTGCCGCCAAATAGAAGTACTATGACCGCGCTCACCGTAACGCCTCTGCCGGAGCCGACATCCCTCCAATCGCGTGGAGAGGCTGCGTACCGGCGAACGGCGAACGATTTTCCAGAGGACGTCGCCCGCGAAATATCCAAGCACCTCTCGGACACTGAGAGGCTCGGGCTTTCGACGGCCTCGAAGTTCTTCCACGCCGCCTGTCCCCCTCGACCAACGGACGCCCGCTGCACGACCCTCCAGAAAGCTACAGCGCTGCGCGAGCATATCACCCAGAGCACGGGCGGCGCTCGTCATCTCGTAGCATTGGACTTCAGATGCATGGGGTCGGTAACGCAGATCCAACCAGCGTTCTGCGGCTTGCTCACACAGGCCTGGAACCTCCGTCGTCTGACCTGTGGCACCCTCGAGATGGAGTCTGCCGAAGCTAGGCGTCTTATCCAGGCCCTCTCTCATCTCTCGTACCTGCAACTCCACCAGCCCTCCTCGGGTGCCTTCAATGATATGGCTTACCCCCAGTCTCTACGCTCCTTGCATCTCTTCAAGGTCGAGGGAGGTTCCACCTGGACTGATCTCGCCAAGAAGCTTTCGGGCCTCACTCGCCTCACAGAGCTTACGTTGGCCAATTCTGCGTTCGAAGACACTGAGGTTGCCGACGATGAGGACGACGCGTCAGCATCCAGCACAGGCTACGAGGGACCCCCGCCCTTGCCCTCCATTAATACGCTCAAGGCCATATCGACCGACCTTCCCTCCAGCGTCTCCCGTTTCTCCAACATGTTCCCCAGCCTGGAGACGCTTGCCCTCCAGGACTCGGAGTTCCCTTCGGAGTACGGCGACGACCCCGAGGCGGAGGACCGGGATATCCACCGGCTCGAATGCCTGATGCCCGAGGAAGTCGACTCGCCCATCTGCTGGCGGGTGCACCACCTGGCGGTCCTCTCGTTCGACGCCGAGCGCCTCGACCCCGTTGTCATCTGCAGCACGGACGATCTCGTTGGACTTGCGGTTCGCGTCCCGCACTTCACCTTCGAGACCTGGGTGGAGAGGGTCGAGCCATGCATCTCTGGGGTCCGTCTCCTGGAACTGGACAACTTCGACCTCGACTGCTCGCAGACGATCGACTTCTTTGTAAGCTCTTCACGCGCTCTCTGTTGCACCGGAGACTCACCTATGACTACTCACAGGCCAACGTCTTCGAAAAACGCGGCTCCGAGCTATACGGGGATCTCCCTCTCGTCGTCCTATCCATCGCAGCATCTGGGGCCGCCCCAAAAGACGCCGCGCAGTCCCACGCACGGCTCTTCAAGCCCGTCGCCGACAGCTTTCCCCGCCTCCAGTATCTTGCGCTTGCAGGCGTCGAACGCTTCCCGCAGGATTTCACCGACCTCTCTGGAGAGCGCGCGCCGTGGAGGTGGTGGCGCATCGTCAGGGAGGCCGACGCCGTCGAGTTTAGGGAGATACCTGCTTGGGAAGGCGAGAGGGTTAGGAAATACTTCCGCGATGCGGACAGGGAGAAGGCAGACTCGTTTGACGGTAAACCACGAACGTCGGTGCCTAGCGAATAGGCAAGGAATGTCATGACCGGACACTGTGAGCGCGACGCGATCGAGCCATATTCTCAGAGTATGCGCATTGACGCCTACTAAGCTCATCTGCACACCCACCTCGAATCGGCATGACTCCGCACTACTTCCACTATGACTCACCTAGGCGACATGACGTGCAAAAAGATATCATCGAAGCGGGGTCTGCATGCCGTAGTACGGAGCAACGGAGAAGACTTCTCGAGGTGTGGTACTTACTACTGAATACTTTCTGGTGCTCACTCGCTTCGAATAGTCAGGCTTCTGCTGCCGTCTCTACAGATAGCGTGTACCGAAATGCAGACGTTCGACACATCGGCCATGCTATTCGACACAAAGCAAGTGCTGTGCCAGGCAAACCGGGACAAGACTATAATCTGGATATGGGGCGGTCGACATGGTCGCCGCGCGCGACCCTGAGATGGCGTGTTGCAGAAGGACGCGCGTAATTAGAGGACGGAGGCTGGAAAATTTGCTTATAAGCTTGCCATCCCTCCTTCATGCTGCGGCAGGCCACTCGTCGTCTCTCCTCATCTACTCAATCCTACCAACGACGACAGACGGTGAGCGTGGGTCTAGCGGTGCCTAATCCAGAGGTTTGAGCACTCACAACAATCACATCGTAGACTATGACGCCGCGGCCGACTCGGTGCGCGAACTCCTGCAATAAGGAGCCTGCGTCAGGGCTCAAATGCTGCTCCGGATGCAAGAAAGAGTGGTACTGCAGCAAGGCGTGCCAAAAGGAAGACTGGCGGCGCCATATCTTCGACTGCGAGCGCAAGGGCCCCATCGGAACCGCCTACTACCTGTCCCGCGCATGCTCCGAGAAGCTCCTCCCCGTGCACGACCAGACACGAAAGGATTTCGGCTTCGAGAAGGCGGAGATCCTCCTGTGCGAGTGCTCGCAGGGCGCGTTGCTTGCTCTGTGGACTAGGGTCTTCCGCGCTCCGGGCGTGACTGAGAAGGACGTGCAGAAGTGGCAGATTGAGGGCACGCTGCTGGACGGGATTTGGGTGACGTTCGCGCGACGTCCGCCAGAGTCCGAGAAACAACTTTTCACCTGGTTCCTCCAAAACCAGAACCTCTTCGACGGCCTTCCCCTGGACGAGACCCAGGTTGACGCATTGGCCGAACCCGCGCATGACGACGCCTCCATCGAGACCTGGCTGAAGGCCGGCGGCTCTCCCGCCGACAGCGTCCCAGACATCGGGACGAAATTCAAGCCCTTGCCAGAATACATCCAGGATTGCCACGACTTCTACGCCCTCCTTTCGACCTCCCGCTCCCACCCCGGCCCCGAGTACGCCTCGTGGCTCACATTTGGTTTCGTCGCCGCCATGAACCAGGAGGACGAGCAGCGCATCAGCCGCGGCTATCTGGAACTCGTCAACCATTGCGCGTTCGACGTCTTCTCTCTTGTGTACGGGATATCCTCGATCCCGAGACTGGCCGACAGTCACAAGGTCCTGATGACGGGTGGAGCAACTACGTCCGCGGACGTGTTCTTCCGGGACGTCATGTCCGAGTCCCCGCGCCGGTTCAAGACCGTCTGGCACCTGAAGCACTACGTTGATCAGCTCCGGAACCCCACGTTCTCTGAACCTCGCGTCAAGCCGTCCCGTGCGATGCGTGCCGACTACGGGTTCAGCAACTGCCAGAACAGCGCGGAGGAGAAGCTGCTGGACGAGCTGTACATGACCTATTTCGCGCTCCGGGACGCGAACCCCCTGGAGCTGCACGAAGCGTGCATCCGAGGCGCACTGGCGCAGTACTTGGGCGGGTTCGTGCGATTGAAGCCAAAGCCGAAGACATACCGACGGCTGCTCAAGAACGCCTATCCGTCGCGCAGCGTCCTGGAGGCACCGAGTAAGCAGTCAGGAAGGCTCGTAGTAAGACACAATACTGATTGACCTTTGATTTCGTAGCACCGTCCGCTAACCATGAAATGGCCCTAGTGCGTGTGCGTCGGCGCTAGAATCAGTCCGTGCAGGGGTCACCCCCTCGATTCGACGTGATGGGGGTGTTCGTATGGTGTTGTACTAGTAACTACTAGCTTCAGCGAGATTATCATCGACAACCGTGTGCCGGTTATTGAGTTCGGTACGTGAATAATGTTTGACGCTGCCATGCCTTCCTTGCGTGAGGTCCATCCAAACGTGCCCGTTATGCATTGCCATCGCTGAAACTGCGCAGTCTGTAGACAGCCCGGGTACTTGATGTTTGCCTGGTTCGTCGACATGCATGTATCTCCGCAAAAGTTGATGCGCCATAACAGAGGCCTCTGGAGTGACGCGCAGTACTTACCGCCGCTTTCAGAGTGCTTGTGCGCATTACGGACCCATCTACGCCTACCGTGAGGGCTGTCAGGACTTGTGTGAGGCGGGGTCAAGATGCCGCAGAACGCGCCCACGTGATGGCCAACGCGTCGGTGGCGTTCATTTGCTGGCGCATATCTACACTCGCGCGGCGCGAACTCATTCTGGGCAGTTTGGCAGACCCGAGTGATGCTTAAGTACTGTGAGTCGTTTCTCATGTATGATTGCTCGTTGTCTCACGCTGATTCTAAGCCTGAAGTACCATGATCATCGCAACACACTTACAGGATGCATTCGTAGTCACCGGCACCGCACCCTCGTTATTACCGTGGCCTGTGGCCCGCTTGCACCCATCAATTCCAGTGAGGTTTGCAGCCCCTGTAGGCGCCACCCGTTCTCGTCAGCGTGCTCTCGTCTAAGCACTCATCGGCGGCACGCATCGAGCACGCTATGATTGAATTACCGCTCACTGTTGTGCGATCTCCGGTGACACTCGACTTCGTACGTCTTGCCTTCGCTCAGGAGAGCGCAATTGTTCTGGTGAATCCCGGCTGCCAGACGTCCTTCTGGTACTGTAAGCGTAGACGCGAACTCGACGTCCCCTGGAGTAACTCGCACAAACAGTAGTGGATGCTTTTGCTCATCATAGAACACTGCAAGTGCCATCGGGACGGAGTCACCCCCCCTCGGCCGCACCGCGGGCTCATGTGTATGAGCTCGCCGTCTAACACCATCGCCTCGCCGACCGCTGAGAATCATCGAAGGCGCTCGCCCCCGCCCTACGGCTCTGAACAGCTCCTGGTAGACACTGCGCCCTCATTGCCCTGGGCGTCCCCGATGGTGGAGCGTGGCCGTCCGGAGCCGCCAGGTCCGGCGGAGGCCGTACTGGGATCGCCGGGAAGTCGGAACGATGTAGCTGAGGCACATGACTACGCGCGTGAGCGGGACGAAGGTTACAGTCCTGCCGCGAGAATTAGATGGTGAGAGGTAAGGCAGAGTCGAGCTGCTACTATATCTGGAACATCCCAGGTTACGGTCATCGTTCCTTCCCTTCTCCCACTCTGCACCGTGCTGCCCTCCTCTCCCGCTAGGGGCTAACACTGGTGAGAATCAACTTTAGTACCGGTACAGTTGGTACGACGATGCGACCATGCCTTACACCGTAGAAACATGACACCGCGGCCTGCTCAATGTGAGAACAACTGCAAGACGATCACACCCACCTCGGATCTCAAATGCTGCGCGGGATGCAAGGCGGTCTGGTACTGTAGCACAGCGTGTCAGAAGGAAGACTGGCGGCGCCACATCTTCGATTGCAAGCCAAAGCGCCCCATCGGTACCGCGTACTACCTCTCGCGCGCGTGCCGCGAAGACATTCTCCCTGTGCATACGCAGACGCGTAGCGATTTCGGTTTCGAGAAGGCGGAGTTCTACTTGGGGGCATATGCTCCGCACGTGCTCGTAGCCCTGTGGAAGGTGGTATTCGTGGACCTGAAGGTGCCGGAGAAGGAGGTACAGAAGTGGCAGGCAGAGGGTCGGATGGTAGAAGGGATCAAGGCAGCGTTCGCGCAGGCACCCGCAGGCTCCAGGGGCGAATACTACGCGTGGCTCCTCCAGAACCAAAACATCCTGGACGGGTCGCCGGTGGCCAGCGCACCTCAGGAGGCCCGGTTTCGCGCAACCATGGACGCGGTGATGGAAGCGTGGGTTCATACGGGAGGATCCCCCAACGATAGCATCGACACTATGAGGGCGAAACTCAAAATCCTACCGCGCCACGTCCAAATGTGCCACCACCTGTACAGCCTTTTTTGGGCAAGCGTCTCCCCCGACACCCAGTCCGAGATCTGGATAACCCTGGGGTTCGTCGCCGCGAAACACCAGACGGACGAGCATGAGCTCATCCAAGGGTATAACCGGCTTATCTTCGACGGCTGCACGTTCGAGGAGTTTTCCACGGCCTACGCGTCGTCCTCGATCCTTCAGCTAGCGGAGCGCCACCGGGCCACCTTCATAGCCAACCCATCCACCACAGCGTACAGATGCTTTCGGGACGTCATGTCCGAGTCCCCACGCCGGTTCAAGTCGGTATGGTACCTCAAAAACCACGTCGACATGCTGCTGCACGCGGGACAGTCCGAGGCGACACACCTCCCGCATGACGCCATACGCTCGGATTACGGCTTCGCGAACTGCAGGAGCGACGCGGAGTGGACGATGCTGGACGAGCTGTACACGAAGTACTTCACGCATCAAGACGCGAACCCGCTAGATCTCCACGACGCATGCATCCGAGGCGAGTTGACGGACTACATGAGCAACTTCGTCAAGCTGAAGCCGAAGACGGGGACGTACACACGGCTGTTGAAGAACCCATACCCCTTGCCTCGCCCGGGAGAGCCTCAGGGTGCGCATCTGTGCGATAGGTTCTTGGCAGGACTGAGGATGCTAAATTCGATTGGTGTACCGCAGGAATGGCTTCGCATGACGGTTTTGTGCGCTTGTTTTAGGAAGACATCGCGTGGGCTATGCTTGAGCGGACGTGCGCATCGTAACCTCATGGCTATATCATACACCATTCGTGCCCAGGGACGGCGCATGAGCGCTCTAAGTCGAGGCCCTCACACCACACCCTTGATTAGATCGGCGGCTCTCTCAGCGACCGCGACGACGACGGCGCACGGGTGCCCGGACACCTGGTCAGGGAGCACCGAAGTGTCAACGACCCGCAGGTTGGGTACTCCATGAACGCGTAGTTCAAGGTCCACTGCGCTGTCTGCAGGGTCGACGCCCATCCGAGCTGACGTCGTCTGGGTGCATACCGTTCAGCTCCGAGTGTCCGACTATTGCAAGGGAGGTGATCACTTACCGCGTGCCAGGCGGATTGGGCTTGCTTCCGTATGAACGCCCTGATCTCATCGTCTGTAATCTATATGGAAATTCATAAGGTCTGAACGTTCGCCATATCATTGTGTTCGTGCACTGACCTTGTCCGGGTCAGCATCGCCAGGCCAGAAGATGTCGTCCGGGTCTCGCGGGCTATCTGAGATCTGGAGGTCGAGGGCGTCGCGGAGAGGAGCTGTATGAGCGATGCGTAATAGAAGACGAATGGACCTGATCATGACGTTCCAATCGGTTTCGGTAGCGAGATAGCTGCAGCGAAGCCTGGGTGAGCGAGAATGGTGAAAGGAGACAGGTCTGGAGTCGTACTTGGCGTCAATTGCGGGGTAGTCATAGATGCTGTTAGAACGCAGCTCGAGGGATCCTGAGCTTTCGGGCTTGAGCAGAAGCGATCCCTATAGCGAATATAAGAAACGTTCTGACGTCCTCTGCATGCATGGCACAAACCGCGGTAATGCCCGAGGTGTTGCGAGGTAGTTTGCGCTGTCCCATATCTACAACCGCGAACGGCGCAAACGCGAGCTCTATATCCGGTGCCCCAGGACCGGACGTATTGTCGTTAATGGGAAGGTTACGCCCGTACGGCAAGCTAGTATCACGAGATGAGAATGGGGCGAGGTGCAGCGGAGCGAGAGATGAGCCTGACCTGCCATCGTCGGTGCGGACAAAGATTCCAACCTGAGTTGGTGTCGCACCCAGAGGTCCCGTGCCAAGTGTCATCCACTGGATGAATGCCTGCAGGCCTTTCAGAGGGTTACGGAGGATGGGGTCCCAAGTGAAGCCCGGCTTCGCGCGGAACAGCACGGATCCGGCGGAGACGTGCTGACACGGGAGCTTATGAGCGACATTAGACTTCCTGTCGGATCCTGCTATACTTACATCCAGGAGATTCTGACCAACCGCTGGCAGGTCGCGAATTATGGGAATACTCCATTTGGCTAGCTGGTCGGCGGGTCCAATGCCCGACAGCATCAACAGCTGGGGACTGCTGATGGCGCCACCGCAAAGTATCACTTCCTTGCGGGCGGCAACGACGAAGGCCGGGCCCGCCCTGCTCGCGGAAACCTGAACGCCGATGACTCTGGGGGAAGTACTGCCTGCGGAAAAGATAACCTTCTCGGCGGTGACGGACACTGCCACTGTCAAGTTCGGCCTCCGAAGAACCTCGTCGTTCAAGTAGGCGGTAGCTAAGGAGCTTCCTGGGGTCATAGGATGAGTAATGGCGTTTAAAAGACTGATTTGGTGACTTACTCTCGTGCTTCTCATCAATCGTAGCGATGAATTTCCCCGCACCCATAGTGCCCTTGGGAGTATTGAAGTCTCTGGATCTAACGTCAAGTTTATGGCTGCTTAGGCAGAGACTGGATACTCACTTCGACAGCGGTATGCCCATATTCTTCGCGGCATCAAGGATGATGGGTACAATGGGCTAATGCACGATGCACATCAGAAGCCGACCATGAGTGGGGGGCGGCATGAACTTACGGCAGTTGTAACATGCGAGGTAACCCATGGCCCTTCACGTCCGCGCAGGGAGACATCCAAAGGGTGTGCCGGATCCGGGATATACCTCTCTGAGCGCAGGAAGTACCTGGAACTTCGGTCAGCATTGACTCCTCACATTCAACATGCAAGCGTACTTCTCCATGGACTCGTATCCCCACCCCTTGGCGCCTTTCTTCTCCCAAGCGTCTAAATCTACAGTGCGTGAGCCGACAACCAGGGATGACCACACAGAAGTGGACACACCTTCCGGCGCGCAGTGGTGATAGACCATGTTGTTCATCGAGCTGTGGACGTCAGTCACGTTCGGTCCATACGGTACAGCCGTTTCGGACCCACCTTGATCCTCCCAGCAACTTGCCTCTCGGCCAGTAGATCTGCCGTCCATTCAACTCGTTCTGGGGTCTGCGCCACTTTAGTGAGCTCGATTCGGTACACAGCAAGCGTAGCTCACGTAGTCTCGTACTGCCAATCCCACGAGCTGCGGAACATCTGCGCAAAACCCATGGGCATGCGAGCGAGCAAATTGCCCTTGTGACTATACAAAGTGTTAGCGCTATAGAGCTTCTGACAGAGCATAACCGGGATCGCGAACCTTCTCCCAGCTTCAATGAGAAGCACTGTGACTGTTGGGTCCTCGGAGAGCCTCGACGCGAGGACACAGCCGGCAGCACCTGTGGCAACGTTAGTTCATCACCATGAGCTTGAGGTTGAGAGAAAAAGCGTACCTCCTCCAACTATTATGTAGTCGAATGACTTCGCCTCGGACGCCACACACTGCTGGACATCGGCGTTCGATGGAAGTGGCGTCGCGAACGAGCCCGGGTCCGAGTCGCTGACCGTAAGAGAAGATCTCGACAAGAAATTGCCCATAGTTGAGGCGCAGGAAACGTATGTGGTTGCGCAGGGAAATTCTGGCGCATAGAACAGGGCGGCGTGCGTGCCAGTCGAACTTATATCGATGTTTGAGAGGTGGGAATAGACACCAGGGGAGGTTAGAGGGGAAGATGTGATGTCTAGACCGCACGGCTTCCTTCCTTCTGCCGCATTCACCAATTGATACGGCGCGCATGTCTACGTGCAGGGTCACATAGGACAGCATCGCGGAACAAGAGTGGTTGTATGGAAGTTGTGTGCTTCGATCACCCGGGCGGAGATGGCGTGTCAGGGCGAGCGGCGGTGACGAGCGCGCCCAGGTGTTTTCTGGTCTCCCAGCGGAGCCCAATACGCATTGCACTGCTACATGTGGTCGTTTTTCGAGGTTTTGGCAGCAAGAAAGTCATGCAGGTATCAAGGCAGTGGTGGTAGACGAGTATGAAGTCAAGCGCGGAAACTCGTCCAAGAGCCAGGCAGAACAGGCGCCCATCTGTTCCTGGCGCCGTTCTCCCACTAGTACATGAGGCTTCCTATCCCACTGGTGCACACAAAGGGACTTCTAGCTTACTCAAGGACCAGCCTAGGCTTACGCACGTGTGACGAAAAAAAGGCAGGCGTAGTGGTCCTCACCCGCACAGGGCGTAGTCAAGTTCATGAATGCAGTTTTGATATTCGAAGCCAACTCGAGGATGGCACCGTGAAGCAGATAGTACTACATACAGCTATCGAAGTCTCGCCTGAGTCGCTCACTCGAGAGTCGGCGGTGACCGCCCGCTGCCCATCATCACCCACGCGCCCTCACTCGAGACATCGTCAATCGTCAGGAAGATAGTCGCAGGGCCCGGCGGGAAGACACGCCCGTTCGGCGGCGTCGTGAACGTGAGCGACTTGCTGTCGCGCGAGATCGTCGCGTCCATGAAGACAAGACGCGCGCTCGAGTGGAACGCGTGGCTCGAGAACCCGAGATCCATGAGCGACACTGCACACGCCCTAGTCAGCCTACATCCTGCGACCACTGGCAGCAAAGGGTGGAAACGCACCTTGGACCTTCGCGCCTGGGCGCGCGAGGTTGTTCGGGAGCGAAATCGGCACCGTCACCTTCCTGTTGAACGCGAGCTTCGCGGGGGCGTGCAGGATCTTCGGCCGCTCGACGAACATGAACGGCGGGTCGAGCGTCTGCACCCGGAACTCGCTCGGGAACTTCACGCCCGGGGCCGGGAGCGTCGTGTTCATGTTCGGGTTGTTCCCCCCGATGAGGAAGTTGCCCTGCGGCGTGAGCGTGATGCTCGAGTGGTACATGCGCGCGATCCCCGACGACGGCATCCCCGCGTTGCTGATGCGCCTGCCGAGGGGCGCGTCGGGCGTGTAGAGCGAGGGCACGAGCACAGGATGGTCCGCGTTCGAGTTCCCGATGGGGTCGCCCACGCTCGCGATCGCGGCGAACCCGGTGCGGCCGCCGTTCGCGATGAGGACCTGGCCGTTCGGGAGGTGTACCAGCTCGGGCATGATGCGGCCCTCGAGCATGTGCTCGACCTCCCAGCCCTTCGCGATACCGGCCTCGTCGAGGCGGATGCGCGAGCACTGCGACGTCGCGGGAGTCTGCGAAGTCAGCTGCAGGGGGTCGATGGTGTCGGTTTGGGTGCCGCCACACACGAGGACCTCGGGGATGAAGTCGGGAGGGGAGAGCGGGAGGAGGATGGCAGAGCCGTCAATGGGGTTCGTGACGCGCACGTTGTTCGGGATGTCGGGCAGGATGCGCTCGGTCTTCGCCTCGATGTCATAGATGATGGACTGGTTGTTTGCGACCATGAACACCTTCCCGTCGGGTAAGGCGAAGATACTACCGGTCCAATGCTATCAGCAAAAGAAGCACGTGGGACAGTGGGAGAAAGTGCACGCACCGCGGGAACAAGTTGGCCGGGAGGCTCCGCTTCAAGAACTCGGACGGCCGCGGGGTCTCCTCCTTGCGCGGGAAGAACTCGAAGCTGAGCGCGGGGTCGGTGTTGTAGAATGGGGTGTCCTCGTGCATGCCGCCGACGATTAAGAGGCTGCCGTCGAAAATACGAATCGAGGATGGATACCATCGCTTTTCGAGGAGGTGCAAGTTGACGGGGTCCTCGAACAGCGTGCAGCCGTCGCCAGTTGCGGAGGCACAAGGTTCGAAAAGCCGGATGGCCTGTTGGCCGGGTCGGATATCCGGGTTACCGGGGAAGCCATTAGGGTCTCCCCCAACGCTGGCCTGGTGTGGGTAACAATCTGTGAGCGGGGTCTATCTCGCTAACAGGAGGGACCGACCATGGTTCCATTGCTGAGGAGCGCACCGCTAGCGCAGAAGGAGTTGGTGAGCACGTCGAGCGGCCGGACAGTGCTAGTCTCGAGGTTCCAGAGTGCGCCCCACGCCGAATGGTTGTTGATCTGCAGCGGGTCGTCGGAGGCACGGTCGAAGAAGACGACAAGCGTCGGAGAGACGACGATAGACTCGAGAGCGACGATCCCCGAGCGCTCTGCCTTGAGGTCAAATCGCCAGCCGGGTGCCGACGGCGCCGCGAGCGCCAGAGACACAAAGGCCGAGAGCAGAGAAAGAACGGTCTTCATGGTGGCGGTGGCGGGGCAGACACTGTGGAGCTGTCCTGGAAGGCACTCGAGGCGCACTTACCGACCAGAGGCACTACTCTCCTGTATATATGCTCAGCGACGCCAACATCAAGATTCAAGGAACTTCAAGGACTGACTCAGCTAGCGCACTGCGTGTAGGTCGAACCATTCAACGGAATGGACGGCTCCCCCGCAACTGTTCTCCTGATGCGTTTCGGCTGCGGTGCACTGCCAGAGGTACGCAAAGACCTCTCAGATGATGCGCACATGCCGTTAGAATGAGGCGAAGGAGGCCGCCTTGGAGGTGCGGGTTCACCACGACTCAGAGGGCGTGCGACCGATACCCGCCTGGCGGGATGAAGAAGCTACGGCCCGCGCCCGAGGACAAGCGGAGGGGCCTTTCAGGGCGCGGTTCTGATCTTGGCGCTCCCAGAATATTCAACGCTATTGCTAAGTGGCAGAGAGGAGGAGCCCATGGGGTCGTTCCATGAGCCAATTTTGCGCGCCACGCAAGGTACCGGTGGTGTGAACGTGCTTCAGGCCGTGGGGAGGCAAGGCGCTGCCCATTGAGTAGAACGCTCCGGCCCAATGGTGTTGCAGAAAGCGTGGGCTTGATAGGAGGCCGGCGCGCGAGGAGTAGCGGGTGGAAGGGAGGTGCAAGTAGCTGGGCATGCACTGCGGTGATGGCTCTGGACAAGTTGACGAGACGAGCGTCTCCGCCCAGCGGCTCGTCTCCAGCCACGCGACGGCGCAAACCACCATACCCGTTCCGGAAGGAGACCTTCCTTTCCCGTCTGCGGTGTCGCGACTGTGGCACATTGCTGTGCACCCCGACCGCGTCCACGTTTGGCTCTTCGCGTCGAAGTCGAACATCCCCCGACACTGTCGGACGCGTTTGATGGCCGGCTTGCTCTGTTGATATTGGTCTTGCCGAAGCACTTTGCTTCCTGACTCTCAGTTGCACCCCCACCGAGACATCTGCACCTCGAGGCTAACAGACTCGGACTCGGAGCTTGACATGACATCAAGGTAACTGCCAAAAACATGGGCGGTCTCCGTCGAGTTCTGCACCACTCACCCCAGCTGTGTCTCTCTAGTAAACGAAGGCATGAAGACGTTTCATTCGACGTGGCAGGCCCTAGCAGGCTAGGGCGCTCCTTAAGTCCTGCAGCAAAACATCGCAGGACGGCCTCGGGGTCAGACTTCTCGACTTACGATATCAAACACGCACTGGATATGCCTCCTCCGCCACCTCCCACTAATCAACCTATCCCGCCGGCACCGCCCCCAGTTCCTCAGGTTCCCATTCCCGAGCTTCAGGAACTCCTTGACTTCAGCTCGCTCGACTCTCAGCAAGATATATGCGCCCGCTTCGAGCTGCTTGCCTCTGAGCTTCTGCACAATCACAGGATCGAGGTTGCATGTGGAGGCAAAACCGAATATCTCGAGATCCTCGAGATCGAGTTCTACCTGTACAAGTCCACCGTTCACGAAGACCCCTTCACGCACGCCAGCGCGGAGCAGAGCCAAGCAGGGAGATGGTTCGTCAATCCTCTGCACTCGTCGCGTGTGCAATGCTCACTGCACACTGCCCAGAAGGTACTTCCACAGGCCTCCGAGACGTACGAACGACCCCACGGTGCATGGCGCGGCACCCATGGGATACAGAGGCGGCACACGTAAAGGTCTCGACCTCACTATCGGACTTCCCCCGCCCGCCGTTACCTCCAAGTACTTCCCGCACGTCGGGACATCGTCTTCGGATACCAACAGTACCATCCTGCGAGGCGGCATCCTCCTCCGCTCAATCCGGCGCGCGAGCGACGCGAAGGTCATCACCGGTCCGTCCCTCCTCGTCGACGAGCTCCTCCGCCTCAGCGGCGCGAGCGAGATCACCGAGCTCGTCGCCCTGAACTGGGACAGCGACATCGCCGCATTCCAGCCCACACCCTCGCCCGCGCCCGTGCGCCCGTCCACGATGTGGATCCGCCGCGTCCCTCGCGACCCCTCCGCCCCTCCCCCCGCAGACAACTCCGAGAGCAAGCCGCGCATCTTCCGCTCCCCGCGCATCGGCCTCGACATCTCGCACCCCTCTATCGGCTCGACGACCGCCGCGGCGCTCGCGCACCCGCGCGTCGCGTACGTCGCGCGCCTCTACCGCTTCTTCGTGCGCCCGCACCTGCTCACCGTGAGCGGGCGCGGGCAGACGTTCGTCGGCGTGTACGACGCGCTCGAGGCGCGGGGCAACTGCGAGAACGATCAAGAGCTCGAGGGCGAGCTCGTGCGCCTTACGGGCGTCAAGGGCCCGACGGCGCTCAAGTACCTCGCTGCGTTCCGTGAGGGGCTGTATGGTGGGGGAGGGGAGCTCGGGGAGTGGACTGGGCCGAAGGGGAAGGCGGTGTTGTCGTCGATCACGGCGTTGCTGAAGATGACG
This sequence comes from Trametes villosa, assembly GCA_002964805.2. Taxonomy (NCBI): domain Eukaryota; kingdom Fungi; phylum Basidiomycota; class Agaricomycetes; order Polyporales; family Polyporaceae; genus Trametes; species Trametes villosa. Next base: position 862,429 of record PUDQ02000113.1, on the reverse strand, counting down.
GGCACGTTGAGGAGGTTAAGGGGAGAAGTGGGGGCACCCCCGGCGCCGGTCGCTGGAGGTAGCGGAGTGTGAGACCGCACTGAGTCTCCTCAAGGTTGGATAGTCTGGAGTCTTCATGTCTAGTTTTGTTGAGCACGGTACTAAACCGTGAGTGAGTCGTAATATGGTATCGTGGCGTGTGTCGCGGGTACGTCGTATAGTATAGTACGCTACAGTGGATTTTGGACTGCGCAGGAACTCGGTAGTTAAGTTACCTTACATCCCCCCGCCGTATAGGTCGTAATACATCTCCGTATCTCCTTTCGCCGGACGGACACGCACGGAGGAGAAGGTTCTTCGCTGCTCAACTCCAGCATAGGAGGAGCATACTAGCCTCGCCTCGAAAGGTCAGCAGGACACCGGGCGAAGACATGTTCACAACATGTGCCGCCCCACGCGCCTCAGCAGCACCTTCGTCCGCTTCCCCTGCGCGATATCCTCCATATCGCGGTTCGCGCGCTCCTCCGCCTCGCGCTCGCGCATCTCCTCGCCGCCGCCCTTGCCCCACACCGCGTCCGTGTCCAAGTCCACCTCCATCAGCGGCACGAGGTGCGAGCGCAGGCCCAACCAAAAGCGCTCGTACACCCAGTAGCCGACGTAGCAGAGCACGTAGATCGCGAGCCCGATGTACGTCGCGACGATGTTCTGCGGGCTGAACGGCGTCTCGACGACGGCCGAGTACCCCTGCGCGGCGAACATGAGCACCGCGAGGATCACGGTCGCGATCGGCAGGACGGGGTAGAACGGCTGGCGGTAGGGCAGGTCTGCGAGCGAGCGGCCTTGTGCGGCCCACGCGCGCCGGAAGCGGATGGAGATCACGCCGATGGTGCCCCAGACGAGCAGCGAGGACATGCCGGTGAGGTCGAGCAGCCACGTGAAGACCACGCCCTCGCCCCAGATCGTCGTGAGGAAGGTGACGAAGGAGACGGCGAGCGAGAGCCTGGTGCGGTGTGAGCGCAGTTCGAGGTACGCGAGAGTGACGGGGGACTTACAGCAGGGCGGGGACGGGCACGCCACGGCGGTTGACCCAGCCGAAGACACGGGGCGCGTGACCTGCGCGGGCCATCGAGAGAAGCATGCGCGAGCTCGCGTAGAAGCAGGAGTTCGTCGCGGAGAGGACTGCGGTGAGGAGAACGGCGTTGATCACATGGGCGGCAGCACCGAACCCAGCACGCTGGAAGACGACCGTGAGCGGAGACGCAGCAACGCTAGAGTCTACAGAAACCATTAGCACTCGTTCGTAGAGACTCAGTAGAATGAGGCGGCCTACCATCCGCAGACGTGAGAAGGGTGGGGTCCTGGTAGTTGATGTTCAGGCCAATCGTGAGGATGGTGAGGACGTAGAAGATGACAATGCGGAAGAAAGTCGCGCGAATTGCACGCGGGACGGACTTGTGCGGGCTCGCGCTCTCTCCAGCGGCAAGCGAGACGAGTTCCACGCCACCGTACGAGTAGAACGCGAACACGAACGTCTGCGCGAACGCGCTGAACCCACCCACGAATGCCTGATCGTTCTGGAAGTTGGCTAGACCCTATAAAACGACAGTACGTCAACGCGAGCAGTAGCCGCATGGAAGCGTGGCGTGAGTGTGGGACGGCAGGACTTTAGGCGGGAGCAGAAACGCACCGGTCCAGGGTGCCCATGGACGCCGCCCCAGTTGTAGATAAGGCCGACGAAGATAAAGACGATGATCATGAGGACCTTGATCATGGCAAACCAGTATTCAGATTCGCCTGTGGGCACATGGCGGAGCGTGAGTGTGCGCCAAAACGGGAGCGGACGGATATAGCAGGCATACCATACACGCGCACGTGGATCAGCTGCATTGCGAATATCGGCGTGACGATGATGAGAGCCCACTGCCACGCTGTTATCCGCGGGTCCCAGTACTGTCGCCAGAAGATGGTGAGCTGGGAGACGCTGGAGAGAACAAGCTGCAGTACCTGTAGGATGACAGCGGCGGCCGTTAACTCGCTCGCTATAGGAAGCAGATGAGCTTCGGACTCTGTGCGGGGAAGCTGGACGTGTGAACGCACGTATAGATAAACTCCTGGAAGGTGGGGGATTGCCGACATGAGTAACCACGACGGTAGTGAGCTAGTGAGATTTCGCACCATTGAAGCCAGTAGTTCCAGCCTGCGAAACAGATTGAGTGGCAAGTCAGATGCAAAGTAATCGAACGGACCTAATGTGAAGCCGAGTGCGGGGGACCAAAAGCGAGTGCCAAAGACGGCGAACGTCCCTGAGACAGGTATGTAGGCGGCCATCTCGCCTCTGGGATGAAGTTAGAGAGAGGACTCTATGTGGCGCGTGGGGACGTACAGTGAGATGACTACGGCATAGCAGAATATGCCGACTATGAAGTAGGAGAGAAGGGCACTCGCAGGACCAGCGGTTGCTATGGCCTGTCCAGTGGTCAACAAGATAAGTAGTACACAGAACCTGCAAGGGCTACTTACCGAGCCTGCACTAAGAAAGATACCCGTGCCTATAGTCCCTCCGATCGCTAAAGTTACGGAACGCCCAGCGTTTAACCACATGGGCGCGTCGATCGCAGCTACGTAGAACACCCACCAATCATAGTTAAATGACGGCTCTTCATAGCACGCTTTGTCTCGTTTGCTGAGCTCGCATTTCCGACGAGCACGCGCTTCCACATTGAGCTTTTATGGCCATCGTGAACGGAGCTGGTGTCGACGGGAACGGGTGCCTTTTCGTTATCATCCGGGAGCTCCTTCGCGTCAATGGCAGAGGTCCACGACGAGGAGGGCGTCGGAGAGACCGCAGGGAGACCGGTGCTGGCCATGTCGCCTAGAGCAGCGAGTCGACGAGGGCAGAGACGAGCTGAGGAGGGCGGAGGCTCGGAGGACTGAAGAAGAGAAGGCCGTGTCTGCTGAGGGAGGCCGGAGTCAGCGCGGCCTAGCCCGGGCCGGGGAATTTTGACGGGGATCGAGATCGAGGGTCGGGGTCCCTCGCGTGCGGGAATGGGTGGCAGTGTCCGTGGTCTCGGGTGCGGGGTCGGGGGATGCCGCGACGAAGGAGGGGGGTCGGGTTTGATTGGGCGGGAGGATCGGACGTTCGGAGCGGCGGAGCGGGACGCTCGGATGGGATTGGGCTGCGAGCAGACGTCCGCAGAGAGGACCAGAACGGTCTCGGACACCCCCTGCGCGCATTAACTCACGCTCATCCTCTCCGCGGAACCTGTACTTCTTCCCCCTCTCCATGGTCCACTGCTGATGCCCCTGCGCCCGCACCCTCGTCTCTCCTCATCGCCCTAGTCTCGTCTCCCATTCCGATCCTTCTCCGGCCCTCTCGTATCGCTCCTATTCCTCTCCCACACCTCCCATGAAGGACGGAAAGCAACGTGCCAAACCTGATGGTTCCATTGTTCCATCAGGTCGCGGCACCTATGCAAAGCAGGCCTGCAGCCACTGCAGGAAAAGGTACATCCTCCCCCGCACGCCTCTACCCCACACGCCTCACCCTTGCCCAGGAAAAGCAAGTGTGATGGGCGCACCCCCGTCTGTGGGCCCTGCGAAAAGGCTGGCCGAGCTTCAGAGGTGCGCTCAGCGCCTCATCCCGTACTTTATTTGCTCAGATCTCCCATGCACTTCCCTCGTTGCCTGCCGACCCGCCAATCAACTGCGCCTTCTCTCGCTGCTGCTGCCGACGGCGGTGTGCTCCTTCGGTCATTCAGTGCACCTGGGGAAAGGAAACTGCCAAGAAAGCTCGTACCCAGCAACACTTCGAGTCGCTCGAGAACTACATTCGCGCGCTCGAGGCGAAGGTCAAGGATCTGCAGTCCGATCTAGAGTACTGCAGGCGCAACCATGGCGGCCCCGGAGCTTCTGGCTCATCCGACGCACCAGGAAACACATCTGGTTCAGCAAAAGTCGACATCCCACAACGACCAGCCTCGGACGAGCCTGCCAATGACGATGGCGGAAGCTCTAATAATGAGTCAGATATAGATCACCTCATCTCCCCCACGCGACACCTTGTGGTATGTTCTGCCATTACTCATCTACTATCGTGCCTCTTCCTCCGTATATGCGCAGTACGCAGTATGCACATTGCTTCACTTTGCCTACCTCAGTCCCGCACTCATCATCCCATGCTGAACTCCTCGATGTAGCTGCAAGACAACAACGACCTAGAGTACCATGGCCCAACCTCCGTCTTCCGTCTTGCTCCCCAACGATCCTCCTCAGTCAGCGACTCCAAAGCTTCAGCCTCTCCCGAACCGGCACCAGCCACAGTGCCCGTCTCGACGTACTTCGACTGGTCGCGCCACCTCCCGCCCGAGGTGCCCCTGACACGTGCCGAGCACGACCGCCTCCTCGAGATCCTCTTCAAGTTCTTCTCCTCCTGGGGGCTGCGCATCGTGCCCGAGCTCTTCCTGCGCGACATGCACCGCGCGCTCACCGCGCCGCACTCCGCCCCCCAGATGAAGTCCGCGCACTACAGCCCGATGCTGCACAACTCGGTGCTCGCGCTCGCGACGGCGTACTCGGACGACCCGCTCATCAAGGACATCCGCTACCGCAAGATGTACGCGCGCAAGGCGAAGAGCTACATCGAGGCCGAGTGCCAGCGCCCGACCATCCCGCTCATCACCGCGCTCGGCGTCCTCGCGGCGTTCCACTCCGCCGCGGGCGAGCAGAGTTTGGGCTATCTCTACTTTGGTGGGTTTTCTCACACGATAGCCTGGGGCGGATGACTTATCCCTTACAGGTATGGCGGGACGCATGAGCCAAGCTCGTAAGTGTATCACGTTTCCCCAGCGGTATCAGCTGCTAACGCCCTGCAGTGGGCCTGAACATCGACTGCTCGCCCTGGGTCAAGTCCGGGCTGATCACGCACGAGGACATGCTCGACCGCAACTGGGCGTACTGGGCGACGTTCTCGCAGGACGTGCTTTGGTCGCTCTACGTCGGGCGCGAGTGCTGCGTGCTGCCGCCGCGCAAGGACCGCCAGATCCCGCTCCCGTGGGTCGGCAGCGAGATCGACCAGGCGCCGTGGTACTGGGCGCCGTGCAAGATGCCGCCGCAGCCGAGCCACGTCGTGCGCACGTTTGAGAAGACGTGCGAGCTCATGCTCATCGCGAGGCGGATCATGGACTTTGTGTGAGTGTGCGCATGCGGAGCGACTTGTCCCATTGGGCTAATGAAAGTGTAGGAACACGTTGGGCCCAGGGCTTCGACGCGAAGGCTCGTTGCAGATAGTGAGCGAGATGGAGTAGGTCCACTTTCATCTGCTTCAGGGACTCTTCTCTGACGTTTTACAGCATCCAACTGAACAACTGGAAGGATTCGCTATCCCCAGAAGTCGACCTCACGGCTGCAAGTCGGCCGAGCGCTCTTCCCCATAGACTAATGCTTCACTTGACGTACTGGTGGCTCCTGCTCTTGCTTCACCGACCCTTCTACCGGCGAAAGTCTGGTGGCTCAGGCCCAGAGATCGACCACGTAAAGGTGCGCGCCCCCTCCTACCCGGTCCATCACTCAAACTCACCCGGGCCCGCAGCTCTGCAACCGCGCCGGCGACAACATCATGCTCCTGCTCGGGATCTGGAACGAGAAGTACTCTGTGCGGTACCTGCCGATCACGCTCATGCAGGTCATCTTCTGCGCCGGCACGTCCTTCATCCTCTCCGCCGTGCAGGCGACGTCCGGCCCGCGCCTCGGGCGCGTCGCGCTCACGTCCGCGCTCACGCAGGCGGAGCAGTGCATCCGCTACCTCCTCGTCTGCGGCAAGTCCTTTGACTGCGCGAACCACGTCGCCTCCATCCTCTCCACCGTCCTCCAGGAGCAGCTCAAGCCGCGCCTCCTCCTCCGCACGCTCGAGCCCAAGGACCTCCTCCCGCCCGCCCCGACCCATGCGCACCACGGCAGCCAGGGCGGGCACGGCGACTACGCGCAGTACGGCGGCGGCGCGCCCGGCGCGAACATGCAGCCCGACACGGAGATCCTGAACCTGAACACGACGATCTCGAACCTCGACACGCTCCGCGACCAGTGCCGGTTCACGACGTCGATGTCGACGACCTCCGCGAGCGCGTCCGCGTCGCCGTCCACGCCCCTCTCCGACTGGCCCGCGCCCCCGGAGAGCTCGGGCTACCAGCTCTCGCCGACGTCGCCGACGAGCGCTTCCGCGTCTCAGTCCCAGTCCCTTGCGGGCCCAAGCGGCCGCCAAGGATATCCGCTGGGCCCTGGTGGGCTCGGTGGGATCTCCGAGGATGTGGATATGGACTTTGGGTTGACGGGCATGGATCTGGGTATCATGGGCGGCCAGCCGCTCTCGAACCGGCCGTACATGGCGTTCGGCATCCCCGAGCTGCCTGTGCCCGTGAACACGGACGCGGGCTACCCGGACCTAGACGCGCCTCCGTTCATGAACGCACAGCAGCAGCAGTCCCAGCAACAGCAGCAGCAACATGCCCAGCAACAACAGCAGGCCCAGCAGCAACAGCAACAGCAGGCTCAGCAACAGCAACAACAGCAGCAGTCGCAGCAGCGTAGTCTGGGACGATCGGGGCTGCCCACGGTCGGCGCGTTGGGCCAGTCGATGCCGCTCGACTTCAGCGCGGAGGAGCTCGCGATGATGGACCAGATCCTGCGGCAGCAGTTCCACGGCGGGGGTGGGGGCGGGAGCATGGACTACCGCATGGCGGGGCCGAGCCGGTACGGGGAGCGGATGTAGACACGGGCTCAGGGGGTAGAGGGCAGGTGCGCGCGGACTCGAGCCGCCAGGGGTGGCTCGTCGGCAAAAGGAACTTGGACTCGGGGCGAGGCGTTCGGGTTTCGTTTCGTTTCGTTTCGTGCTTTATCGTCGTATTTTATGGTGGCGTCTCTCCGTGTAGCGAGCAGTGTACCGTCTATACTGTAGAATATAATCGCTGTCGTGCTGTGCCGCTTGCATGGTCGGGCTTCATGTACACTGGTGTTACTCGTCGCGGCGGTGTGGGCTTCTGGCATGGCACATAACATAACGATAGCATTGCGACGCGACGAAAGCATACAAACATAGAGCGGTCCACACATGTCATCCCGACCCGACCCGATCCGTCCCGATACCATCCACCACCAGGTCCATCTTCCAACTTTCAAGGGACCCCGCTTCCGCTTCCCCCTCGCTAGAAGCCTGAACATCTCCGCACCCGACAGCACAGTTCACGAGAGGCCCCAGATGCCCGCCTTGCGCACGCCCTCGACGAGCGCGTCCACGTTCCCGAGCATGCTCCCCAGGATCTCCTTCTTCTCCTCCATCGTGCGCGGGCCGTTCTTCGCGCCCGCGCTCGGCGAGCTCGCGCTCCGCGGCCCGAGCTTCAGGCCCGCGCCGAGCTCCGCGCCCGGCATGCGCCCCGGGCTCTCCGTGAGCACGTCCGCGAGGCTCTGCGTGCGCCGGTGCAGCTTAGAGGCGGCCTTGGGCGTCTGCGCAGGGGTGTCCATGATCTTGCCCCTGCTGTCGTCGCGGCTTGCACGGGGCGTGCATGGGTGGGAGTCACCGCCGCTTGTCATGGACGACACAGATGAGAGAGAGGACGTCGAGGATACAGAATGCCCGCGCGAGTGGGTACCGAGGCGGGTACGAGGTGTGCTGGGGGTCGCTTGACGGCTGGCAGGCTCTTCGCTCTCCGTATCCTCAGAGGAGAGGACGTCGGCAGCCCGAAGGCGCGTGCTCACGTTCGTGCGCTCGCGGAGCTTTGGGCGTAAGCCGCTGGGCCGGTGTCCTAGGTGAGAAACCTCGGGCTTCTTTGGACTCAGTGGGACGTAGTCCACCTCCTTGCGGAGCATGAGTAGCGAGCGCGGTTGACCGCGGCCTAGGGCGTTGAGTGCATGAGAGCCAGAGGGCGGAGTGACCGTGCGTTGTGAGGGAACGAGGCCTGGTATGACCGATTTTGGTATGGACGAGGCCGGTGAATGTGAAGAGGGTTCTGTAGAGAGCGATAACTTGGATGAATCCGTATTACGTGAGGCCGCCAGCTCGTGGAGAGAACGCGATGTGGCGGCAGTAGAGTTTGAGCAGGCAGAGAATGCAGATGATGCAGATGAAGAGCGTGACGAAGTAGTGGTGTAGGAGGCATCCGAGGTTGCTGAGATAGAGGGGTATGAACGATGAGGGGGTGCAGGAGTGCTTGCTGGTGTCGCTTCAGGCGTTTGGACAGGAGACATTGCGAATTCAGGGACAGCGGTTGTTTCGTCGAGCAAGTAGAAATAGAGGAACTCGAGGCATTTCATCCTGGGATGTGGCGTGAGTGAATGCACGGCATGTAACAGATCAGGGCAACGTACCTGACTTCACGGGGTGTTCCGGCTCGCTTGAGGATCTTGACAATCACTTGAACTCCTTTCAAGTCCTCAAAGACACGCAGCGACGGAATGGAGTCAACCAGGATACACAGTAGAGTGTCGATTATCACGGAGGCAAGCGGGATCTCTGCTGACTTGAGTGGTGGGGCTGAGGACGCGCCAGATTGAGGCGAAGTGGGGGTGCTTGAGGACGGGGTGGAAGTCGACTCCAAGTGACGCGAGACCATGAGAAGATCTAGTAGCACCTGCGCGGCAATTGTAAGCGAGTGCCAGTTATATGGCGCGTGGGCGACCAACCTCAAGGGAATAACGCCTCCCTAGGGATTGTTTGCTCGGCTTGTGGGTGAGCGCCACACCTTGGATGATCGCCATGCCTCGGGCTAGCTGAGCAGCGAGAATGGTAGGATCCGACCTCTTCTCCTCTGTATCACATTTAGCAGCTGTGCAGTGCTAGCATGACGGCAACCTACTGTCGGTGGAACCCTTGCTCAAGCAGCTTTCCAGCTGGAAGGAGGTCGCGCCTGCCCACGAGATGATGCGCGACGACACTGATGGAGCCACTGAGCGGGGATGGTCCTCACATAGTGCGCTGAACATACCATTGCATTGGAATGTATCCTGCAGTGCGTTGAAGTAGCCGACCAATCCCTCCGCCCTAGGATCACACGTCTCGGCGAGGACGTGCTCGATTGCTACCAACGCGTCGCCTTTGTCTGCGACAGATGTTCGGCTTGATGCGAGCTGCTCTCTATCAACGAGAGGCCAAGGTCAGGGGCAATGGTTCTCACATCGTCTAGGGCATCCTGGAGGATGTCATGCATAGGCGCGATATTGGCGTCTGGATGTAGTGGGTCCATGATTGGTAGAGCACAGCGCAGGTCGTGGGTCAACACATAGGTTTCTGGTGCGTCTTTGAAGGAAAGTAAAGCAGATAGACGGGGGAGGATGCGTCGTCGCTGGCGTCGTTGGCGTGGTCGTCGAGGGAAGAGGGAAGGTGGTCTGGTTGCGGTGTTGGAGGTTCGAACGCAGGAACAGTCGAACCTTACCGTGGGGTTACGTAAAGGGACAACGCGTCTAGCGCGTTCCTGTCAGGTGACCGCGGGAGACGCGCCCCGCGCTGGGGCCCGGAGCTCCGTGATCTCAGCGCAAGACGCGAGGATGAGCACGGTGAGAGCACGGCCGCCGTAACAGGCTTTCCCACCTTCTCTCTCCAACCACCACCATGGCCCCCCTCAAGACAGTGAGTAGGCCGTGCTGCACGTCGTCACTGGAACTCAGCTCCGCGGGCGTTACAGCAATGGACCCGCTTGATTCGCTTCGTTGCGGCAGAGACCGCTCAGGTCCATATCGGAGAGCCTGTGGACTCCAAGCTTGATAGTATGGAGAACCATCCTCGGTTCATTCATGTACTGACCTGACTGCCAGTCGGCTTGGCCATTCATCAAAATAAGCCCGTTAAGGCCTACGAGATTGTTGGCTCGGCACTCGACCCCGCGGCGCAAGTAACGAAAAACATCCTTACCGTCAAGGAGCTCCTTGCACCTCTCTCGCGCGAGGAAGTCGGGCTCGTTCGTTGCCTCGGCTTGAACTACGCCGACCACGCCGTGCGTATTATTAGCTCTCTGTCTAGCGCCCAACCGTCTGATCTATATGCAGGCGGAGGCCAACCTCGCGAAGCCTGCGTAACTAATCCACTCAGTTCGCGCTCTTAAGCCTCACTGACCTAGGACATAGCTATCCCGTCCTTTTTTACAAGCCTGTGACTTCCCTGATTGGCCCAGAGGTCCCAGTCACTATCCCCAAACATGTTCAGCCCGTCGACAAGCACCTTCCTGACTACGAGGTCGAACTCACCATCGTCATTGGCAAGGCCGCGAAGAACGTCTCCGAAGCTGATGCTCTAGACTACGTTCTTGCTTACACCGCCGGAAATGACGTTAGTTACATTGCTATCTCGTTAGCCGCCTGTAGCTCACTGCTCTGCGTAGATCTCTTTCCGCTACCACCAAATGGCGGTATCACAGTGGAACTTCTCCAAGGGCTTTGGTACTGCGCTATCTCTGCTCACGTCAAGGGCTCTCTAACTCGATGGCATCATCTAGATAACACTACGCCTCTTGGGCCCGCCCTAGTTGCGGCGCATGCCATACCAGACCCTCAGAAGCTAGGCCTGAAGACCGTCGTCAACGGCAAGACTGTCCAGGACGGTACCACCTCGTAAGCTCTAAACAGTTGTAATACGTCATATATGCCACCTAATCCTCCCGTGATACTCAGCGACCAAATCTTCAACGTTCGTCAGACGATTGCCTTCCTCTCCCAAGGCACCACGCTCCTTCCGGGATCCATTATCATGACCGGCACACCCAAGGGCGTCGGCTTCGTGAAGAAGCCCCCCGTCTATCTCAAGAACGGCGACGACATGAACGTCTGGCTGGATGGTGGCATCGGCACTCTGTTCAACCCTGTAGTCGAGGAGCGCGGGGGCGAGAAAGCGAAGCTCTAAGCTGTAAGTTGAGAAGCGCTCTTTATTGGAGGAACTGATGCGACGTTCCTGCAGGCTATGGTCTCACGCATCCATAGATCACTGACCGTGTTTTTCTGGAGTACCCTGGAATGTATCTTGTATACTACCGTGCCGTCGCCGAGCTGACCGTGCTGCTTCAGCATTGACTGTTGAAGCCTAGGTCTGGTGAGTCCCCCCGTGGCCAAGTATACCTGCACTGTTTCTCACATATGACATGTATAGCTCCGGCCCTATGACCCGAGTGCCAAGCTATGTTTACGCTCTGAAGGACATCCTGAACGTAGGTCGATCAGTCCGCATGGGCAATTAAGCAAAAAGGCTGTGTCATCCAAGGCACCTCGAAGCCCCGACGTGCTTCACCCTTGTCTATCCCCGCCCGCGCTCTCACCGTGCTTACAGGCGGTCGCACGCATGCCCTGTGAAGATCATCGGCTGCGCGTCTGGCTAACCACGGTTCCGTTCAGTCCATCCCTTTTGGTGCGCTCGTTGACACGGCTAGACGATCAGTCCGGTACACCCGTTCTCACAGGCTCAGCTTACCACCACAGCTCTATGACCCGAGCGTGGTGCCGATGGGCGTCGCTCTCACTAACGGCTCCCGGCTATACTCCTAGGAGAACCGACGGCCACCCGTTCGGAAGAAATCCACTATATAAGCGCATCCCAGTGTTTCCTGCACACCGGCCTTGGTGGACACACCGGTCTCATCGCTTGCGCTCTCCGCTAAAACCCCTCACCTACCCAGGATGAAGTGGTCTGCGCTCTCTCTCCTCCCCCTCTTAACGTCCTTTGCGGCCGCCGCCCCGTCAGCACCGGCTGCACCAGGCTGGCGCTTCGACTTGAAGGCAGAGCGGTCGGGTATCGTCGCTCTCGAGGCTATCGTTGTCTCGCCGACGCTCGTCATCTTCTTCGACCGTGCGTCCGATGACCCGCTCCAGATCAACAACCACTCTGCATGGGGCGCGCTATGGAACCTCGAGACCAGCACGGTTAAGCCACTCGACGTCCTGACGAACTCGTTCTGCGCAAGCGGCGCGCTGCTGAGCAACGGAACGATGGTCTGGTTTCCCACCACTTTGTAAAAAAACGAGCTACTGACAATACCTGCTGACAGGCGAGCCTTGGCGGCGACCCCCGCGGCTTCCCCGGAAACCCAGATATCGAGAACGGGCTGCAGGGTCTCCGCATCTTCGAGCCCTGCGCGTCGCCCACAGGGGACGGCTGCACGCTGTTCGAGGACCCGCAGACGCTGCACCTGCTCGAGCCGCGCTGGTACCCGTCCTCGATCCGGATCTTCGACGGCAGCCTGCTCATCGTCGGCGGCACGCACGTGAACGAGAACTTCTACAACCTCCACCCCGCGAACAGCTTCGAGTTCTTCCCGCGCAAGGAGGACACGCCGCGCCCGTCCGCGTTCCTCGCACGCAGCCTCCCGGCGAACCTGTTCCCGCGGTGCGTGCGCGTTCTCCCACTGGCCCACGTGGCGCGCGTGGCTGATGATTTCTCGCCCTAGCATCTTCGCGCTGCCGGACGGCAAGGTGTTCATGGTCGCGAACAACCAGTCGATCATCTACGACATCGAAGCCAACACGGAGCGCATCCTGCCCGACATCCCGAACAACGTGCGCGTCACGAACCCCATCGACGGCTCCGCGATCCTCCTCCCGCTCTCGCCGCCGGACTACATTCCCGAGGTGCTCGTCTGTGGCGGAACCGCGACGGACCCGCTCGACCCGCTCCAGCTCTCCTCGCAGACGCCCGCGACGACGCAGTGCTCGCGCATCCGGCTCGACGAGGCAGGCATCGCGAAGGGCTGGGAGGTCGAGCACATGCTCGAGCCGCGCACGATGCCCGAGCTCGTGCACCTCCCGAACGGCCAGGTGCTCATCGCGAACGGCGCGCGCTCCGGCTTCGCTGCGATTAAGCAGGTGCAGGACCCGATCGGGAACTCGAACTCGGACCACGCCGTGCTCGTGCCCTCGCTCTACACCCCCGACGCCCCTCTCGGCCGTCGCATCAGCAACGCAGGCATGCCGTCGTCTGGGGTCGCGCGCGTGTACCACTCGAGCATCACGCTCACTCCGCAGGGCAACTTCCTCATCGCAGGCAGCAACCCCAACGCGAACACGACCGTGGGCCCTGACGTCAAGTTCCCGAGCGAGTTCAGGGTGCAGACACTCGACCCACCGTTCATGTTTGTGGAGCGGCCGAAGATCCTGAACACGCCTGAGAAGCTCGCGTTCAACAAGACCTTCACCGTCCCGATCTCGATCCCGAACAACCTCGCGCGCCCGGGTGCGAAGGTCCAAGGTGCGTCTCCCTTTTCATGCTCGCAAGTTGTGTGCTCACTAACGGGCCCCTAGTCTCGCTCATGGACCTCGGGTTCTCGAGCCACGCGTTCCACTCGAGCGCGCGCCTCGTCTTCCTGGACGCGACGGTCTCGCGCGACAGCAAGTCGCTCACGTTCAAGACGCCACCTAGCGGCCGCGTCTTTCCTCCTGGTCCGGCCACCGTGTTCCTCACCATCAACGACGTTACGAGCGAGGGCGCGTGGGTTATGGTTGGGAGCGGGAAGGCGCCGCCGACGCTCGAGTGAGGTGTTCCATGTTGTGTTGCGTCGCGATCATACCCATCCGCCACTGCTATATATCGAAATCTATCACGCTTAGCCTCCGTTTACAGCATGAAGCGTAACAAGGCATCTCAGGTTCATTGTATTATGTTTCTTTGGATACACCAGACAGTAGTTGACATACCGTGCATGATGATTAGGGGCGAGAGTTTTAGTGCGTAGACCTTCGGAAGTGACGGTGGTCACGGTCGTCTTAGCAAGCGTTTGCCCACCAGAGTTCTGAGGACAGTGGACACGTGGAGGATAAGATAAGATTGTGTATCCTCCGCGCCGCGATCTGTGCCGCGCCGCTGAGCTTGTTGTTCTCTCCTCGATCGTCTCGCACCTCACTCGAGCCAGCAAACCTGCTACGCACGAGACACACGGAGCGCGTGGGAGTCAGCTATACATGATGCTCCCGACAGTCCCGAGTGAACTGCTCGTGGAGATTGTGGGCCACCTTGCTCACGACGTCGAAGCACTCCGCAGCCTGGCCCTTGTCTGTCGCCGTCTCGTCCCGGTCGTGCGCGAAGAGCTCTTCGTGGTTATGAACATTCTAGCCCTAGAAAGAACGTATATGCGCCCGTACCTCTCTCTTGTCCGTCAAATTCGCGTTGGGCCAGGATACGAGCCTGACCTCCTCTCGCATCCCGCTTATCCATACTGTAGATTACATTTGAAAGCGGCGCGTCACGTGTCACAAGGGGGTCCGCCGCTCCGGATTTTGACCCCTGTCACAGGTCACTGAGGCCGTCGGACCCCTAAGCGCCCGTTCAGACCGGTCGTTACGGGCGCCTAAGTGCCATTTTCGGTAAGTGTCATGGGCGCTTAGGGCCGCCGCCGCTTCGCCGCTTTCGATCCACCGTGTCACAGTGTCACACCCCCGCCGCTTTCAAATGTAATCTACAGTACCTCGATCATCAGGCTCTCCCGAACTTGACAGCATTCAGCTTCGTTGGGCTCAACTTCGTCATGCATACTAGGCTTCATCAGCCCGTATACGACGCTCTGGCGACACTGGTATCAGTCACGAACTTACGGGTCTCGAACATCGTCTTCCGCGACCTCAAGCACATCCAATCCCTGGTGTGCGCTTTGCCACACCTCACCTTCTTGTCCTTGCACCACGTCACCTACGAGCTGATTCCGAGCGCCGCTGGCCATGTTCGATTGGACAAAGACGTCGATTATCTCGCGACGGTACGGCCGTGGCTCTCGAGGCTATCTGTATCTCCAGTGACATCCCGCTCCCCCTTACCCGACGTAGTGGCATGGCTCGCCTCCGGTCCGTCTCAGGAATCGCTCAAGGTCTTGACCCTTCCCCACGCTGCCTCTTGCTGTAGTGACATTCTCAGTCATTTCGGCCCTTCGGTTGAGTACCTTAGCATACCCATCGAAGATATGGAGGGTAAGTAATGTGCAATAGTTCACGCTGACCCTTATCAACCTATCTCACGCATGTTTAGACAGCATATACGGCGAGGATCTCCGTCGGTACACGTCTCTCCGTTCATTCACGGTCTCCATCGATCTTTCGGACTACGCGCACAGCCAATGGGACATGCTTGTGTGTCTCTTCGAACGCACAATAGTCGCAGATCACCTTCACACTATCACGATCGTCTTCCGCCTCGAGCATCCCTTACCGAAGAGCCTGCGCCAGGCTTTTGAGTGGGAGGCTTTGCGTCGTCTCGAGGGGGCGCTATCAAGCAAAACGTTCAGTGCTTTACGTACGGTAGAGATCCTCGTTCTATGGGCCGACGATTGGGGCCGTAACACGGAGGCGGAGGTAGAGTCCCTGTTGCGCAAGATTCGCCGCCGGTTGGCCGAGCTGTCTACTCGGAAGGTGTTGGTGACTAAACACCAGGTGCTTCAGGAGGTAAGTCCCCTTATCCACAGTGCCTGACTGCTCATTGACGAGCCTCTGTAGTCTGGCGAGATCGAGAGCTAATGGACGTAGTATCGTCGCTCGCAGTCTCTCCGAAGCCGTCGGGCCACGGTGCCGCTTATGCGGAGACCTTCGATGTATGCGAGTGTCTGTATACAAGCGAGACGCGGCGCGAATGTGGAATTATGTCTTTTCGCTCGCTTTGCCACCGTCTCGGCGTCACTCATTCTGCCTAAGGCCGTCAGACTACGTACGTCTCGTCGATGCGATGGTGAGATATCCTCCTGCTTACTTCCTACTTTCGCGATCCTCCTTCCCAGATTGCGGCGCGCTCCCGACCCATCATCATACAGTCGTAGCAGTGGTGTTACAATGTACCCTTCCGCCTAAACTCGATCCACGCGATCTCTTACAAACGTCCAAACCCGTCATGCGACGCCACTCCTGCACAGAAAAACCGAAATCAGCGTCCTTACTCCTGCCAAGAATCTATCGCCTGAATGCGCACCCTGAGGCTCTCCCGAGTGAGGCAAGGGGTACGTGTTCTTCAACAGCCGTTTGTACGTCCCCGTCTTCGGCTTCAGCTTGACAAAGCGACTGACGTAGTCCGCCAGTTCTCCTCTGACGCATGCCTCGTGGAGATCCAGCGGGTTCGCGTCTTGGTGCGCGAAGTACTTCGTGTACAGCTCGTCCAGCATCTTCCACTCCGCTTCGCTCTTGCAGTTCGCCCAGCCGTAATCTGAGCGTATGGCGCGGTGTGGGAGGTATGTCGACAGGCCAGGTTCCGCGCACAAGAGCATGTCGACGTAGTGCTTGAGGTACCACACGGATTTGAAGCGGCGCGGGGACTCGGACATGACGTCGCGGAAGGATCGGTACGTCGTGGTGGACGGGCTGGCCATCATGCTGGCCCAGTGTCTATCCGCTAGCTGCGGGATTGAGGACGTCGTGTAGGCGGTGGAGAACTCCCTGAACGTGCAGCAGTCGGATATGAGCAGGCCGTATCCTTTGGAGATCCGGAACTCGTCAACCTGGCGCTCCGCGGCCACGAACCCCAGTGTTATCCAGAGTTCGGATCGAGGGTCGGGGTAGACGCCTCCCCACAAGGAACCGTAGAATTGGTGGCACACCTGGACGTCGCGTGGTAGGAGTTTGAGTTTCGCATTGATAGTTTCGATGCTGTCGCTGGGAGATCCTCCTGTATGGACCCATGCTTCCAATATCGCGGCCTTCGTCGCGCGCTCCTGGTCCTCCCGCGGAGCGCTCGCGAGAGGTGACCCGTCTAGGATGCTTGGGTGTTGGAGGAACCACGCGTAGTACTCGCCCCTGGCGCCCGCTGGCAATCGCGTGAACACTGCCTTGACCTCCTCCACCATCCTACCCTCCGCCTGCCACTTCTGCACCTCCTTCTCGGACACCTTCAGGTCCAAGAATACCCTCTTCCACAGGCCCATGAGCTTGTTTGGAGCAAATCTTCCCAGATACAGCTCCGCCTTCTCGAAACCGAAATCGTCCCGCGTCTGCGCGTGCACGGGAAGAAGGTCTTCGCGACACGCCCGCGAGAGGTAGTACGCCGTGCCGATGGGGCGCTTGAGCTTGCAATCGAAGATGTGGCGCGGCCAGTCTTCCTTTTGGCACGCTGTGCTACAGTACCAGACCGTCTTGCATGCAGCGCAGCACTTGAGATCCGAGGTCGGCGAATTCTTATCGCAGTGATTCCCACAGTGAGAAGGCCGCGGGGTCATGTTTTCTAAGAGATATATCAGTATGGGTCGAATGGAGGCTGTATCTACTTCCGGTACCGATGCTCACCACTGGTTTTTGTCTGTAGGGGGAGATGAGGTTAGCCCGGTGAAGAGCGGGAAGAAGAGAGGAGCAAAAGGCGGCAGCAATCGCTGTGGGGGCTGCGGCTTTAGTACACGAGAGCTGCTCAATTCTATCGCACAACTTCCTTTCTAAACATATCTGTGACGGAACTCAAACCTTAGGCAGGCCGAGCTTGTTCCTCGAATAAAGGAACCCTTCCTCCGCGTACGGCTGCAGCGCTAGGCTTTGCCTCCTAATTCGCGGCTTCACGGAAAGGTGTATGCAATACGAAGTGCATCAACCGGTTAACCGCTACCTTTGCTCCCGCAATCGCTCCGGTTTCCGCCAGAGTGCGCCTACCCTCCCCCATCTACGCGAGGGACCTTCACAATTCAATCCTACACCGACAAAGCTTCTGTCTTCAAGATGGGGAACAAACGGCATTCAGCGGGAACCCTGTACATATACGCTTCGAGAGCGCACCACAGCGACTCACTGTACCATCGTCGTGTCTCCTTCCTCATCCACAACCTCAACGTTCAACCGCAAGCTTCAATCATGGACGAGACTTCAGCTTCAGTACCCGCAACCACCAACGGCTTTGCGTGGCGCCTCTGGCGCGCACCAAAAGTCTTTAAAGGCAAGGCAGTGGCGCTCGGGCGCGACCACGCCTCCTGGTACCTCGTCTTCCCGGAACCCGAGGGCCCAACACTCACGCGCGCCGTCATGTGTCTCAACTTCATTGTCCCCGGCGACGCCACCACAGTCTCCGCCGGGCCTCGCGGTACTGGACGGCCACGCTTCACCATCGGGGGCACGCAAGGCGGCGAGGTGGTCGGTGCCCTCTGGGATCTGTGTAGGGCTGCAGGGCGGGGACCAGTGGAGATCGTGACGACCAAAGGATGCCTAGCAACAATGGCTGACCCTATGAGGATCTCAGCATTCGCCGACGTGATGGTGTCAGAGGACGAGCTCATACACGTGTGCGCGCGGTGCGGCCGCTGGGAGGCAACGTCCCGGCCGCGCTTCCAGCGCTGCGGGACGTGCAAGAGCACGTATTACTGCTCGCGCGAGGTACGCCAAGGGACTTTGGGGAGAGTGTACGGACATGTTGCTTATCACGCTTGTAGTGCCAGAAGGACGACTGGCAGCCGGGACTCCACAAGGATGACTGCGCTCTCCTGAGCGAAGGCAAGATATACGCAGTGGAGTGTCGCCGACGGTTGCATGATAATGGATGGTGGCTCAACCATGGCGTTCTCGGTGTGTGCCGTTGTTCAGTACTTAGGCGAGGACACGCTGACGAGAACGGGCGATACATACATATAGGCCCCGTGAACCTGGCTGGCATCGATGAGCGCAAGCGGGCCACAGACGAAGGTGATGAGGATGCGCTCACCTATGGACGCCGCATCCCTCCCCGCAACGTCAACACAGCCCTGGTACACTCTGGACTGGACTCTGAGCGCACTGCCCGCAACAATCGTGCGTCAAGATACATTTCGCCCATAACAGGAAAACCTTTGTCAGGCAGCAACTTCTGCAGCACTATTGTCCGCGTCGCCTCCCTTAAGAGCCATCTCGAACCACTGGAGCTCGACGACATTCCAGCACTCCCTCCTCTGCCCGAAACACCTGGATTTACCCCCACGGGAGACCCTGAGGTGGACGGAAAGCTGCTGAAGCGCCGCGTCCAGAACAACCTGCCTATCCGGGAGCGGAAAGCGCTCCGGCTGCTCCTCACCAAGCGCAAGGACGCAGTATCTGTCCGGCACACAATCCGAGGCATGCGCGAGAAGCTGGAGGAAGAGGCGTTACGAGTGGCAAGGCGGAGAGGGCTTACTGCAGGCTCTGGCAGGACGCGCCCCATGCCCGTTATCTCGGATTCATCCGCAAATGACTCCTGGTACAGCGAGTTCGATCACGAGGAGGAATATCGGGACTCAGAGTCTGAGTGAGAGCGGCGGCGAGGGTGCATTTTCAGCCTGGAGGTGTCGGACGTACGAATGTATCCTATCTGCTGCTATGTTCATGGCACTTGCTTTAGGCTTGGAATTAGCCTGAGACGACGAGCAGTTGTACCTGAGAAACGACTCACAAGCGTCGTTCGGATCTGTCAAACTGCTCAGAATGAGCCCGCGAGCGTAGCTACGCGCCAACAAATGAACGCCACCGACGCGTCAGCCATCACGTGGGCGCGTTCTGCGGCATCTTGACCCCGCCTCATCCAAGTCCCGGCAGCCCTGAAGGCAGCCATAAATGCGTCTGTGATGCGCGCAAGCACTCTCAAAGTGGCGGCAAGTACGGCATCTGACCTCTGTTGTCGGGCATCAAGTTTTGTAGCGATAAATACAGGGCGACGAGCCTGGCAAAGACCTAGGCTGCCTAGAGGCTGGGCAGTTTCAGCAATGGCATGCATGACGGACACGTTCGAATGTATCTCACACAGAGGGTATGACAGTGTCGTATACAGCCGATGCACGTACCGAACTCAATCATCCTTCCCACGAGCAGCACTTCCGCCGCCCAGCCCAACGCCCAACAAGAACGAGCTCCGCATCGTCGCGCCCATATACACGAACGCAACGCTTCCCCACTCCATCGCGTTCCACTCCCAGAAGCGCAGGAACACCTCCGCGAAGCCCTTCTCGCGCGCGAGCGGCACCATCGTCGCGAGGTGGCCCAGGTCCGCGACGAGCAGCCCGAAGAGCAGCCGACGCCACGTGCGGCGCGACGCGGTCGATGAGAGCACGAGGTGCTCGTTCAGCGCGAAGAGCAGGTAGAGGTTCGCAAGCTGGTACAGCGAGATGAGCGTGGGCGTTGGCGGGGCGACGGTGAGGTTTAGGCTGGCTTCCGCCGCAGTGGAGGAGAGGACCGAGAGGTAGGCGAGGTACTCGGAGGGTTTGCCCGCCGCGTAGAACGCGCCCACGAGGGCGGAGATAGGCTCGATGTAGAGGAAGAAGAGCCGGTAGGCGAGTGGGATCGAGGAGAACGTGTCTGAAGCCATTGTTGCGCTGAACCTGCCAAGGAGACGTACTTGGTGATGGTGGGAGTGAACGACGAAGGCCGCAGTACACTGCAGCGCTCGTTACGATCGCGACGCGTCTACCTCCCAGCACGTGATAGACGCGTCGCACTGGCAGCGTCGGGCTGCTCGAGGCTCGAGCCTTCGCTAGTAGTGAACTCGAGAGAAGTATCGGATGAAAACGGTGCATCTTAGCGAGTCATTGCGTGCGTTGCCGAGTCATTGAATATTTACCCTCATTTCCCCAAGAGTCTCCGGTACGACGGGGGTACTCCTCGGGCTCTGGCGGCTTTGCTTCGTGTTGTTGACGCTGCCTCGGAGCCTGCAAACCCGCGGCGCGTCCCTGGTAAAAGCTAAGAGGTCTAAGGTACCGTGGAGAGTGAGGTCGCATTACCCGATGTGTACCTTGATGATGTAGAATTTATATGAGACCGCGGGCCTGCGATACAATTCCGTCATGCGAGCTGAAGTGATTAGCCAAACGCAAGGGCCGACGTCCGATTGCGACGGCCGGGCCGCTGACAGTGCACTGCTGAAGAACACCGGCGCGCGAGGATGAGGGACATGGGTAGATTATATTATGCTGTGCGCTGTAGTAGGCCACTAATAAGTTACCCTAGTCTAGATGAGAGACGTGGATGAGATAGGATGTACAAATGAACGTTGGCTTTGGATGATAGCGATGCGCGAAACGGGGGTAGAACCTCAAATAGTGTACAAGCTTTCCAGCAATTCGATACATTAGCACCTACACATGCGTAGAAAAGACGTTAGCCTCGAACACAACGGGACCGACGACGCTGAGACTAACCTTGCAGTTCGACGAACAGCCAATTACCGCAGCTTCCGCAACTGCGAGAGGATCTCCGAGAAATCCTTCTCAGTCCACCGCTTCCCGCTCTTCTCGCGGATCCACTTCCGGCTGTACCGCCGCCGCGTGCGCGCCGCGGCCTTCTTCGACACGATCTCGACCTGAACGTCGACTTCGATTTCGTTCAGCGGATGCTCGACGAGGGGCGACGGCGCCATGTCGATGTCGGAGAACAGTGTGCGCATCGCCGCGCGAGACTCGCTCCGCATCGGCGGCTCCTCATTCTCCTCGTCCGACTGATTGTCGACAAGCAGGACAACATCGCGTTCCTGGTCCGACTCCTCCACCGAAGACACCGACGACGCAGGCGTGTGTCGGCCCAAGCGCGGTTTCGCCTCAGAGGAAGTGCGGCCCGGCTTCGACTTGGCGGACGCAGGCGGTGCCTCGACGAAACCGAGGTCCTTCATGCACCGATCGAGCTCCTCCTCGCGGCGCTTGCGCAATTCGCGCGGCCCGGGGAAGTCAAACGCGATCGGCGACAGCGGCGAGAGGGGCGTCGGTAGCCGCAGCTGCGGCGCGTTGCCCGCCGAGGACGCGCCCGGGATGGTGAGCGACATCACGGGCCGCGCCGACGGCGCAGGGCGTGTGGCGACCGCGGGGCCCGCCACCACCGTCACCGCCGCTGCGGATGAGGCCGATTGCGGGGCAGGGGCGGTTTGGGGCTGCAATTGTTGGTGTGGTGGTGGTGGCGACGCCGCGAGCGGTGCGGACTCAGGCACGAGTGGTGGCGTTGGAAGTGGGTTCGATCGGCGGGCGGGGCGCGTTTCGGAATGCGGTCGCGCGAGCGGAGGATGCGGCAGAGGGCGCGGCGGGAGGGACGCGCGGGGGCTCGCGTGAGGGCTCTCGGTGGGCGTCGGCGGGGTAGGCAGAGGCCGTGGCCGTCCTGTGTGGTAGGGAGAGTGCGGAGAAAGGCCTTCTGGGAAGGTCGCCCACGATGCGGAACGTGATGACCCGTACAAAGACGCGTCGGTGTATGTTGCGCTTGCGGGGGAAGCATAGCTCGAGTTTGAAGATGACGACGAGGGGCGCGAGGATGAAGCAGAGTAGGCGCGAGGGTCATGAAGAACAGTGACCGTGAAGTAGTCCTGCAGGGTCGGTGCAGTACTATGCACATTGAAGTAATGCGGGGAAAGGGCCGCCATGGTGCCGAGCGCAGGAAGGAAAAGTCGACGGGAAGGGGGAGAACGGGGAATGGGGAGTAGGCGTGTGCGCGTGGCGGGGAGGGGCTATTATAGCGCGGCCATGTTGTTCTCGGTTGAGCGGCAGGACACGGAGGGGAATGGCCATGGCTCGCCTGCGCGAAGGGAGGCCCTATGCCCGTCAAGCCGCGGCGGGTGGGATGATGGGATGTCGGGTCAAGGTCGTCGGCTGCCCGATCTGGACTCCTGCGTCGTTCACACCCGATCTCAGATCTGCCGTCGCGAGGCGTTCAATTGTCGCACTGCCCCCAATTTGCTTTCGCCGCCAGTCCCCGCCCTCGAGCCCAGTCTGTTTGCCCCGCTTTGTCCTCGAACAGGCACTCCTCCACTAGTGTTGGGGGCAAATGCTCCCGGAGGCGCTCGCCGGCGAGTGGCAAATGGCGGGCTCCCCGGGGCCCTGGCGAGTGGGTGGCAAATGATGTGGCGAGTGGTGGCAAATGCTCAAAACCCGGGTTTTTCGCGTTTTGAAGGCATTTCAACCCCGATTTTCGTCTTTCCCGCCCATCTCTGTCAGTAAACAGCGTCCTGGGGCCTGTTTGGCAGAGGTAGCATGTCTAAACCGCCGCGGCGGGGTTACGGGCCTCAAGATATGGGCGCCTCATTTTAGGCGCCTAGCAGGGCCAGAAGCGAAACGCCCACTATCCTCCCGCATAACTCGCATTCGACTCACCTTGCAGTAGAGCGGCGGCGTTTTCACCGCCAATATGCCACCGAATATCCCCTCGCTCGTCCGCTCAAGACGTCCAGCGCACTTTGGGCCTCTTAGGCGCCCGGCACTCGCCAGCAAGTGCCAGGTCCCCCGGAAATCCTCGCCATTTGCCATGCATTTGCCAGGGGTGGCACGTGCCACTTGGCGAGGTGGCGAGCATTTGCCAACAACACTATCCTCCACGTATGGCTACAGCCACCACCATCTCC
This sequence comes from Trametes villosa, assembly GCA_002964805.2. NCBI lineage: Eukaryota > Fungi > Basidiomycota > Agaricomycetes > Polyporales > Polyporaceae > Trametes > Trametes villosa. The sequence goes on along the minus strand of PUDQ02000113.1, from coordinate 839,232 downwards.
TGCCCGCCGCCGACGGTCTGCGCTCCCGCCATGTCGTTCGCCTCAACCATCCTAGAAGTTTACGTACCCTCCATGCTCGTGTTGACAACGCCAGAAGCATGCTTCAGCGCGACAAACACGATTTTTGCTCGCTCCCCGACGCTGTCACACACGGTCTCACTGTGTCGAGGCACACGGCGCAGTATCAAACTGCGACAGTCACAGAGCTGGGCCTGCCTCCCCCACGATCGCGAGTCTCGCACGCTATGGGATCACCGTCACCAGCATAAGACGCAGCGGCCGGCCGCCGTGCGTACGCCGATTATCTTCAGGCGTGCCTTGTTCGTCGAGCGCGGTCGCGTGCTCGACGCTCACAAAAGGCGCGACGTCGAGCTCCCGCCCTTCCGAACGAGACACCGAGAGCAACGTTGGTGCGTTGCCGCTCTCGCCAATATGAGACTTTGTGATCCCCGAACATTCTCGTAGGCTGACGTCCCGCCAGTCACTGACTTTCTTTCTTAGGCGTTGGGCAATCTTCCACGCTCGCACACAAGCGAGCGCGACGTGATCCATGAGGACATCCGCCTGAGCCCGGCACGCCTCCCGTACAGAAGGTCGTCCAAACCACTGTGTACCTCCTTGGCTAAAACCATGTCTGGGACTTCTCCCTTGTCTCGCCGACTCTTGCTGAGCACACCGCGCGCCTCGGACCCATCGTCCCCCGCTGTGCCGCTGCCTCGGAATCATCATACAAGTTGTGGGCGGCCTTCTCCGTCGAATTCGACTGATCGCTGATTGGCTCTTGCCTTCAGCCTTGCCTTGCTTCTCCGGTGGCGGATGGCCTTCTATTTGTTCTGTTGGAATGCCTGATCAATCAGTGTAACAGGAGTTTGCCACAGCTGTGTACGAACGATCGAGTGAACGTAGTTTAGTAGCCCAGGGACAGGTGTCTACGCTACTCCGTCTAGGATGCCGGTGGTAGGCCAAACATACGTCTATATAACCATTCCTATACAACGACAGTACGACAGCAAACACGAACACCTTCGTCGCTACAGGTGCAGGTTTAACCTCAGCAAGCGAGATTGCATAGCCGCGAACACTGCCGGCGGCTCCAGAATTCTACCAATGACCATGGCTCAATTCTCTCGGCGGAGAACACACCTCCAGGTCTCGTCGATACCTGCATTTGCCAATGATGTCCGGCTCATACTAGCGTACACAGCTGAAGGCTGATATCCCCCAGACATCTCCATGATACTCCCTCCTTCTCCACACCCTGTTTCAACGGTACCCCGCAGTCATCAACCCGTGCTCCCAAGTTGTCCCAACACTCCCAACCTCCTTTCTAGCGACGCCGGAACCGCGCAGGCCGTCCGGGGGCGCACCGGGGACCGCGCCCTTCCTCTGCACCGCCCGGCGCGCGCAGCACCCTCCCGAGTCCCGAACGCGCGCCGAGCGCAGCATGCCCGCCAGCTCCCCGAGCGCCACGCGACTCCGCGCGCGACCTCGCGCTCACGCGTCGCTCGGGTGCGCGAGCCCGCGGGGCATGGCGGCACCGGTGGGCGGCGCGACGCGCGCGCGGAACTCGTCTGCCATGTCGACCATGCGCACCCACTGCACGTCCGCGTGCGTGTTCACCCACTCGATGAAGCGCTCCTACACATTCGGGCGCGCGCGTTCGGATTTTCGGAGACAGACGCGGACGGACGTGAATGACGGCGACGGCGACGGGGTTCGGTGGGCGAAGCGGACGCCAGACGCGCGCGAGATTGATGTCAGCCGACGCGTTGCAGCCCCCGATCCTGCGAAGGGTGAGAAGAACGCACCAGCATCAGGAGAACGTGGGGTCGGCTGGGCGGGGGTGAGCGCACGCAGCAGCGCTAGAGTGGGAAACGCTCTTACCCGCTGACGTCTGGGTGAATGGTGATCGGGAAGATGAAGCTCTCTTCCTCTCTGGGGGCGGCGTTACCATCGCGTCGAGGGAACAAGAATGCAGCGATCGCCAGACGGCGCGCTGCGATGCTGCACTGACCGGTAGAGATAGGTGAACATGTCTTTCCAAAGTTGCTCGACGTCGCGCGAGTTGACCTGCCCAGACGCGTCACGACAGTTCTAGGTTTGTTATACTTATTGTACGAGGACGCACCCATCCGTGAGAGTTCGGGCTCGCTTTGATGAACCTGCCAAACAGCGCCCCGGTAAGGATAGAATATGTGCGCTAGGCCTGTCTATCAGGCGCCAAGCCCACACTCACATCATCGGTGGCAGGTCGTCAAGGTACCTGAGTATAACGCGGGCAGTAGGACATCGGGCCATAACGCGTTCAGTATGACGCGACCGTGCTTCGGCACCGAGGTCACGTACCAGTTCGCGGGGATCTCGACCAGGCCAGTCTCCTTGCCGCGCTGCAGGGGCTTCATCCAGGTGTGTGCCTTCGCCGAGTAATCAATCTTGGTCCACAGATCTTGGTCGCGCAAGTAGTACGCCTGAGAGCTACATAGCAGGAACGTTAGGAGTCGAGACCTCTCGCTCGTGTTGATACGCACTCGTGGGCCATGTTAGAGTGATCTAACGCATGATTATCAGAGATGAACATGTATAGCACAGGTGTATGAAGGGCTAGACATACCGTACTCGATGCCTTTGTCGAGCAGAATCTGGGTTCCCTCCTTGCTTGTCTCCCACCAGGGGGCGACGCTGCCCTTTGGCGGAACGCCATTGTTAAACCGCGTAAGCAGATCGTACGTATGATCGAGGATATCCTTCTGCTGCTCCGCAGTCATCGACACCGGGTTCTCGTGCGAGTACCCATGAAGGCCGCTGCATGACGCGATGAGCCTCCAAAAACACTCCCTACATGATCCGCACCGTCGCACTCACATCTCGTGCCCGGCATCTCTGACCGCAGCCATCTGTTCCGGGAACGTCTCCAAGCTGTGTCCTGGACGGGGGAGGGGTCGCTCTCGCCTTCCGGGACCGCGCGGCGAGCGGGAGGCTAGGCGCACCTGGAATGAACCACGTCGTCTTGATGTTGTACTTCTCGAACAACTTCAGGAGGCGAGGCACGCCGACCTCCCCCGCATACAGCCCCTGTGATGATGCAGAAAAGATCAATGAGGTTCCGGTCCGAATCGCGCGGGAGCGGACAGGCCAAAACGGCGACAAACAGGCAGCGGAGGACGCCGACTTACTCGCGATATGTCAAGAGGCGAATCTTCGCCTCCGTATGAGCCGAGCCTAGCAGAATTGCGTTCAATTATAGGCGCTCTGGACACTTCGTGAAACCTACTGACCATCCTGCGACAGCGTCGACATCAACTCCGAACCCGATGAGGATCTTGCGAGGCATTGTCGGTAGAGTGCGCTGTGGTGTCAAAAAGCTTGCTGCACGTCGTGGAGCAAGAGAAGCCTGAAGACAGGATCTGCGGCCCCAGATAACAAGGTTGGTGTCGACGTTCGCTCAAGCTCGAGAGCCTCGTATCGAAAGCCGAGAAGTCGGGAGCGGGACACCGTCGGCAGCATCCAGATAAGCCCGGCAGAGGTTATCCCAGGCTCCCAAAGGTGGCGTGACTCTTCTGTAGCTGCAGATAGGCACTGGGTTCGTCTCAAAGGCTATCTTACTCAGGCTCATGTGTCGATGAGAGCGCGCTTGCGTTGGTCATACGGCTGAAGGGTTGAATGAATGTCGGACGAGTATTCCTGTAAGCTTGACTGCTGGAAGGTTTCCTCGGCATACAAGTCTGTACGAGACTCCTTGATTTGTGTACAATTGTGCATGCTCTCTAGGTGATGCCTGTCCGCGACCTGGAACCCCGAGAGTGTGCTATCGGCGAAAAAGAAGGAAGAGATGAAGCTCGCGGAAGCGCCCATGGCGTCACTACACAATGAGCGCTCTACACTCGAACGGCGCCTGCTGCGGCGCGACCTTGCTCGTCAGATCGCTGACTGTATTGGCTGCGGGCGCGAAAACACGAATATCGCGCGCCGTGCCCGCCTGGAGCCTGAGGGGGTCGATTGAGAGCGTCCGGAGTTCATTCAGTTTTGCATATATCTTCTTAGTTTCCTCATATTCGTAATCGCCAGGACGGCGCGCAGGGGACCCTGTAGCAGATTTTGTGCAGAATTTGGTTAGTCGAATCCCATTCCTTTAACCTGCCGTTGCACGCAACCGGGCATGGCATGCGAAAAGGGCAGGGTCTGAGCGCAAAACGGCCGAAATTATTATGGCTGTGCGGGACAGCTAGAAATCATGTTCCCATGTGGGAAGACGACCATCGAAAACCCCGCAGAAACACAATCAATTTTGAGCGTGAGGTCAAAGTCTGTAGCATGAACTGAGTACTCACCGACAATTTGAGGCCGTTTTGTCACCGTCAATGTCTGCGTACGAATAAAAATACGAGGTCGCGATGGTTTGTTAGCTCGCGAGCGGGAGGAAGACGCAGAAACACTGCGCGCAAGCCCGCCACCAGTACTGGCCCGCCACAGCCTGGCAGTGGAAGAGCCGCGGCTCATGAGCTACCGCGAAGCTCTTGGGAAGCGTATACCGCGTCAATCCTGGATTTTACTTGCGCAGTACTCGCGAGAAATTCAAGATGTGCGTCGGCGCGCGTCCTTGACTCCTTGCACGTCTGGGCCGGGACGCGCGTTCGGCGTGCGCGCATCTGATATGGGTCGCTGAGCGGCCCGCCAGGCCCCGAGAAGACCCTCGGAATGGCCCATTTTCTTAAAGTGGGAGTGGAAGGTTTGATCGTCCATGAACGAGGGGGTAAAGCCTTGCTCTGACGAGCAAGGGATCTCTCGGCGAAGCGCCCGACGTCCCTTTACCTCTGCCCTTCGACTCGGAGGACCAGGACGATTGCCATGCACTCAAAATCCGGAATAAACTACAGACGAGCTCGCAGACTCCGGCAGTAAGTAATGCAGTCTGGCCCCGCCTCGCTATTAGTTATGTCTCAAGCTCACTGTCCGTGCCAGCCCTATTCACAGTTGGCACTCATAGCTATCGACGATGGGGAGTGCCAAGAATGCCCCGACTCTGCCCGACCGGTACCGCTCACAACGAATGAGCCTATCGCTTCTTAAAAATATCTGGACGTAGCGATAAGCCGTTGCTGAACTTCTTCGCCCGACCCCACGCTCACCGATACGCGTGCGGGCGCGTTATCAGCCAGCGCGTGCCCGAGTCGGCGCTCTCAAGCTCACCGTGAGTGTCGCCAAAGCCCTCCGCCGCCCATTCCTTACCATTTCCTCTCATGCTAGCTCCGCGGAGAGCATTACTCCGGGCAGCGTCGCCGCCCGAAGCCTCGAGTCCCAGGTGGCCGCTCCACTATCGGACCGCCGGCTGAGCGTATCGCATAGAAGATACGGACGCCTGCGGAGATCTCCCAGGCCTCCGCTCATCTTGTGATGTCCTGTACGCGATGAATGGCAGGAAGCCCTCCGTGACGCCCGCTTGCATAAGGCTGCGCTGTGCCGGGGGCCCCAGATTCCCCGGGCTTCTTTCCCTTCTCTCTGACGCACAACGCGTCTCTCCCTTCTACGCCCACTGGCAACCATGTCTACGGAGGAGAAGCTCGCGAGAAGGACTTCAGCGAACGGCAAGACGCGCGCGGACTCCGGAGATGGAGAGTCCTTGACAGTGGTGCGGCACGCCGATGATGCGCTGCTCGCTAAACTGGGCTATAAAAGCGAGTTCAGACGGGAGTTCTCGGTGCGTGTCCCTTGACGAGCTGTGTCTGCCGTGTATCTCAATGACAATGCGTTCGCAACGTGCTGCAGCTTGTCGAGACGATTGCGTTCGCCTTCTCGATCATGGGCGTCGTCGCGTCGGTATCTTCGACGATGTCCTTCCCCCTCGTGTCCGGTACGTCCGTTAGCGTACTCGTGCCGCCTCGTCGGGTTCCTGATTCGCCGCACCCTCTGTAGGCGGGCACGTCGGCATGATCTTCGGCTGGCTGATCCCGTGTTTCTTCGTGATGACGATCGCGGCGTCCCTCGCAGAGCTGACTTCTGCAATGCCGTAAGTACGGCCGGTATGTTTGACGACTATCTTCAATGAACTAAGGAGCGTGCAGGACGAGTGCAGGGCTCTACTACTTCTCGGCCAAGCTGGCACCTCCGCGATGGGCGCCGCTTGCGAGCTGGATCACCGGCTGGGCAAACGTCACCGGCCAGGTTGCGCTTGTGTGCTCCATAGACTTCACATGGTACGTCCGTATGAACGACTCTCGATACGACTGTCGATGGATTCTCAGCCATGTGCCATTGAAGTGCGCAGATGATCGTGACCGCACTGAACGTCGGATCCGACGGCGCAATCGACCTTGGCGCAGGCCCCACGTTTGGCATCCTGCTCGCCATTCTATTTACGCATGGGATCGTCTGCTCGGCGGCAACATCTGTTATTGCCCGACTGAATATCTTTTATGTTATCGTTAACGGTACGTGTCAACACATGCCGCCCTATCCTTACGTGCCAAGTTGCTTATCGTGCATCACCTACAGTGGGAACAACTATTGCTGCGATTGTCCTTCTGCTGGGGCGCAGCGGCGAGCAGAGGGTATCCACAGAGACTGCGTTCACCATGTTCGAAAACAACACCGGATGGTCCAACAGTGAGTGGAAGAACACATTACCATACGCAGTAGAATCCGATGTTGAGTATTATACAGGTGGTTGGGCTTTCCTCCTCGCATTCACTTCGCCCATGTGGACGCTGACAGGCTGTGAGTTCCTTTCTACTCCGGTTCACACTACTTCTCACATATTCACCTATCCCAGACGACTCCGCCGCCCACATCTCCGAAGAGACCTCCAACGCCGCGCGCGCCGCGCCCATCGCGATCCTCGTCGGCGTCGGCGCGACCGCCTCGCTCGGCTGGCTGCTCTACATCGCCGCCTCCTTCGCGACCGCGTCCGTGCCCGCCCTGCTCGGCTCCGCCCTCCCGCTGCCCATGGGCCAGCTCTTCCTCGACGTGCTCGGCAAGCGCGGCATGCTCGCGATCTGGAGCCTCATCATCGTCGTGCAGTACGTCACCGGCGCCGCGCAGGGCGTCGACGCGTCGCGCGTCGTGTTTGCGTTCGCGCGCGACAACGCGCTCCCCGGGTCGCGCTGGTGGAAGCGCATACACCCGTACACGTGCACGCCTGTGAATGCGGTGTGGCTCGTCGTTACGCTCGCGGGCGTGTGCGGCATCTTGGGATTCTCCGAGACGGCGCTGTCGTCCCTAGCCGGGTGAGGACCTAGTACTCCGGACAGGTTTCTAGGGGCTGACTGATGTGTCGCTTCAGGGCATCTGTGATCGGACTGTACGTCTCGTATGTAACGCCGATATTCCTGAGGATCACGTCCGGGCGGACGAAGCTCCAACCCGGTCCGTTCTCGCTGGGCCGGTGGTACATGCCCATTGGCATCGTCGCCGTCTGCTGGGTCAGCTTCATCGTCATCTTACTTATGTTCCCGCCGGAAGTGCACCCTACAGCAAGTACGATGAGTGCGTATCCTCACCTCTGATTATGATACCCGTGCGCGTTGCTGAATGCATCTGTGCTTGCAGATTATACCGTCGTGATCATCATGGCAGTGTTCATCTTCGCCTCTGTGTCGTGGGTTATCTCGGCCAGGAAGTGGTTTAAAGGACCTGTCAAGACTGTGGAAGAGGAGACCGAGTACGAGGAGAAGAAGGGCGTCCAGGTCGAGGAGAGGTCGGTAGGGAGCCATTGATGAACTGTCGCGAGTTCCTTGCGTGCTGCCAGTGTACAACAGAGGATGTGTACGAGAGCTTGTTGTTGTGTGAGACGATGGTATGCTGTTGACGACGTCGAGACCCAGCCCGCGGCTGCTACAGAACTCAAACGGCTTCGATGTCGGCCCGCCCTACCTTCGGGTGCTGCCGAGGGTACGGGCACGTGTTCGCGACGTGCCACTGCATGAGGCGTACGCGACTTGACTAGAGCGTTCGTGTAGCCAGTGGCGCTATTGTTCCTACCCCACCAAAGCGGCGGTCAATAACTGTGCGTACGCGAAGAGTCCATCGCGTATATAATCGTCGACCTCAACGCTGACTCCCATCTCCTTGCTTTCAGTGCTCGAGTCCTCCCGCCACTCGCGTCGCTTCACCCATCCCTGCCATACCACCGCACTTATCCAAATTCCACATAACGCACACTATGGACTTCTTCCGATGGAGCGACAATCCTGACGCGAACTACATCATGATAGAGCCCAACCTCAAGTACATGGTATCCGGCCCGGCAGCTCTGGCGAGAGCACCAAAGCCGTGGTACCTGCGGCCACCGCCGGTTCCAGAAAAGCCGATTCCTGTCGTACGTCTATCTTCCAGTACGTCAGTCATGCAGCTCACGCTCATGTCTTCGGACCCTCGGTGGCGTACTACCCGACCCCTAGGATAAGATGCGCTTCCTCCCGACTCGCCGGCTCCAAAACGCGTTATACTCCAGCCCCTGGAAGCAGACCGTCGGGGACGACCTCGACTCGTTCACCTACACCTTCATCCACAGCCTCCTCTTCCGCGAGCGCCAGCGCAGGGACGGCTCCGCCGCCGGCATCGCGGGCTACTTCTCCGCGTTCGGGAGCGACCACCCGAAGCACATCATGGACCATCGCGACTCGCTCGAGAACATGCTCTGGATCATCGGCGAGGACGTGAAGAAGGAGCGCGCGCGGGGCGAGCAGCCGCCTGGTACCGCCTTGGCGCAGTTCGCGGAGCCGCTGTATCGCGTGACGAAGGTCAACGTGAAGCATCATGGGGACGAGCGCGAGCTCGCGGGCACGGGTGAGACGGACGAGGCCATCAAGGAGAGGGCGGCGACGCAGTACGAGGAGTACCTCACGGCGTGGGGGAAGCTTCAGGAGTCGATCGAGGAGGGCTGGGCTAGGAAGCAGGAGGAGAAGAGGAAGAAGGCCGAGAAGAAAGCGCAGAAGAAGGCGGAAAAGGCCAATGCAGCAGAATCGGCCACGGAGGATGACGCGAAGGAGACCGGAGATGGTGATGGGGAGGACGTTGGACATGGGGAGGGCGGCACAAACGAAGATACCGACGCAAGCGGTGTTGACGAATACAAAACGAGCGGCACCGAGGCAGATTCGCCCATGGTGACGGAATCTGACGCCCTGGGTCAGGCGGAGGTGGTGCAGAGCTCGACCGTGGCTCCTTCGGGCCTCGCTGAGCAGCTAGCAGAAGACGGCGATGGTGTATCCGAGCCTCCCATGAAGCGGGTGCGGACGGAGTGAGGGCACTGAAGCGCACGCGCGCTGCACGTTTTGGGTCGCGAGTACTGTCCAATTGTATCGTTAGCTAGTCTTCTTGATCAATACCACGCCTAGGCCTATGGAACTCCTTTGGTGGCATGGCAGGAATTTGGACGCTGCGATCGTTGGCGCCCGCTCTGACGCGACCCATTACGCGCACGTGGTAAGGTGACGCAATGTCACTTCCGCGAACTCCGCGCGCCGGCGGCTACGGCTCTCGTCTTGAGGTCAAGCCACCAACAAGTAGCAAGCTTGACCTTTAACGTCGTCGGAAAATGGCCGCCATCAGGAGAAGTACTCGCATCGCGATCGCCACAACCTCCGCGGTATCTGTGCAGGAAGCCGTCGTCCAAGGGCGTGGTATCCGGCGGGGTCGTTCGACATCCTCGAGCTCCTTGAGCTCTATTGCTTCCTCTCCTGCGCACCACTCGGACGCCAACCCCCGCCCTAACAAACGCGCCCGTACCGTAGCAAGTACCAAACAGCAGCCTGAAGAGACAGGAGCGCCAAAGAAAACGCGTAGAACCAAGAAAGCTGAGGTTTCCGAGCCGAAGCCCGAGGACTTCTCTGTACGAGCAGCTAACGCGTGGAAGATTGGCCCTCACGTTTCCTCTGCCGGTGGAGTAGAAAACGCAATGTTGAACGCGTCTTCGGTAGGGTATGTACTGTGCTGCTTGACTCCTGGTATCGTCTGATTTATGGATTTGTACAGCGCGAATGCGTTCGCTATATTCCTCAAGTCGCAGCGGAAATGGGAATCCAACGCTCTCAAGGAAGACTCGGTGGCGAAGTTCAAGAAACGCATGAAGACATTTGGATACTCGGCATCGCATATCCTCCCCCATGGCAGCTACCTCGTCAACCTCGGAAATCCTGATACGTTGGTACCCGCTTCGCTGTCAGAGTGTGTGATAGCTAACATCAACCTACAGCGAAAAGCGCGAAAAGTCATATGCATGTTTCTTGGACGACCTAAAGCGTTGCGAGCAGCTCGGCCTGCACCTGTACAACTTTCAGTGCGTTCGCTCCTGTCACCGCGCCTGGAGGAACTCTTGTCTGACAAGGATCTACAGCCCAGGCTCTACGGTCGGTGCTGGGACCAAGGAAGAGTCGCTCTCTCTCATAGCGGGGTGCATCAATCGTGCCCACAAAGAGACCAGCAACGTTGTTATAGTATTGGAGAACATGGTACGTCGTTTGGTCCTCTTGACGGGGGCGTCTCACGGACTATGTGCGTGCACCGATACCAGGCCGGTGCGGGGAACGTCATCGGCTCGCAGTTCTCTGAGCTGGGCGGGATCATCAAACAAGTCCATGACAAGGCCAGGGTCGGCGTTTGTTTGGATACTTGTGAGTGAATCGCGCGATTCCGCATACACCGGCCCAGCTGAATCGCAACGTAGGCCATATGTATGCAGCCGTAAGTTCAATACAGCTTGTGAGGGTGTTACGCTAGCCACAAACTGAGCGTGTCTCATCTCGCGTTCAGGGTTACGAGATCACCACACTGGAGGGTTGGCAGTAGGTCGCATTCCCTTTCTGCCTTACTTTGCTCCGCATGCTAACCCGGCCCAGACAAACTAGTGCGTATTGTCATATTCAGCCGTGACTTTGCCACCGCTCACCGACGCGTTCACATCCCTGCAGTGGAGGAGTTCGACCGCGACGTCGGTGCACAATACCTGCGCGGCATGCACCTGAACGACTCGAAAGCCGCGCTCGGAAGCAAGAAAGACCGACACGAGAACATCGGACTGTACGTCTGCCCGTCCCCCGGCCGTGTACCCGTCCCTAACTATAGCGCGGCCTATATCCAACATTGATACTGACATGACACACGCATACAGCGGCCATCTCGGCCTCCGCACCTTCGCGCATATCCTCAGCGACCCGCGCACGCGCGACATCCCGCTCGTGCTCGAGACGCCCGCGTACGACGTCCCCGCCACCTCCGGCGCGCGCGAGAGCCTCGCCGCCGAGGGCATGGGTGTGTGGCGCACCGAGGTCGCGGTGCTCAACCGCCTCGCGGGGCGCAGCTGCGAGGAGGTCGGCGAGGAGGAGATGGAGGGGATGAGGGCGGAGATCGCGGACGCGGTGGCGAGGGCGAGTAAGGTGCGCGATGCGAAGGGTAAGAAGGCTGGCGCGGGGGCGGGTGGGAAGGCGAAGAAGAAGCCTAAGAGAACGCACACGGAGGAAGACCAGGACGGAGAGGACATGGGGAGCTGTTGCGAATCTGCGCCATGAGGGAGCCGCGAACGAGGTTCGTGTTTGGATCTACCAGATGTAAGTTGGCGGTTGTTCTCGCCGCGCACATCAGTTGAACGAATCCTTCGCGTTTCATGGATATGGTTTACGGCTAGATTCAGTACAATACAGATCGGGCCACCATGCATGACATGGCGGGTGTCGAGTCGGCGCGGTGCTATAAGGCGCAAGTTAGTTGGATTCCCTTCGACCGTCGTAATCGGCAGAAACGTACCGGCGTCGCTCGACTCCGAAAGAGATCCCCGGACTCTGGGTCATGCCCACCCCATCCGAGCGGATCGACGGTACCGCTACTACACTCAGAACCACAAGAGCTTGACGAGGAACGCAAGAGCGCCTGTCATAACGGTAACGAAGAGGCCGGCGCGGGGAGTGAAGAGTCGTTTCCACCATTTAGGGCTGCCGCCTAGGTATATGGTGACAGGACCGCTGTAAGTCTCGCCTGAGGCATGGACAGAATTGAGCAGACAGCGCGGGAAATTGGGGTTCACGACATGCGTACCAGCGTAGTCAACTGCTTGAGGAAGGGGGTACACCGTCTTCAGCAAGCGATGATAGAGGCGCACGTCTTTGGCCTTCATACCCACGAACGGCTCGAGGTACCGCAAAAGCTGCCCCTGGATACAGGCGTTGTGGAGTTCGATGGGATCCATTTGGGGGTGAAGAAAGTAGCGCTTGTACAGGGCGTTGAGCCGTTTCTGATCCCCCTTCCCGTGGCAGTTCATGTACCCGTAGTCCGCCGTGACCGAAGGCAAGGGCATATTTGAGCGCTTTGATGCGGCTCCTTCAGCGAGCAGGTCGACGTAATGCTTCAGGTCCCAGACGGACTTGCGCATGTACGGCGCGTGCGCCATGACATCTCGAAAGAAGCGGGTAGGCTGAAGCCCGTAGCGCTCGAACAGGGCAGGGATGGACGAAGTTTCGTGGGCGACGCAGAACTCCTCGAAGGTGCAGACACCGATGAGGGCCTTGTAAGCGATGCCGAGGTTGCGTTCCTCGGAGCTGTCCAGAGCCGCGACAAAGCCGAAATCTATCCATTCATCTTGCACTGGGTTTGGATGTCCGCCCCCGCCGATGAACCCTCGGTAAAAGACGTGGCAGGAGCGCCGAGGAGGAGAGAGGCTGAGGATCTTGGTTTGGATGACGTTGAAGCTATCGCTGGGAGAGCCACCGGCCTTGATCCAAGCGTTGCGGATACCACGAGAGGCGTTGTCGACGATGAGCTCGTCGTCGGGGATGCTGTTATCGAGAACGGAGTGGTGTTCCAACAGCCAGGGGTAGTAAGCGCCTCTGTCCTGTGGACGCATGGGCTCATACAGTTTCTTGATTTCTGCCAGGAGTCGCCCTTCGAGTCTCCATTGGTGTACGCTCCTCGGAGGGACTTGCATGTAGATGAACACGCCTCTGAATAGGCCACAAAGCATGTTCTCCGATAGCCCACCCATTGTCCTCGCCGCCTTCGCGAACCCGTAGTCTCGCCTCGTCTCCTCGTCGTCGGGGAGCTCGTCTCGGATGCAGGATCGGTAGAGACGGTAGGCGGTGTTGATAGGCTGGCCAGGCTTGCAGTCGAAGATATGAAGGGGCCACGCCTCTTTCTGGCACGCCTCACTGCAGTAGATCGCTTTTTTGCAGCCGTTGCAACGCCTGAGTTTGACTGCCGGCATGTCACACCGTGGACAAATGTGCGTCGGCGCCATCTAATCACCAGCCTGTTCTCAGCATCGAGTGAGCGTAGCATTCACAATAGCCGCACCTGATCCGCTTGTATGTGTACGGGGCTGGGGAGAGTGGTAGACGTTGAGAGAGTACGGGGGACTAGACTGGCTTCGAGGTGGGTGTAAACGCGTACGAAGCGCGTGGTGGCGCTCCTCGCCGCGTCCCCCAGATTCAACCTGGACGCTGCGGTAGACCACGTGAGCGGCAATCAAGTGCAAGAAGAGAAGTAGAGTTTCTTCGTGTGGACCTGCCATATACCTACCCTAGGCAATTGAATGGTGGCGGGGCAATTCAGGCCGTTGTACGATACATATCATCCTTTCAGAAATGCAGGCTCTGTGAAGCAGAGCCTTTCCATAGCCGCCGGTCTGTGATCGTTACTTGTAGCTGAATATCGCCCAGATGAATTTCCAGGAGTCGTTACAGCCTTGGACAGATGATGGACGAGCGAAGAGTAGTGACAACTCGCCAGGCCTGAAGCGCTCGCGTGGGCGTCTGATGTAACCCGTTCTACTCAACGCCCGGAAAGTGCCGACGCATCACCTCCCGATACCTCGGATACCACAACCACCACCAAACACGCGAGCAAATTCACTCATTCCCCCTCTTGACAATATGAGTATAGATTTGGGTAGGTGGGGGCTGAGATTGATGTACAGAGGTCCTATATGGTGAGTCGTGGCCGCCGTTACTGCGAATCGGGTGACTGCTCACCGACAGATCTAGACTAGGTCCTAACCTTGCAGCACCGACTGAAGCCACTACGACATCTCGCTTAACCAAACACTCGCGATGCACGTAATCCCATGAAACAGCTTCCATGAGCTCTAGGCAAATCTACCAGTCACTTGGTCGCATTCTTGTGGCCCCCATCACACTACTCTATCTACGCCAGCCTTCCCGTGCCTCGAGATTCCCGCCACAATGACTGTTCCTGGCACAAGGAGCGCATGGAAAACTGTCATGAGACGACCACGGGAAGGCCATCTTCAACCTATGCTCGCTTCTTGGGCCGCACAATCACTCTTGCCTGCTCGAGGCCACTCACGCCGGCCATCTCTGTACCTGAGCTGTCTGGATCAACCCCGCCTTTCACGGATGCTTTTCACTACGCTCTCGGCTCGCTCAGGCTGGGCGTCACGGCGCCGGGTACCTGCAACTCGGAGTATAAGTAGACGACGCTACGTCCAACTCCCACCAGGCTACATCCCGAACATGCCGCTGTCGTCGACAACAATGCGCAAGCTCTCTATCGCTGCATTCGTCCTCGCATTCTCTGCCCTCGAGGTTCTTTCTTTTGACACACCCGACCTCCCTGTCAACTGGACCACCGTGTATCCCTGTGCGGTTGACTTTGGCTCGCGCATCATCGCCGACGATATCACCGTCCAGGACCCGGCGAACACCCCCGCATCCTGCATCGAGCGCTGCGACGCCCAAAACTCCGTGTATGCCGGCGTCGAGTTCAGCAATGAATGCCATTGCGGGACCGGTCTGAAGAGCACCCCGGAGGCGAGGCCCACCACGGAGTGCGACATGGCCTGCTCTGGCGATGCCGACCTGTCCTGCGGCGGGTCGTTCCGCATTCAGGTACGCCGAATCTCGCGAAGCTACTGCATACCTGTCAAAGGATGTTCATCTGACCTTGCCCTTGGCGGCGCTCGCTACGTGCAGATTTACAAATCGCCCGCGCTTCCCGCAGGCGGCTTTACCCTTCAGGGATGCTTCGTCGACACTCCCTCGACGCCCGCGTTCGGAGACCCCGTCGTGCACCACACCTTCGCCACGAACCTCGAACTCATCGACCAGTGCACCGAGTTCTGTCAGCATATTGGTTACCCGTACGCCGGCGTGGAGGCCGGAGAGGATTGCCAGTGTAGCTTCGGGCTCGCGGCAGGCGTGCAGCGGGCGGACGAGTACGAATGCAGCTCCTTGTGCCCCCTTCCGCCTGGGGATGGTCAGGAGTTTTGTGGGGGCGTGGAGAGGCTGATGGTGTACAGCTACGTCGGGAGAAAGACCAGGCCGTAGGAAGGAAAACAGTAGTATCGGATTTACATCCGAGGATTTCCATATGCTTTTGATTATTCTTGCGCTCTGGATAGACTGCAGTGGTGGTCTACGCGATGCGGTGGCAGCGGGTGGCTTGACAAAAGTTGTGGTGCCACGAGGCCACTCGCTGAGAGACTATAGTACGGTTGCGTGTGGCGGCACCGCATTAAGCGCTCATAACGGCAGAGCGGCATCCCTCGATATGGCAACTCAAGGCTTCTTCCCTCCTACGTTCTCCCGACATTAACTGCGTCTACCATCGTCTTACGTGTATGCCCACGGCATGTTGAGGGGCCGATAAATCAAGGAGGTTTGTCTTTGATTGTGCAACGGCTATGGCTTCCCCTGAGTCGGCGAAGCTCCAACGCGCTACCTTCGCGACCCGGCGCCAGCACAATACGAACTTGGAATGAACGGCATGGCTAGTACAAGCTTGATTATTTACGACGCGCGAGTTCCACCACTATTGAGCTGGTGCGGGATTTGTGAGTATCACGTTTGCTCTAGCGACGTCAAGTGAACTGACTCGTATCGTGGCAGCAGTGCTTGCAATTTTTGACGCCGCACCTCGGGGTCAGTATGTATGATATACAGACGATCGCTCTTCTAATCGCAACGTCGATGGTGAGCATGTCTTTACATAACTCCCTCGGCCGAGCACATGCCGATCTTCGCGAGCTAATGTTCCTCAAGCTTCAGCTCCAATCTTCGTCAAGTTGTTAGCCCCGTTGTTCCGACAGTCTCCCAGCCTCCCCGACTCAGGTTCCGCTGAAGCGTCTGATCGCCGGTTTGTCTCCGACACGCCATTGCCCCAAGGACATGGTGTTGGTCCCGACACCCTAGCGCCCCTGGCCCTCGCGAAGTGCGGGGTAATGATAGGCTCTGCGTTCTCGACGTGTCAGAAAATCCGGGGGGAGGGTCGAGATACGAGGACGGAGGAACACTCCGGTTCCCGGATCTTACATAGTGACTGCGGCAATCCAGCACTCGGATTCCCAACGCCAAGGCGCGCTCGGTGGGTGCAGTCGACACCGCTCTTCGCCGACCTTTCTCCGGAACGTATCCCATGACCTTGGGACGATCTTGCGCGACTGCATCGTGCCAGATGCTTCTCTTCTGCGGACCTCCGGCGAGCTTCGACGATAGCAGCAGGAATAGCGCGCCCCAGCGACGTCAATTTCTTCCTCCCATCACCTGTAGCTTTCGCGCTGCGCTAGTCTTGCCACGGCTTGAATCCCCACCCTTCCGCCGCGATGGACAGAAGACAGAGCTCGAGCGCCGAGTAGTTTCTCCGGAGTTTCCATGGATCAGAGTACGCAATGGCCTCAAGGTGCGTTTCGTCAATGCGGCCTCCCAGGGTATGGTCTTGATACCGCTACTGAATTGAAAAATGCAGGTCGTGCCTGGCGGGGACTCGTGAGGGCACCGTGCGCCAGGCGATATATATGCCCATGCCCGCGCACTAGGAGAGTCGGAGCCCGTCCACCCTCGGATCGCTACCTACCCTTTCCGCGTTCGCCTCGTCCACCCTACTCAAGACAGGATGGCTATCAGTGCAGGACCCGGTATGGGCGACGACAACCCGATCAACAAGCTCGTTCAACAGGACAAGGTTCCGTGGTATAGGAAGCGCAATCTGCGCCTACTCTACCTCCTCATGTTCCCGACGTGCATCGGGATCGAGATGACGAGCGGGTAAGTTTCATTTGAACTCAATTTGCTTCATGCTTAGACTCATCGACGTCGGCTAGATTCGACTCGTCGATGATGAACGGCTTGCAAGCAGTACCGACTTGGGATGCTTGTGAGTCTTTCGCGGGACGCCAGCTCCGGTACCCCTTGCTAATGTTGTATCAGTCTTCGGACACCCTCGATCCACCATCCTCGGTCTCCTCTCCGCGCTCTACTCCCTCGGCTCAATATGCTCCCTACCCTTCGTCCCCTTCGTAACGGATCGGTTCGGGCGGAGATGGGCGATCATCTTCGGTAGTATCATTATGGTCATCGGCGCGGCGCTCCAGACGGCGTCGCAGGATTGTACGTGTTCCTCAGTCATATTCTTTGCCAACCTAACGCGCTTTCCATAGTCGCGATGTTTGTCATCGCACGGTTCCTGCTCGGGTTCGGCATCCCATTCGCGATCGTTGCGGCCTCGTCCATGATCGGTGAGCTCGCGTACCCGAAGGAGCGTGCGCGCATGGGGTCTCTGTTCAACGCGTCTTGGTTCATCGGTGTGTCTCCATATCATCCGGCCTTGAACGACATGCTTATTGCGGAACTTCACAGGCGCAATCGTCGCCGCGGGAGTGACGCTTGGTACTTTCCAGATGCCGACCAACTGGGGCTGGCGAATCCCATCCGTCCTCCAGACCATCCCGAGCGCTCTCCAGCTCATCTTCATCTGGTTCATCCCCGAATCCCCTAGGTGAGCATCAGCGCCCCCCGCCTCGCGATTCCGACAGCTCATCCGTTCGTACAGGTGGCTGGTCTCGAAAGGCCGCGGCGAAGAAGCGTATGCGATCCTCGTCAAGTACCACGCCGAAGGCGACCTCAACTCCGAGTTTGTGCGGCTCGAGTACGCGGAGATCGAGACGACGCTCGCGCTCGAGAAGGAGCAGGCGAAGAGCAGCTGGAAGTCGCTCGTCTCCGCGCCGGGCATGCGGAAGCGCCTCCTTCTGTGCTCTTTTCTCGGGCTCGCGACGCAGTGGTCCGGGAACGGCCTCACGTCGTACTTCCTCGCGCGCATCCTCGACAACGTTGGCATCCACGACGACCGCACGAAGAACCTGATCAACCTCGCCATGACGTGCTGGGGCTTCGTCAACGCCACTACGCTCGCGCTCACGATTACGAAGATCCCGCGCCGCACGGCGTACTTGACGTGCACAATCGCGCTCACGCTCATCTTCACCGGCTGGACGGTCGCGAGCGCGCAGTACTCTATCACGGGTAGCCAGGCAGCGTCGCGCGCTGTGATCGCGTACGTCTATGCGTTGCCTTCGCCGATGTATACAATGCTTACTTGCGTTCTTTCAGCTTCATCTTCCTGTACAGCCCTGCGTACAACATGGGCTTCAACGCTCTCACATACAGTGCGCCTTTCTCTGTACTCACCGCTGCCTCGAGCGCGCTCTGACATCGTACGGCTCGCAGCGTACCTCGTCGAGCTCTTCCCTTACCACGCCCGCGCAAAGGGTATCGCCATCTTCCAGTGGTGGGGCCGTGCGGCAGGCTTCTTCAACCAATTCGTCAACCCGATCGGTATTGCCAACGCGGGCTGGAAGTACTACATCTCGTACTGCATCTTCCTCTTCTTCGAGGTCATCTTCGTCTGGTTCCTCTTCCCCGAGACGTCGAACCGCTCGCTGGAAGAGCTCGCTTTCCGTGAGTACCACCTTCGTGCGCCTTCGTGCGAGCCGCAATGCTGACATCGAATGTAGTGTTCGAGGGCGACAAGATCCGGGAGGAGCAGCAGAAGCGTATCGAGGAGGAGGTGCACGAGAACCGGGCGCCCATCCCCGACGGCGCCAGCGACAAGGAGAGCGCGCTGCATGTCGAGCACACTAGGCTCTGATCTGGACGACGTTCACGACTCACGCTCACGACCCATCCTCATGTATCACTAGCTGTCTGCGTACTGATCTAATCCTTGAAGCCTACGTGACCTTTTGCGAGTGACGTGGCCTGGCATGACTCCTCTGCCGATGATATCAGGATACCGTCGTAGCGCCCCGTATGCGCTCAGGCTTCGGTTCAGAGACAAAATGAACGCGCACTCGCTTCCGCGGTTAAGCGCAGGGCGCAAGATAATTAATGTATGTTTCAAAACCTCTTCGACCTTGCCCCTGATCTGCGAGAAGTCACTGAATACATCGCGTTCTCTAGGGGTGCTGGTCACGCTGCAGTAACCACCACCATCGGAGTCCCTGGGTGGGCCAAGGTTACGGACATCGGCTCACGGGTATTAGTACCGACGCGCGTGGCCACCCGACACCCATCCTTTGATCAGGCTCCGGTTCCCAGTGCGGAACCCGCACAGATCATGACGGATAGGCAAGAGCTGCAAACCGTCCTCGTGAGGACGACTCCCTCGTCATTTAGACGGGTGTAAGAGGCGTCTTCAACAACAGCTTCTAGGCTTTTTGGTGACGTGCTTTCTCTTCTTGACCCACGGTTTGCATCTGATAGCTATTCTATAGCTCTTTGATACTCAGAATTTATGGTGCAGCAGCGTGCCGTACGCCCTGCAAATACCGCCCGGCCCCGCGAACGAGGGATTCTGCGGTTATCGACACAATTTTCACTTTCCAAGTTGGTCGATGCCATCCCTCCTTCTCGCCCTCTACGCTTGATTTACTCACCGCACTCTTGAAAGTCCAAGGGATGCCCCAGAAGCGGAAAGCTATGATATTCGGTGCGGCGGGCGACTCCGGCGAAGGGCACGACCAGAAATACCGGGTAGCTCGTCTCCTCATTTTCCTAGACATCTCACCGCCCTCTAGTTGCGCTTGACCCGCTTTTCTCGCCACCCCACACTCGTACACATCGCCACCTCTTTCGTTCGCATCAATGGCGGATCCGCCTCAAAATCTCCTCCGTGCAGGCACGGAAGAGTACCCCGTCGTCGTCGCACAGTACAAGCGGTGGCATCTCGGAGCGGGGAGCGAGCAGGAGCTGCACTGGGCCATCATGGTCGTCACCAACGAAAACAACCTGGAGGGACGCACGTACCAGGCGAGCAACCGGTTCATCTTCCCGCCCAACGAGCCTAGCGTCGAAATCTGGGAGATCTCTACGCGGCGCGACGCGTCTCTGGAGAGGACTTTCAAAAGCCTCGGAGGCGTTCGCATTGGCACCGTCAAGCACCAGGACCTGGAGGCGCTGGACGCTGTGAGTACTCCTCCGAGCTACGCTCACATCCGGCGCGTCCGCTAACAATCACTGACCCGACAGGCCATCCTCGCGCACACGCCGGTGAATACTGGCAAACCTGCGGGCTGGAACTGCCGTAACTGGGTTATAGAGTGCGTCGAGATCATGAAGGGAAGAGGGTGGGTTTACGGTGATATCAATCGTCAGGAGGACCTTCTCCCTGCCATGAAACGGGCCACCGCTGCAACGGCGAGCAAAGGCCGTCCTACCGTAGTGAACTTCAATTAGACGGATCTATAGCATAGATTTCCGAGTCGCGCTATACCACACCAGTTGTACAATGTTCGTGTATTGCTATCCTACCACCTGCAGCGATCTCGACGGAGTGCTATACGTCGTCGCAAACTGTCTGGTTGCGTGTATAGTGAGTGAGATGATATCTTCCAGTAGGAGTACAACGCACGATCTGGTAGTGGTCATGTGTTTGCAACCTTGTGGCGAAGCATCAGTACGATGAGGGGCGTGAGATCGGCGGAGGTAGCTCACGAGAGTCATCAGAAGAACCCGACTATGCGCTCCGAGAGTTCCCGTTCGACCTGCCATTCAGCCTCGTAGTCTTCGTCGAACAAATCCTTCACGGCCTCTATCCAGAGATCGCCTGCAGGCTCGGGGTCTGGCGGACACCACCTCGCCTTCACCATCTCCCAGTGCTCGGGATACCATCCCGCTTGCTCCCAGTCTATCACGGCAACGATGATGTCTCCGTCAACCAAGATGTTGCGTGGGGCGATGTCTCCGTGAGTAAGTACAATAGCGTGGTCTCCGCGCAGGCGAGACCGGAACGCTGGGAACGTAACCCTTTGATCGAACCAGGCCGACGTCTCGATGAGACGATCGTTGAACGCGTCTTCGTCGGTGAACGGTCCTATCGCGCCGGAAATTGCAACACGGCTGTCTCGAAGTGCGGCGCCACTTAGAGAGCACACAGCACGTCTTTGTGGGGATTGGAGCGACCGGAGCTGGGATATGAACGAGCGCAGTTGCTCAACGATCCTTCGCCGTTGGGTAGATTCCAAGGTCGCCCAGACAGTCTCCAACTCCCTACCGCCAGCCTTCTTCATCAAAAGATAGCGGCTCCCATGCCCTTCGGCGGAGACGAGAACGCGAGGGGTGGGGATGTGAGTGTGGCGCTGGACGAAGTGTATTATGTTGGCTTCTGAGTCCTTTGTCCCACGTGGCGAAGATATCTTCAGGATCAGACCAAACGGAAGGTCAATGATACGTCCTTGGAAGCGACGACCTCTAATACAGCGCAAAAAGTCCACAATCATCTTGAAGACTGTCGCTAGGATCATGCTGTAGCTGTTGAGTGCGAGGAACGGCGTGCCGGGAACTTGGACAAGGGAAGGCCTTCTACTAGCGCCCACAGTGCTGCTCAGGCTGCTTCAGCACAGCTTTTGGCGGAGCCGCTGGCTGCGCCGCTCCGAGTCCCTCTCTTCGACTTTGTACCTACTTACTTGGATCTATTGATGTCCAACCAGCGGCCTCACTCGTTCACTCACGCAACACTAGCGGCATAGGTGACCCTCAGTGAATAGTCGTCTGGCGCCTTGGATATCGCCATGGCCTATCCACGACAACATCCTTGACTACTTGAAGTTGACCGCGTTGGCACGGTGTGTATTCGTGATTTTTATTGAATGCACTTGGGTTGGATCTACTGTCCACAGCTCGCATTTGCGAATAAAAAACTTGAAGGCTCGATGCGCAGCGCAGCGTGTCAACGTCCCCAGAGTCCTCACTGACAAGCCCGGGCCTCTGGACGCAATCTACTTCCGCCCCTTCAAGTTCTCGAACTCAGTGCGAGCACGTCGTCATGACTCATGTACTCACTTGGTCGTACAGCATATTCAAGAGTACCAGCATGCTTAACGTCACTCCGAGGAGAAGCAAGGCTCGCTGTAGGCTAAATAGAATATGTTCCCGGCGCCGCACGCGGGAAGATCGATGTGCGTTACAGTCTTTTTTGGTCCTGGAAATGATCTGCGGGGTCTTGCTGAATACATCGACCTGCGTCAGAATGCTGGGCACTGGCAGCGCCGGAAACATCGTCGCCGCCGGAGTCTTCGCGCGGCGCTACGGTGGGGCGCTGTTACTATAAGGCCCGACCTCGATCACCCTCGGAAGCCGGGCTCCATGTGCTTGATTTGTCCCGCATTCCCAGTATCGGTTACCCAACCTGCGTGCAGGTCAGACGAGCAAACTAGCATGTTAATAGTAAGTAACGTGCGGTTCGGTTCGTGTCAGTACGAATAAATTCCTCATTGCCAAAATGACAGAGCAGGTAGCCTCGGTGGCGACGTTGCGATTTTGTGATGTGGCGCGTCTTCGGGCCACAACGCTCAGCTTCTAGGCTACCGACTTCCTGGGCCTAATCCTGCTCAGGAAGGATCCATGGGCTACAACTCCGACTGCGAAGGAACCTTCTGCGCTCGCAGGTGATGTAGGTCCCATCCTCGGCGCGTGAACGGCTCTAGACTCTAGGTGCGTGCTGCCTCCTTCCAGATATGTTAAGCAGCGGCGCCTTCGCCACCACGCCGCTACGATGGACCGCCATGTTCCTCCCACAGTGATTATCGAAAGCATCCACCGACCGCGAGGCATAGGGCGAGAGGAACAGCGGACAACACGTCGACACGGCAATAAGTAGTTCTGGATACCCCTCTCCCTTGCCCCAAAGATCCTTCGTTCTTCAGCTGCATCCGAGTGCAAACCGCCGTACACCACTCACACTCCTCGCCACTACTCGCCACTCCCAGCTTCCCTCCATGTCGCGGCTACTTCGCAGACTATTCGGCGCCACGGAATACTCAATCATCGTCTCGCAGTACAAACGTGCGAAGTACGGTGTGGGGAACGAGGAGCACCTCCACTGGTCGATCGTCGTGATCACCAACGAAGAGGACTTAGAGGGCCGTGTATACCATGCCGTCAACGCCGTCAACCGTCGCACCGACGAAGTGACGTGGTCCCTCTCGGTCATCGGGAGAGCGTCGCTGCCGAGGTCCTCGAGATGCCTCGGGGGCGTCCGCATTGGCACAATCAAGAATAGGGACATGAAGCATTTGGACAGAGTGCGCATTTCGATTTTCTCAGGTCCTCGCCTCGCGATCTTGCTCATGACATATGCGGTAAATCCTGCAGGCCCTCCGTCGTAACATTCCAGTCGCAACGCACGCGAACTGGAACTGTCGCGACTGGGTCATCGAGTGCATCGAGATCATGCAGGAGCGCGGATGGGTCGGCGGTAATATCCAGCGTCAGGATGACCTGTTCCCTGCAATGAGGCAGGCTAGCGCACTCACCGTGGGCAGAGGTCGCCCAACTGTGATCTCTTTCTAGAATGTTTGAAACGGCCTCCTCTCGATAGTTCCGTGTTGAAACATGTTGGCCGTGAATATTTGTACATTATGCTGGGTGGAGGAATATCTGTCTCATGTCGCAGCCTTCGCTCACGTCGGTGAGACAACCGCCGGGGCAAGAGTTCAAAAAACGTACAAAGGTAGTCACTCCTATCTGTCGAAGTCTAACATCCATAGCTGCCAATTGCATCAGCACTATGGTGGCATCATCGGGGTGCGAGGAGACTCACTGGTACAGCTTCATGTCAGAAAGGCCCGACTATGTGCTCCGAGAGCTCGCGCTCGAGCTGCCACTCGCTCCCATAGTCCTTGTCGAACATCTCCTTCACTACCTCCATCCAGAGATCGCCAGAAGACTCGGGATCTGGCGGGCACCACATCGCCTTCACGAACTCCCAGTGTTCGGGATACCATCCCGCTTGCTCCCAGTCTAGTAAGGCGACAATTGTATCGCCGTTGACGATGATGTTACGAGGCGCGATGTCTCCGTGAGTGAAGACGATCGCGTGGTCTCCACGCAAACGGGATCCAACCCCGGAGTCGGGGTCAATAACACTTTTGTCGTAGATCGCGGTGGTTTCCAGCAGACGGCTGTTAAACGCGTCCTCATCGACGAACGGCCCTACGGCGCCAGTGCCAGTGATGCGAAGGTCGTTGAGCGCCGCGCCGTTGAGGGAACAGATGCAAGGGCCGTGCGGAGACTTGAGCGATCGGAGCTGGGCTACGAACGATCGTAGTTGCGCCGTAATCTTCTCTCGTCGGGCGGGTTCCAACGTCGCCCAGACGGCCTCCAAGTTCTCGCCGTCAACCTTCTTCATCAATAGGTAGTGGCGGCCATACCCGTTGTCCGAAGCGACGACTCTCGGGGTGGGGATAGAGGTGTGGCGCTGGACAAAGCGTATGATATGGGCTTCTTTGGCCCCCTCTGATTTCGATATCTTCAAGATGTGGGGGCCGTACGGGAGGTCGATGATGCGTCCATAGAAGCGGGAGCCCTGAATCGAGCGCACGACCTCTACACCAATCGCCAAGACTGTTGCGAGAAACATCGTAGGGTTTGTTATGTTCAAGGATGTCCAGGAGCAAGCGCCGCGAGAGCCCGATAGATAGAGAAGCCCGGCGTGGGTTAACGTTCTCCGAGTCAACAGCGCAGCGAAACCCTGCTCAAAAGTGGCGAGCTTGCATGGGTGGTGCAGATCGCGGAAGAAAAGTCCGAGGGCTGAGACGTCGGTGAGGGCAAGGTGAGATGAGTTGTAGACGAGGGAGAGAAGAGCTGTCGGTGGCGCAGGCGCTCCTGCTTTCGACACCAAACACAGCTTTTGACGACTCTTGCTCACTTAGGCATTGCTCGCGGTTCAGGGGGAACTCGTAGTGTGGTAGGGTCCGTCAAAGCGATAACCGGCGTGGTTAATCATACGACAACATCCTCGGACGTGCTACGATGCTGATTGGCCAGCTTTACAACTAGTAGGCGTAACTCGATAGCCCAATGTCAGACTGAACATTGAAGCCGAGTTGAACTGCAGGAACGAAAATGATCTGGCCCTGGGTACGGTCCCTCGTTGTATCTTCAGTATATGGTGAGCGCAAAGTAAGGCCAAGGCACTGATAGATCCTCAAAAGGGCCCAACCAAAGGCCGGCGGAGGTCGTTTTCGACTTCCCACTCGTCTTCGTAGTCCTTGTCAAACAACTGCTTGACCGTATCGATCCATAGATCCGCCTCGGGCTTGGGATTGGGAATGAACCATACCGCCTTCACGAACTCCCAGTGATCCGGGTACCATCCAGCCTGTTCCCAGTCGATCAACGCGAGGATGGTATCGCCGTCGACCATGATGTTGCGTGGAGCGATATCCCCGTGAGTGAATACGATGTCGTGGTCGGTGCGCAGACGCGACCGGATTGGGGCGCCGGGGAGAGTGACCCGTTGGTCGAATGTGGCGGTCGTCTCCAAGAGACGCTCGTTGAACGCTTCTTCGTTGACGAACGGTCCAACGGCGCCAGTGCTGGTGATACGAGAGTCTCTAAGCGGCGCGCCGTTCAGGGAGCAGATGGTACGGCCGTGAGGAGATCGAAGTATCCGTAGTTGAGCTACGAACGACCGCAGCTGTTCAGCGATCCTCGCCCGTTGGGTGGCGTTCAATGTTCCCCAGGTGCGCCCCAGATGCACTCCCTTCACTTTCTTCATCAACAGGTAGTGGTTACCGTCCAGATTGTCCGAGGCGATGATACGAGGGGTGGGGATGGAAGTGTTACGTTGGACGAAGCGTATGATATCAGCTTCCCTGGCCCCCCGCGGCTCGGATATCTTCAAAATGAGACCAAGCGGGAGCTCAATTACACGTTCATCTTTGAAGCGGCGTCCTCGCGTGCACCGGAAGATGTTCAAGACAAGCTCGAGAATTCTTGCGAGGATCATGTCGGGATGCGTGCGATGGTAGGGGTTCGTGTCGCGAAGAAGTTGCGTTAGCTACTGACTCCGAACCAAAACAGGTTCAACAAGCACAGCTTTACAGAGATAGACGCGCATCTGCTTCGTGGTGGCGCAGAGTCATAACTGGCTTCTCGAGGATATGTGCCACATTGATTCTCAAGGGATGAGGAGAGGACCAAACTCATAGCGATGTGCATTGTGCCAGGGCTCAACATACGGCCGACCACCTACGAATTTCCCAGAATCTCCCAGATTACTACGACCGCACAGCGTAAACAAGACCACGCACAACCTGGCAAACTTGTGCGAACACTCTCATGGCAACGCCCCGTTAAGAGCATCCCAGATCTGTTTGAGCAGCAGCGGCTCCGCCTTGGCGAGGTACCGAGTCTGCAGCTCTGCGCCGCCTCCACATGCCGCCTCCGCCTCGCGCAGGCGCGCGCCGATGAACGCGGTGAGCGGAGCCGTGCGCACCGGGTCGGCATCGAATACCTGCAGATCATATCAGCTATTTACTCGGTGCCGGGTTCTGACGAGAAAGGCCGCTCACAGCTTTGCGCCGCTGGTACTCGGGCGTGCCCTCCGCGTCGGTATAGGTATCTTCAAACGGCCGGTCCCAATACAGCGTCAGGGACGAGCTGCGTGCGAGGGAAGCAAAGGGTTAGCGTTGTACTCATACCGAGACAAGGTTTGCGACGCACTCGTTCCCTGCGTTCTCCTGTGCCTCCTTGATCTCCCCGAACACGTCTATCCACAGGTTGCAGATCTCCGTCGACAACCGATCCAGCACCTCTGGCCGTCCTGTCGCCACGAGGTTCGCAATGCCCATCGCGGTGAGCTTGCGCAGCCGGGGTTCCGACATGTTGTCGAACTAGCAGATCACGGTCATTGTTCCACACTGGTAAACTGAGGTGGGGAAGGGAGGACGTACTCTATTCCACCACTGGTTCAGAATAGGTTCCCAGACGAGCTCTTCCTTGACGTTCCCTGCACCCGCGGTCGCTGAGACAAGCTGGACGAAGATCTGCCGGTCCGCGAGGGCGACGCGCGCGAGGACATAGACGTATTCGGTGAGGACCAAGGTTGGCAACTGCGCAAACCCATGTAAGGACGCCATCTCCCTCGTATTTTTTGTCAGCGCAGCGTACCTTGTCCTCCTCGAGAGCCTTGACGATCGTAGTGAAAAGACCGGAGATGTGCAAAGCCTCGCCCCACAGTCCAGGCGGTGCAATCTGGAAGAGCAAGCACAGCGCGTTGGTCATTTGCTTCACGTTGGTTCCCGTCGCCTCCTTGATAGCCGTATCGAACGCCCGGAAAACATCGACCGCACACAGCTGCAAGGCCAAATACTGAGATGGCTGACATCATTGTGCGAAAGCTGCAAACACGCACCTGAAGAATCCGCGGGGCGTCGAGCAGGAAGTAGGACTCGACGATGTGCACAATGGTGCCCAGCACGTCGAGGTTGCTCGAGAGCTGCTGGATGATGAGGGGGACGAGGTCGGCGAGGCCCGGCGCGCCGTTCACGCCGTCAATCGTCGTTGTGTTCCTCAGGGCGGCCTGCCACAGCGCGAACGCATCGATGTCTAGGTGCATCTGCGCCTATCAAAGAGAGCACTGATGAATCTCTCGATGTTTGATGCTATCGAGGACGGCTTACTGGAGAGTTGAAGCACTCGCGTACGAGCGGTACAACAAGCGCACTGAGTGAGTTTGAGGTCTCTTTCGCCGCCTAAGAGGCATTAGGTCGTGGCTTATTACTCGGTGCATCACCACACATACCTCGACGAGCTTTGTGACTGTCCCCAACAGGCACGCCTTGAATAACCAGTCCTCGGCGGCGGCGGTCCCTGTAACTGCATTCAGCCATCCGCCGTCATTGATTCTCGCAGACACTCACAGAGCTGCGGTATAGGCTCCGCGACCATACCCATCAGCGGTACAATCTATCAGCAGTATTCAGCAGATGGATGGGCTTGGAAAATAAGTTCAGCCCACGTACGCGAGCCTCTGCGCGTTCAATGACGGTGTTCAAGCTATCGGTGATCCTCCGCTTGCTCTCCAGGGTGTCCGCCTCAGCCGTCAGCCGGACGAGCGCCGACACAACCGCAGGCAAGAACGCCGCGAACACGTTCGGGTCGAACTTCAAGCTCTACAAACCAAACCCCAAATTCAGCCTTCGCACTTCAACTCAAATCAACCCAAGTGGAACACGCACATCAACACACTCACGAATCGCGATCGCCGCCGTCAGCCGCACGACCGCGTCCGAGCCGGGGCCCGTGTCCTGGAGGAGGTGCACGAGCACCTGCCAGAGCTGCGCGCTGTCCGCCGCGAGGCACTCGTCCGCGACGAGCTTGCCCAGCAGCCACGCGATGCGCCGCTTCACGATCGCGTAGCGCGCGTCCGGCACCTGCGCCTCCGCGACGAGCGTCTGCGCGAGCCACTGCTCGAACGGGATCGACTCCTTCAGGCGCAGCGCGCAGCGCCCGACCGCACAGTAGAGCGCTTCCTTTTGGATGATCGCGGGGAGATCCATCGAGGTTTGGCCTGTGTGCGGTTAGTGGTTGGTCGTGCCAGGAGGTTTGTCGGCCCCGGAACCTTACCTACTACCTGGTTGAAAGTCTGCACGATCAACGGTCGTACGAACTGAGGGTACTGCGCCGCAAGCGTCATGAGGACGCGCTCTGCGCAAGGCTAGCATCACTGGAGGGTCAGCAGGATGACCGAAGGTGACGTGCGGAGACACTCACTCGGAGCTCGTATTCCCACTGGTCGTTCTCCTTCTCTTCGGCATTCACCCATTCTTCAGGATCTTCCATCCAGCCCTCCAGATCTGCGGGGTTCAACGGGATGAAACGCGTGACAAGGATCTTCACGGCGTCCTCCACAAACTCCTTAGACAGCACTGTAACGAGCAGTTTGAGTAGTGATCTACCGGCGGCCTGACCTCCAGGGCTTAAGCCGCGCAACGCACCTTTATCGTTGGTTGACCCGTCTTTCTTCTTGGGGGCCCATTGCGCAAGGCTGTCCCTGAAGAGCGCCATACCCTGGACGAGGAAACGAACAGGGAACGTGACAAGTGCAGAGTCTGTAGCTGTCATCGTACCAAATCCCGGAATGTACGGCATAACATAAGTGTTTACCTTCGATCTGGTCAGCAGGGCCGGTCGTAGCCTGCACCACCTTGCTCCAGTAGTACAGCACCAGGTCGCCGCACATCGGGAGGGTGACGAAGTGCGCGGTCGCGTCGCGCTGCATGCGTCTGAAGAGCTTGCCGAAGACGCGAACGTGTCGGGTGAGCAGCTCGAGAACGCGCTGAGTGACAGGATTGCTAGGAACTTCTGCACCAAGAGCCGAGACTAGATTAATGCGCAGCTCAGAGACGGACTGCAGTTGAACCGCCGAGTTTTGGAAGAACTCGTTCACCTGCGGTAATGTGTCAATGCAACGGGGTTGAGCGATAGTCTGTAGGAATACATACCCAGGGCTCCAGGTCCTTGTAGTCGTTGCAGCATGTGTAGCGATGATAGGTCCAGAAGGTCAATCTTGAGAGGCATTTGAACGTCAAGTGAGCGAGCAAGAGGTCTTCAGCAGTGCTAGTCTGGCTGAGGGATGCGGGTGTGAGGGAGGGTAAAGACGAAGCCATCCGAGCGTAATGTGCTTGCAAAGGCAGCCGCAAGTCACGAACAAGCTGCACACGGTGGTTAGCTATTTCTCAGCTTGGATAATCTTAGCAACTGACCTGGCCCATCGTCTTCACGCCTGTGAGCATCTTGTACGCAGCATACTCCTTAAGGATGGCGTTTAGCAGCTCAAGCGAACGCCGCAGAACCAAGGTCGCGCTTGGGTTAGAACCACCATACCGGCCTTCTACAGATGAGTTGATCGCGCCAAGAAGATGGGGAATCAGCCCTGGCCTAAGTGCGAAGGTGAATGTGGTAGGCGGCGTCACGGTGTGTGCACGCGCTCACGTACCAGCTAACGGGGTAGTCTTGACGCGCGATTTTGGCGACCACGAGCGCGTTGCATTCCGAAATCTACTCGAGTCAGACCAATCCGGACCTTGCGCGGATAAGAAGTGCAAGGTTGCGTACGATGTCATCCGTCTCGTCCAGGAAGGTCATGCATCGGTCCCTGATCCGCGCCTTGTGCTCGGGAGGGAACAGTCTGTGAGCGCGAAGGCATGCAACTTTAGGTTGCGAGGGGTTGGAGCACCATGTGGCAAGACTTACTTGCGCGACCGCCAGTGTCCTGTCGCAGCGTTCTTGAACTGGATGATAGCTTGTTGCCGCACCTGCAATGCGACAGACTTGGTCGCCGCGATCTCGTGCAGCAGGTCATACGCCCCCGGAACATCGAGAAGCTCTTTCAGACGGTTGCTAGAAGCTTTCACTTGGGCGGGATTTTGGGAAGCCGCGCCGCACACTACATTGAAGAGCTCCTCCGGGGTAACGGTTGCGGGGGGTGCTTGGGTAGGTCGACTCATGTGAGGACTTTGCAGACGGCTTGGAGACGCGCGCGGATGTAATCAAGACGGAGCAGGTTCAGAACGAGATGGCGGAAGGCAGGGTCGAGGGCTAAGACGAGCGCAGTGAAGTACTTATATATGTCGAAGCTGCTCGCCGCACGGCGGAGGCGCGAGGCAAAGTGGGCGCCAATATTTAGCGTGTGGGGCCAAACAACGCGTCAACAAACCGGCGCGTAATATTCCTTAGCCGAGACGCGTCCTTCCCGTTCGCCACCGCTGCGAACCACCCCGACGCTGCATGATCCCCGCCTCCGCCGCCGTCCGCCGCCTTGCCATCTCATCTGCACATACTCTGCGTTTTATTTCAGGCTTGACTCTTGCTGGTTCTCTTGCGACGTCGGTGCTTGCTGTACCTCACCACAGCGACCCTGGCAAAATGCTAGCCGGCCCGTTACTTGCCCGGAGCCAGAGCTACTTTTCGCAAGGCAGCGTCTCGGAGTACGTGGAGGACTCCGAGCCTGAGAGGGAGGAACGAAGGATCAAGGAAAAGACGCGCCGGAAGAAAAAGCGCCCCGAAGTTCTCATCCCGCCTGCCGAGGTCATTGAACTGACGGACAGCGATGCCTCCTACCACGCTGGAGGGCTGCCTCCTGTCTCGCCGAAGGCACAACCGAAGCCCATGATAGTGATAGATATCTTAGGTGTGTCCCTCTTGTCTGGGTTGTCTTGCCTTGCCGGATACTCACATTCTGGCCACAACAGACAGCAGTGACGCTGCTCCCCCGCAGACTGCATCTCAGCCCTCCGCTAAACCCAGCGTGTATATACCATTGTATAAGGATGAGTCGTCAGGGCTTCCTGAACTTGAAGGTTCGTAAAACGTTCGCCCAGAAGCCCAGCGCTGTACCTGACGCGTCAACACCGCAGGCACTACTACGGACGACTCGCTTCCCTCCTTCAGAGAAATGTTCAAACTTCCTCAGCGTGCACCCCAAGCAGGCCCATCGTCAAACGCAAACCTTGGTATTCCACGCGCGGCCGAAACGCGGGAGGTTTCCCCCGCCCCTCAAGCTGCCCAGCCCCTATCACCTTCTAAGTCAGCAAATGGCTCCGGGGACGAAGAAGAGGGCGCGCTCAAACTCGGCCGCTTCGCCTACGCCGCTCCAGCTCGCCGGACCGCGTCCAAGACTCCATCCCCGACGGACTCCGTCCCTCCGGAGGCTCGCCTGCCAGCAAAGGGGAAGCAGCGCGCGGCGACCCACCGTTTTGCGGACGACTTCTCCGACGCACAGCTCGCGCGCGTGCTCAAGTGCGTCTCGTGCGAGCTCGCGTGGACGACGCGCAAGACCGTCGCGCAGAAGATGAAGCACATCCAGACGTGCGCGAAGAAGAACGGCTTGTCGGACGAGACCGTGCGCACGCTGTTGCGCAAGGAGCTGGACAGCCTCCCCCCAGTCGCGTCTTCGTCCTCGTCGAAGGCTGGAACACCTGCGCCCGCACCCGAGGCAGCATTGCCCGAGACGCTACTTGAGGAGGTGCTCAAAGACGCGCAGAAGAAGAAACCTGGTCGCAGGCCACAGGTCTTACAAACCGTCAAGAGCGTCACGGACACTCGGGGGACCATCCTGGACCGGGCGCGGAGTCTCCTCCAGAAAGAAGGCCCCAGCCGTGCTAGCAGCTCAAGTGGTACCCCCTCCCCTGCGGACGTGGGGCTACCGCCAGCGACGCAGATGTTCAGCAGGAGCAACTTCGCGACGCGCGAGGACGCTCCGCAACACCTTGCAGCCGACACTACCCAAGCCTTCGGGCGGAGTAGACTTGCCGGCCCATCGCGACTTCAGGGAGCCATTGTTCGCGCTGGCGCGGAAATCGCGGCGCAGTCGGACGTCTCGCCGCTCACGCAAGTGCCGAGCGGTCATACGAGCGGCGCGGTACCAGCCAATGTGGATGGAGACGAGGCAGAGCTCCCCCCTCCATCCACACAAGTCTTCGCGCGGAGCAAATTAACGAACGTAGGCGGGGTGACGCGCCGCGTAGTGACCGCGGCCGGTAAGCACTTCCCCCTTTATGCGCCACCTCCCTCACAGCCTAACCCACACACCCAGCAGACATCCCCGACGAACCCATCTCGATCCACGACACCTCCTCGGACGACCTCACCCGCGCCTCGTCCCCGCCCAAGCCGGTAAGTCCTCCGCCCCTCCTCCACCCGGACGAGACTCATGACCAGCAGAGCGCCGCGCGCGCGTCCCCCAGCCCCGGCCCCAACACAAACGGAAGCTCTCCGACTCGTTCTCGACGGACGACGAGTCCGCGTCCCCGCGCCGCCGGCCGTTCGCCTTCGCCGAGGAGTCCGTCGCCCGCTGGTGACGGCGGCGCTAGTCCCTCAAGGCTGGCGGGAGATCCAGTAACAGATGTGTATGAATACGAGGAACATTGGGATGAGTGGATCCGGGACGACGTGTGGGACGACGGCGCGTGCCTGCACTACGTGCCCGAGCCGGTCGACGCGGGCATGGGTGTCGCGGGGCCCTCTGGCTTACAAGCGCAGGATAAGCAGCCCTCACTTCCCGCCCCATCGCTGTCTCCGCTTCAGCGTCGGCTCGCGACGTTATACGAGGACGCGCTGGGACCACCGGCCGAGGCCCTTGACGCGGCGGCCGCGGAACCTCCGCCTCCTGCCAAGAAGAAGCGGGGGCGCCGGAAGAAGGCCGTAGAAGAAGGGAGCGACGCAGATGCGGAGGGCGCAGACGGCAAGGCTGCGGACGTCTCGCAGGACGAGCTGAACGCGAAGATGAAGGCGGCGATCCTGGCGGACGGGGCGCTGCACCTCCGTATCCTGCGCTACGAGGTGAACCGTCTCATATACGTGCAAAGCCTCCGGACTGAGATAGTGTTGTCTGCGTTTCAGCCAATCCACTTCGACGTCTTCCTGCAGATGGCCGTCGCGCTGGGCATGCCCGAGAAGCGCTCCGGGCTCAAGGGCAAAGTGCGCGCGTTCCTCGACCAGAAGGTGCGCACCCTCCCCCTCCCCCTTGTACGCCGCCCTCCCTCACACTCACTTCTCTTCCACACAACTTCAAGGCGATCCACTTCTACGGAGCCGACCCCAGCAAGAGCCGCACGAAACGGACACGACATCCCTAACACTCATTCGTGCATTCATTCGTACACGGACACCGCTGCCGGCTGGGTAGCCGCTACATACATTATCAGTAAATTAACCGTGCCTGTTGAAGGCTCTATGCTGCGCTCCTCGCTCTGCGCGCTCTATGCCATGACCAGGCCGCAAAAAGAAGATACTCAAAGAAGCAAGGACTCCAAGGTGCGTCATCAGAGAGCAACGTCCGAGAGACGAGCGACCTCGATCACACCGCCGACGAGGTGCAAGCTGCCCGCAACAACCACGTCGACGTCCTTCTCGCTCGCCGCGCCCTGCTGTCTTACGACATTCACGGCGTGCTCGATGGACGGGAGGACGTGCACGCGGTCCTTCGGGAAGGCCGGGACGAGGGCCGACCACGCGTCCGCCAGCTCGTGCTGCGTCTTCAGGTGCGCCAGGTCGGCCTCCGGAATCGCGAGCGTCGTCAAATCTGCAGCGCGGTCCGAATCTGCTGAGCGAATGTTCATAAATGTGAGCAAAAGGAGAGAAACGTACCGCCCTTGAACCCGCCATCGGCGTAGGTGACGTTCGCGCAGAAAATGACCTGGTCGAAGAGCGCCGCTGGTTCGGTGTCGGCGTGGCCGTGTGTCTTCAGCAGCTCCGCCGCGCCGGAGAGCATCGCGCCGAGGAAGGTGTTCCCGGAGCGGCCGCTCGTGCAGTTGAAGATCAGGACGCGCGACCGGCGCTCACTATATGCGCCATCTCCCCGTCAGCATATATGCGGTCCAACGAAAGTCGTGTATGCGAGACTCACAGCGGTGGCGATGTCCTGAGCGCCGCGTCAGGGCTGACGTACCACTCCATGCAACATTGCAGGCTTTCGAGCGTGTGCGCGCCGTCGAGGAACCAGGTCGTGCCGGCGTGGGCGGGGTCCGCGACGGTCTGGCAGCGGCCTGGCCATTTCGTGGACTTCAGCCCATCGACGAAGGTCGGCGGGAGGTCATCCTCAAGGGGCTGTGAGGTCTGCACAGAGATGAACTTCTTCGCCAGATGCACAGCTAGAGTCGCGTTCTGGTATTGGTGCTTCCCCGCCAGGCCTAAGGCGAAGTCAGCTATAGCCTACCACTGTGGGCGCAGTGAAGTAGCGTACCGAGCTTGATATCGGAAAGCCCTGCAACCTGCGGAATAACCTCAAACTGGGATGCCTGGCGAACAGGTAAGCTGTGTGGCAGGAGTGAGCCTTTTAGAATTTCGCACCTTGAGCTCTTGGGCTTGTTCTTGCAATACCGTCGAGCCTTCCTCAGGCTGCTCCACAGTCAGCGCAGGCACGCCTTCCTACAAGAGAATCATTTCAGTTCCAAGAGAGGTTTGTATCTGTGAGTGTATAATACCATACCTTGAAAATGCCCGCTTTCTGCCATGCAATCTCTTTGAGAGTCTTCCCGAGGATAGCGGTGTGGTCCAGTCCGAGAGCGGTGATACCGGTGACTACTGGTTTGGGGACGATGTTGGTGCTGTCATATCTTCCCCCAACGCCAACCTCAAGGATAGTCGCATCGACCTAGAATGCCGTTAGTTTGTATTTTGCATGCCCATAATCTTGTGACCACCGACGTGTAGCTCAAGGAACGCGTGGAATGCGAGCAACGTGATGAAGCGGAAGTAGCCAGGCATAAGCGGGGTTTGCGGATTAGCGGTCTATTTGTCTGGGTGAGCAAACGGAATAATTGCACGCGCGTTGAACACACCCACCTTCGTGTTCTGCTTCAGCCTGTCCCACACTTCGAAGAAGTACTTCGTGAACAGCTCCTCGGATATTGGCGCGCCATTGACGCGAATGCGTTCGCGAACAGCCACCAAATGCGGCGAAGTGTACAGTCCTGGCTAACCGCGTCAGCACGCGAATATCTCTTGAGCACTTTACTCACCAACTTTCCAGTCTGGCTGCGCGCGGCGGATGATAGAGTCCGTGAACGCCGAGGTAGAACCCTTGCCCTTCGTGCCGGTGATATGGATTACGTTCAACTTGTTCAAGTCGGACGTCTGTCGCACACCATTACGATGAGGCCAATCTCAGCAAGCTAGGGATAGACTTGCGCTGTACCCTATTCTGTTCAGGTACTCTAGCATCTCCGGGATGGCGAACTGGCTGAGCCGCCCGCCCGAGGCGCGAACCGCTTCGAGGGTGGCTGCATTTGACTGGAGCGAGTTGAGGTGGTCGACCGCCTCGCGGTATGTTCGCGTCGCCATGGTCCTCCGGAAGACGGCAGACAGAGAAGAAATATGTACAGAAAGATGGCGAGGTGATAAGGACGAGAGACGCATTCCCGCGCGGTCGTTTTGCTGCTGACTCCGAGTTTGCGGGAGAGTGCACGGGCGCTCAGCAAAATACAAGCCGTGCTTGGGAAGCGCCCATTTACTTTCCACAGCCGCACAGCGCGTCCCGACTCACTCCTCATTCTCATCCTCCATCCACCTCGCGACCCCCTCCCGCTCCGACCTCTATGATTCGGAATGCCTGCACCTCGCTGAACGTTGCAAAGCGGCACCTTTTCTCAGGCACTCGCCTCGTGTCTACGGCTCCAGCAGACAGGTCCTCACATTCTAGGCCAGTGCCACCACCTCCTGCCGGAGACGCGTCCAAGCCTCGCAAAGCAGCCCCGAAGAAACCTCGCAAGCCTACGCGTCCCACAGATGACCAGGAACGAAGGCCGCGGCGGCCTGAACGGGCCCAGGATGGCGAAGAGCAGCCGCCCAAGCGCCTTCTACAACCGCATGAAGTGTCGGTCAGGCTGCACAAGATGATGGAAAAGGGGCGAGCGGAGGAAGCGGTGGAATACGTGCAAAATCTCCCCCTGGACGCGTTGAACGTCGTTGTTTGGAACACCCTCATCACGCTCCTCGGCAATGAGAGGAAGTATCGCTTGGCCCACGAGGTATACGTCGATGTGAGTCAACGTTTTCCGTTAGATTTCGTCCGTTCCTTGCATTCTTGTTTCACACACCACTAAATTGGTGGAAATGGAATTACGCTCCGACGAGTCTGAGCTCCACTTCCACTCGCATGGGCGGCGCGGCGGGAAGGAGGGGGATACGCATGAACGAAGACAACGCGCGGGCAATGCTTACGCTGGGTGACGCGCGAGTACATGAATGCGACGCGAATGTGCATATCCACGAAGATGAGGGCGCAAGCGCGAGCGGTGCGGGTACATCCATGACTTGCGATGTGGACGATCCGCGCGCACAAGTGCTAGGATAGCACCGTGTTCGTGATGTGAATACTCTCGGGTCTGCCATCCACCTGTAATGAGCCGTACTACCCTTCTCATCTTCCGCAGGCCTGGATTGTGTGGGGCACGTCGTCTGACGTCCACATACTATGATAATGCCCGTTCTAACGTACTATATCTAGATGAAGCGACGCGGGTTCAAGCCCTCCAAGTCCACCTACACGGCCATGCTTAACGTATTCAGCAAAGTCGACTCGTGGACAGAACGCGGCAAGCTGTTACAGTCTGCCCACAAGGTCTACAGCCAATACGTCGACTACCTCGCGACAGTGCGGGAAGCCAACCCCAAGAGCCCCGAACTCTCGAACGTCCCCGTCAACCTGTACCTCATCATCCTCGCGCGCGCGGGCGACTACCCGCGGATATTCGACGTCTACAACTCTCTGGACGAGGACGGCCCCTTCTCGCCAAACCACTTCACCTACACCGCCATGTTCAAGGCCATCTACAAGTTCGGGACCGCCAAGGACGGCGACTCCGAGCTCGCGCAGAAGAACCGCGAGCGCGCCGCGTCGGACGCCCGCTTCGTCTGGCGGCAGATGACGAAGCGCATCGAGGAGGGCGCGGATATCCAGGTCGACGGGATGGTCATCAGCAGCGTCGTCCAGGCCCTCGCGCTCGGCCGGCCAGCAGACCACATCGTCGCGTTCGACATTGTGCGCGACTACGTCGGGCTCGCGAAGCCAGGCGAGGACGCGCCGCCCGCGCGGGTCACCCTCTCCCCGCCGCTCCTGCAGGACATCCTCTGGCTCTGCAACCGTGCGCAGAAGTACCGCCTCTGCGTGCACTTCGTTCAGCAACTCATGGATCGCCAGCCAGAGGTCCTCGACCGCGGCCACTTCGACCACGTCCTCACCGCGTACGGCTCGCTCAGCGCGCTGGGCTCGCTCACCGACGCGTCGCGCGCGCTACAGGCACTTGAGTGGATGCTCGAGCACGAGCTCACCGCCAAGGACACCGTGACGCGCCTGCGCCTGCGCCCCGGGCTGCCCACCTTCACGCTCGCGCTCGTCGTCTGCTGGCGCGCCAAGGACTGGGACAGCGCGCTGCGCACGTTCGAGCTCATGACCGGCCTCCGCGCGGACGCCTTCGCGGACGGCGCGCCCCCGGGGCGCCCGCAGCCCGCCGCGCGCTCGGGCGGGCGCAACCTGCGCCCGGACGCGGCAGCGATGTCGTGCCTCGTGCGCACCGCGCTCGAGACGGGCGACCTCGCGACGATGCGCCAGTGCGCGCGCATCGTCGCGCACCTCGGCGCGGCTGCGTTCCTCGGGCCACCGCCGGCGGGGGAGGACGGGCGCCCTGGGGCGCGCGCGGGGGCGCGGTTCGCGCAGGACCGCGCGTTCTACACGCACAAGGCGGCGCGGGCGGTGCAGGAGCTCGTCGACGTGCTCGTGCCGAAGAAGACGGAGGGCGGGCCGCGGCTGAGCGCGGAGGAGCGCGAGTGGGTGGGCGTGCGCTCGGAGGCGCGGACGTTCCTGATCGAGCAGCGCGAGCACCGGCCGAAGGGGACGCCGCAGATGGAGGAGACGCCGCTGGGGAGCGCGGCGGGGCTCGCGGCGATGGACAGCGTGGTGCAGTGGGACCTGGTGCAGCGCGAGCAGAAGAGCTCGAGGTAGCGTGGATTGTACTTACAGTTAGAGCTTGTCTTACCTAGACAACCCATCTTAATACCGCCTGAGCCGTATCGAGCTCGACACGACATGCACACATCTCGCTCGGTGTTCGAGCCAGCAGAGAGGGTATGCAAGAGAGTCCGTGTTCCAATCGCGCGGGCGCCAGAAGGACGTGCCGCGCTATACCGATACCGTATACTAGTACTACTACCAGGCCAACCAATGATTTGTCCGTTCGTCATCGACACAGCAACACGACATGAGAGTGAGGAGAGTGAGAGGACCACAACCAATACCACGACCACGGCCACAGCCGCACTACGCGACCGACTTCGGGCGGTCGTCCGCGCGGAGCCCGCTGCTGTCCCGCAGGCCGCCCTTCGAGAACGCAGGGCTGGGCGGCACAAACGTGTCCTCCGTGAGCGCCATCGACACCGGCTGGTACACATGCGTGTCGCCCGAGCCGCCCGGCATGCCGAACGACGACGTGCGCTGGAGCGGGAGCGGGCTCGCCGCGCTCGCGCGCCCGGGGTTGCGGCGCGCGCGCGCCTTCCCGCGGCGGCGGCACATGTACACCGCGCCCGCGGCGACGAGCACGAGGAGCACGAGCGCGTTGAGCGCCATCACCGCGAGCAGCGCGGGCAGGTAGCCCTGCAGCTTGTCGAGCGTGCTCGCGAGCTGGTCCGAGACCTCGATCGTGCTGCTGCCGCTGCCGGAGGACGAGGACGCGGCGGAGGTGGATGAGGAGACGTTCTGCGCGTTGTAGGTGATGTTGCCGGACGCGGTGCCGCCGCGCGTCTTGTGGAACTCTTGGGATGCGGTGTTCGGGTCGACGAGCGCGAGGAGCTGCATGTACGGGTCGCCCATCTTGCCCGTGCTGTCGAAGTCGCCGAAGTCGTACACGGTGTAGAGCGAGCGCATCACGTTGTCGCCGATCAGCCAGTCGCTGGCAGGCCGACAGGCTGCGTTTAGTGGGGTGCGCCAGTGGGGCAGGGCAGGGCACTCACAACTGGCCGCTCCCGACAGAGACCGACTGCGGAACGAAGGAGCCGACGCACATCGAGGCGTCACTCAGGCTGATGGGCGTCACGTCGAGCGGGTGGATGGGGTACACCGTCGATCTGCGGGCGAATCTCCGTTAGCCCTGGGCCGAAGAAGGCAAGTGCTGGGCGTACCCGAACTGGAGCGCAACGTCTACTTCCGCGCTGCAGGGCACAATCCACTGTCCCAGTTGCGAGTTGTACGATGCGCCGGGGACGTTTCCATACATCGCGTCGCATACAGCCTTGGGTGCATAGCTACGAAAGTGCCAAGCACGTCAGCAGTGTTTCAGCGTAGGCTTTAATACGGTAGACGCACGTATACGAAGTGCCGCTGTCAAGCATCACTACAGCCTTCCCGGAGGGCGCGTTGGCGACGTCGCTAGACAAGGAGACCGACGTCTGGCCAACAAGGAACGCGTCCAGGAGGACAGTCCACCGCATAGGGTCGCTGACGGGGAACGTAGGGATCTTCGGGCTGTTGGCGACAGCCTTGTAGTCGTCATCATACTCGCCTGGTATATGCGTCGTATCATAACTCCAAACAGTATGGTCGGCGAGAGAGCGCACCTATCGAGAAAGAGCCCTCGACGTCCCCAGCGGCCTCCGTCGTGCGCTGCAGCGCGAACGCGATGAAGTTCGGCTCGTTCGGGTTGTCCGCGAAGAGGTTGTAGAGCAGGCTCTTGCCGTCGGACTTGCCGTCCTTGGTGAGCTGAGCGTCGACGCTGGACAGCTTCGTAAAACCGAGGCCGACGATGCCGCTCACGCCGTAGGAGAGGATGGGGTTCGAGGCATTGGAGGCGTCGATGATCGCTTGCTTTGAGATGTTGATGCTGTGTATGCATGAAGTTGAGGAGACCGCCAGAGTGGGATAAGCGAGACTCACCCTGCGAACTCGACCGCGGTGTAGGCGATGTGGCCGAATGTAGATCCAATGCCATACTACGCGAGTTGGTATCGGACTCCGGACGTTGAATTAGCGAGAAGCGGGACTCACGGTGAGGTTTAGTGTCAAGGCCTAGTGAGACCCGACTGCGCGTTACGACTAGTTGGCTGAAGATGTGGGGAGCAACGCACCGTTTGATCACTGTTCGGTAGGGGAGAAGTAGCTGGCTTGACCCAGAGGTCGGACGAGCCAGTATCGAGCTGCAGCGGGTATTCTACGCGGCGCTGAGCACACGAGCAGCGTTGATTGGTGCAGACACATACCGGTACCTCCTACAGTGACCTGCGCGATAGTGAGACAGCGTGAGAGAGCATGGCGAACACAGAACTCACGTTGGCGATATATAACAGGTCGTGAAAGGAGCTATGCGGATACTGAGCCCGGCGGGAGAAGGAGCGGGAAGCCGTTATGGGCGCACACACCTCAAGTCCACATCAGAGTCGTCAGAGCTGGAGGAGGCGGCGAGGATGGTCGCCGGTCGCTTGAAGGGGGCGCTGCCGGACCTCTTCTGGGTGGAGGGACGCTTGCGCTGGGAGACGGAGATTTTGGCCGCGTCGGCTAGGGAGCCGGAGAGAAGGGCGGCCAGTGCGAAGGTGTATGCCCGCATGGTGGTGACACGGGGCAGGGGATGCAGGGGACAGGATCAAGGAATGGCTGGCTGAGCGAGCGTGGGGAGGGTAGAGACCGACAGGATGTGCGGGTGGGGGGAACACAAGCCGGGGCGGGCTGTGTGGGGAGGAGGGACGGGGACGGGGAGGAGACCGCTCAGAAGGACGAGGGAGGTGGCAACATGGATCACGCCCCGGCTTAAGCTTCTGCTCGACTGCACCACTTCTCGAGCTCCTTCCAACTTGCCCTTGTTCCTCTCCGCGGCACACGTGGCAGCGCCGTCTTCTAACCCTGCTCTATCTCCCTCGCCTGCGAGCACGAAGATCCCGCGGGTCTCGTCTCGCAGCCTGTCTGTCAACGACATATCCTGTCACCAACAGCGCGCGCTCTGTTCACCGCCGTCTCCCACAACATCGCAACTCCGTCCAAACGCCGTCAACTGCAAACAGGGCGCATATCCCCAATCATTCCTGGCTACTGCGCATCCTTAACGATTTGCCAATGTGCCTTCTCGGCATCTCCATCTCTTCTCTACCCCTGGCCACAAGCGCGCAGCATTTATATGTAGCATGACTGCTGCGCTGTGCTGTTTCCGAAATACGAGCCCCGTAAGTATTCTTGGATGGCTGCGAATGTGAGTGTACATCTTTACGAGCCTGCTGTGGTAGCCGACGCTCGCTGTAGATATACTGCGCGAATCTTGAACGGGCGTTGATCAAGTCATAGCATCTAGGCCCCGTCTCAAAATAAGCTGTTCCGGGCACGCGCAGTGGCGGACCAAAGGCGGCCGTCAGATGAGGAAGATCGCATGCGCATACCTCAAACCGCTACGCTTGCTACTTATGAAGAGCCCTCCGTTGTGCGTGTGAAGCACACCTCTGGCAACGAGCATGCAGACGACGTCGACAGGAACATGTCTCACCAGGCCATGGGCCGCTCGGAGTCACATTGCAGTGAGCTGAAGACGTCCAACAACCTTGAACAAAGGCTACGCGTGCACATGTATGTACGCCGAACAGGTGCACTCACCGCAAGCCGCTCCAGCGATGGCAAGGCCGCCAGCTGCAGGATGCTCAACGCCGTCGTCGCCGTGAAGTGGAACGCGGACCGAGGGGAGGCGTCGGGGGGCGCTCGGTAGACGCGATCACAGGACCCGTGATCGTGTACCTCCTCTCGTGACCACCGCCGCCTACGGCTCACGGGCGTCGGCCTTCCCCACACCCGCTTCCCAGCCCATAAAGCCTCCCCACACCGCCGCCTCCCTCCTTCCTCCTCCCGCCCTCTCTTCCCCCTCACCCTGCTCCTCGTCCACGATGTCGAAGGCCGTCGCATCCAGGAGCGCCATCCGGCGGCTCATCAACGCCTCGCAGCACACCGCGTGCCCGTGCCACGGCTGCCGGACCGGCGGCGCGCACAACCCGATCCACGCCCTCCAGCAGATGCGCAAGTACGCGACCCCTGTCGAGGCCCTGCCCGTCGAGAAGGAGTACGCGTTCGAGGTGCGGCAGCGCTCTAGGCGGCGTCGTGGTACAGACGGGGTGCTGAGCGTCCGTGGGGGTGTGCTTAGGTTGCCGCGGCGAACCTGCGCTTTGGAGAGGGGGTGACGCGTGAAGTAGGCATGGACTTCAAGAACATGAACGCTCGCAAGGTCAGGACCCTTCGCGAAGCGACTCTATCTTGGGCTCACTCGGCCGCACCAGGTTGCCGTCTTCACAGACCCTAATGTTGCGAAACTTCCCCCGGCCAAGATGGTGCGTCTCTCCTAGACGCGTGCCTTGAACGCCAGGCTCACTCATGTGTGAGGCTAGGCGATCGCCTCCCTTGAGTCGCAGCAGGACCTGCCGTTCGTGGTGTACGACCGCGTGGTCGCCGAGCCCACTGAGGCGAGCTGGCGAGACGCCATTGCGTGGGCTCGGGAGCAGGACTGCAGCCATTACCTCGCGTGCGTTCCTCGGCTCACTCGGCATACTTGCCACATTAACCTTCTTATGGGACAGTGTCGGTGGTGGAAGTGTGATGGACACCGCGAAGGCGGCCAATCTGTACGTCGCTTTCCGCTGTACGCTCAGTCGGTGGGAGGTGCTGAGACAGCGGATTCCACAGGTTCTCGGTTTACAAGGATGCGGACCTCTTCGACTTCATCAACGCGCCGGTTGGGAAGGGCCTCCCGATCAAGGAGAAGCTGCGGCCGCTCATCGCAGGTCAGTCTTCGCCCATGACACGATATGGGTATGCTCACAGTGTTGTCGGTAGTCCCGACCACGGCGGGTACGGGGTCTGAGACGACCGGTACCGCCATCCTTGATATCACCTCCATGTCGTTCAAGACCGGCATCGCCAACCGCGCAATGAAGCCTGTGCTTGGCATCGTCGATACTCTCAACACCCGGACTTGCTCGAGAGGTGCGCGCCTGCGCTCATTCACATACCGCTACGTTACTGACGAGGGATATGTAGAGCTACACATCAGCGCCGGCCTCGACGTTCTCTTCCACAGTCTCGAGAGCTACACCGCTATCCCGTACGCCCTCCATCTCGTTCACGGCACCACGCGCGAAAACACTGACAACAGGCGTACAGGTACACGGAGCGCACGCCGCGCCCTGCGAACCCCATCCTGCGTCCGGCGTACCAAGGCAGCAACCCCGTCGCGGACATCTTCTCGATGTGGGCGCTGCGGACGACCGTGAAGCACCTGCCGCGGATCGCGAAGTACCCGGACGACCACGAGTCGCTCT
This sequence comes from Trametes villosa, assembly GCA_002964805.2. Classification (NCBI taxonomy): domain Eukaryota; kingdom Fungi; phylum Basidiomycota; class Agaricomycetes; order Polyporales; family Polyporaceae; genus Trametes; species Trametes villosa. Next base: position 795,403 of record PUDQ02000113.1, on the reverse strand, counting down.
CGCAGATGATGTACGTACCTTCGGATATATGTCCGCTCTGCAAGGCTAATCCTGGATTCTTAGGCTTGCTGCCTCGTTCGCTGGTATCGGCTTCGGTAACGCTGGTGTGCATCTGTGCCACGGCATTAGCTACCCTGTATGTTCTGGGTTGATGAAAAGCTAGGGATATGCGAGACTGATCACGCCTCTAGATATCTGGCTTGAACAAGAAGGGGCCCAAGTACAAGTACGCAGGGTACAACGTCGACCACCCTATCATCCCGCACGGCGTCACGTAAGCCCCCCCTCCCTCTCCCCCTCCCTCTCCCCCTCCCTCTCCCCCACCCGCCACACCCTCCTCTAACCCATACCTACTCCAGCGTCGCCCTCTCCGCCCCCGCCGTCTTCCAATTCACCGCGCCCTCCTCGCCAGACCGGCACCGCGAGGCGCTCGCGATCTTCCGCGGCACGGAGCCCTTCGACCCCTCCATCCGCGCGATCCCCGACAGCGCCGTCGGCGCGCACCTCTACGAGGCGATCGCGCGCTTCCTCGACGGCCTCGGCGTCCCGCGCGGGCTCAAGGCCGTCGGGTACTCCGCGGCGGACATCCCCGCGCTTGTCGAGGGCACGATCCCGCAGAGGAGGGTGTTGGACCTCGCGCCGGGCGTGGGGGACGTCGCGGGGGAGGATGGGCGGGAGCATTTGACGAGGATTATTGAGAACTCGATGGAGTACTAGGCGGTTGGTGCGCGCGCACAAGGGTGCTGGGATGCTTGGTGTATACGGAAGGTTGGATCAACTGTATGATAGTGCTACTGCCGACATCTTGTATATATAGTGGTTTTCTTGTTTTCTTGCACTCGTTTGGACTGCTCCAAATGATCTAGCTATGCTCCTCATGTGCACGACAGTTGCTTGGGGTCTCCCTGGATGATATGCGCATGCACACTGGACGTACTCATACGCGCGCGAGCGCCCATGACTCGAGATCGCGATCGACGCGTCGCGTCGCGCAGATCGTTCTTGCACCGCTCTCCCAACAACCGAAATCCTAACCCGCGAGATTTCGTCATCATATAGCAATGGCCCACACACGACGCAGGTCGCTCTTCCGACCATGTATCGATCTCCATAACGGCGAGGTCAAACAAATCGTCGGTGGCACGCTTCACGAAGATGACGCGAGCCGGCTGCAGACGAACTTTGTCGCAAGGTATACGCCCTATACGATCCTAAAGCACCTCTTTTTTTGCTAACGCGCCGCGATCAAATAGCCATCCGTCGTCGTACTATGCGACCCTGTATAAAGAGCACGCGCTCGAGGGAGGGCATGTCATCAAGCTAGGCCCGGGGAACGACCGCGCAGCGAAGGAGGCCCTCGCTGCCTGGCCAGGTTCGTGAGCGGTCGCTGCGCGTACCTGTGTTCTTGCACTAAACAGGTCTTTAGAACACCTACAGATCGGTGGGGGTATCACCGCTGATAATGCAAGAGAATGGCTTGACGCGGGGGCGAGCAAGGTCTGTTCACCTTTCCCTCAATCCTGTCTGCTCGGTCGTTGACCTTGTGTCACGAGCGCAGGTGATAGTGACATCGTACCTCTTCCCTGAGGGGAAATTCTCGCTCGACAGACTGAGGGCGGTGTCTGCTGCCGTGGGCAAGGACCGGCTGGTCGTGGACGTCAGGTAGATTGCCGCAGATATATCTCCGTGGCCCCTGGGAGCACCGCTAACACAAGCCACAGTTGTAGGAGAAGAGAAAGCAAGTGGCTCGTTGCCATGAATAAATGGCAGACTATCACAGACATGGAAGTCGGCAGAGGTAAACCGCGGCGATAGATATCTTATGGCCCGAGCGAGTGCTAACCCTCCTCCTCTTCTAGAGTCCTTGGATCTCCTGGCGGAGTATTGCAGTGAATTCCTCGTCCATGCGGCAGATGTAGAAGGGCTCTGCCAGGGAATCGACGAAGAACTTGTCGAGAGTGGGTGCAACTATAGAGACCACAGACGTCTAGCTCACTATCGCACACAGGACTAGGGGAGTGGGTAACAATACCAACCACATATGCTGGTGGCGCGAAGAGCGTGTCCGACCTTGAGCTCGTCGATCGGCTGTCCGCAGGGAAAGTCGATCTCACCTTCGGGAGGTTCGTCCCCACGGCCTGAAATCTCGTGACGGTTGACATATCGTCATTGCAGCTCGCTAGACATCTTCGGCGGCACCCTAGTCAAATTCGAAGACCTTGTTGAATACAACTATGAAGCCCTCCAGTAGTCAAACCAGTGAACCACCCCCAGACAATCCTGTAGCACGCGTACGATTACACACAGTGTAGCGATATGGCGGACGATTCAGGAAGTCAAGAACGCGGATACGATCTTGAGGTACGTCTCCTTCTCCTCCAACAGCGGCGTGTGGCTCGACTCCGCGAACGTGTACCACTTCACCTTCGGGATCGCATTGAAGAACGGCAGAACGGTGCTGTCCGTCACCCGGTCGTACCTGCCATTAAGCAGTAGCGTCGGCACGTTGATCTTGTGCGCGTCCTCCTCGACGCTCCAGTCCTTGAGGGGCCCGGTGACGCGGAACTCAGAGGGCCCGTAGCTGTAAAGCAGATATCAGTATGCGCCCGAGAGTGGCAATCGGAGAAGATGACACGGACAAGGAGTGTTGGACCGTAGGGTCCGACTGCATATAGCCGAAACTTTGCAGAACCTCAGCAGGCCACGTCTCGAGGCGGCATACGTGCTTCTTGTAGAAGACCGCGGCGGCGGCCTTGTACTCGTCAGAGTCCGTCGTCCCCGCCTCGGTGTGTTTGACGAGGGCATCCTGAGGCAGTACAGTCAGTGCGTGTTGACGGTGATCTGAGCGTGCATGCATACCCGCACGTCCGCCGGGAGGCTCGCGAGGATCTCCTCGGTCGCCGCTTTGCGGAAGATCGGCATGCTCAATGGGGCCTCGGAGAGTACCAGGCGTTTCAGGCCCTTCGGCTGCTTCGTCGCATGGCGCGCCGCGAGCATCCCGCCCCACGACTGCCCCAGCAGCACGTAGTTGTCTTGAATACCGAGGTGGCGCAGGAGGTTGTCGAGCTCGTCCAGGAAGAGCTGCTCCGTCCAGAACGATCCCGCATCGCCGGACTTCTCAGGCAGGTGCGTCGAGTTCCCGTTGCCCAGCTGGTCGTAGAAAACGAGCGGGATGGAGTGTGCCGTCGTGAGCTCGACGAGCGAGAGGAGGTAGTGATGGGTGGAGCCTGGGCCACCGTGGATTGCGACGACGGGAGTCACGCCGGACTTGAGGTCGCCGTAGACCTGATACCAGGTTTGGGTGGGCTTGCCTGCCTTGGCATCGAAGTCGACGGTGCCGGTCGCGGTAGGTTGAGCCATCGTAGAACTGTTTGGGATCGGGTGACGGTGGAGTGTAGACCTGGAGCTTGAATTTGGAGACGCACCTTCAACTTGACACAACTTATATACAGGAAGCTTCGTCCCGTGCCTAAAAGCGCAGTGATACACTCGCGCCCACTACACGGTGCCCGCAGCCCGTCGTGTGGCCGGGGCGCGAGACGGCGGTTGTGTCGCCCCGCGTGTCTGTCTCGTACAAGAACGAGCTGACGCGTCGACGGCCCTGAGATATCAATTTCGTAGGCGTTGCGCTACAGCGGTAGTGTTGGGGGCAAATGCTCCCGGAGGCGCTCGCCGGCGAGTGGCAAATGGCGGGCTCCCCGGGGCCCTGGCGAGTGGGTGGCAAATGATGTGGCGAGTGGTGGCAAATGCTCAAAACCCGGGTTTTTCGCGTTTTGAAGGCATTTCAACCCCGATTTTCGTCTTTCCCGCCCATCTCTGTCAGTAAACAGCGTCCTGGGGCCTGTTTGGCAGAGGTAGCATGTCTAAACCGCCGCGGCGGGGTTACGGGCCTCAAGATATGGGCGCCTCATTTTAGGCGCCTAGCAGGGCCAGAAGCGAAACGCCCACTATCCTCCCGCATAACTCGCATTCGACTCACCTTGCAGTAGAGCGGCGGCGTTTTCACCGCCAATATGCCACCGAATATCCCCTCGCTCGTCCGCTCAAGACGTCCAGCGCACTTTGGGCCTCTTAGGCGCCCGGCACTCGCCAGCAAGTGCCAGGTCCCCCGGAAATCCTCGCCATTTGCCATGCATTTGCCAGGGGTGGCACGTGCCACTTGGCGAGGTGGCGAGCATTTGCCAACAACACTATACAGTAACAGCGGGCGTCCGTCGTTACGTCTTGGATGCCGGTGCCGGGCGACGCGCAATGCTGCTGTCAGTGCGTCTCTCAGGACGGCCAAGAGGTTGCGCAACAGATCAGCAACAGCATTGTGATAGAGCCATCTGCAACCAACCGGACCAGGGCAAGCCATCATTTGCCTGCGCGCGCACAGACGTGACCCGGCTGCAAAGATACAAGTTTGCGAACCGCCACCACCCCGGGGACTCTCACGATGTCTATGATTTCGTTCCATGGGCGATGGGATTTTACTGCCAGCGTTTGCCCGAGATCACCGGTACCTTCCGGGCACTTTCGTGGCCTCGAAGCCGCTCCGCAGCGGCCTATGTCCTTAGACTTGCAGTCTCACGCACCGTTCCGATTCGCGCGCCGCGCAAGTCAGTTGCACTGCAGCGAAGACCGTGCTGATTGGCAGTGGCATCTTTTGCAGAAGACCGCGATGGTGGATAACCTGTGGCCTGAGCGAGTGTCAATCTGCGCTTCTTCTAGAGTCGCTGGATCTCTTGGCGGAGTATCTATGCAGTGAATTCCGAGTCCTCGTCCATGCGGCAGCGGATGTGGCAGGGCTCTACCAAGGAATCGACGAAGAGCTTTTCGAAAGTGCGTACAACTCATGTGTTGGAGAAAGCGTCAGATACAGCCGTCGAGAGTAAAAACCGAGGGTTTCTGGTTGTCCTGTACAGTAGCGTCGTGGTACAGAGGCAAACAGATGTAGTGTACAGAAACGAAACGTCGGGCGCGAATGATACTGAACGCCTCGGCAAGCGCCGGCGAGCAGGCGCTCGCTCGCTCAAATCCAAAATGCAGCATCACCAGTGATCACTCATGAGACTAAGTGCCATCTCTCTGGCTCACCAGCGCATGTAGAACTCGGGGAGTGGGTGACCATAACAACGAGATACGCTGGTGGCGCGAGGAGCTTGAGCTCGTCGATCGGCTACCCGCGGGAACTAAAGTCAATCTCGCGTTCGGAAGGCTTAGGTTTGTCCCCATTGCCAAAAAATTTAAAACATACAGGTACACACAATGTGGTGCTACGGCCCGTAGTCAAGAAGTCAGAAACGCCGACACGACCTGGAGGTACTTCTCCTTCTCCTCTAAGAGCGGCGTGTGGCTCGACTCCGCGAACGTGTACCACTTCACCTTCGGGATCGCATTGAAGAACGGCAGCACCGTGCTGTCCGTCACGCGGTCGTACCTGCCGTTGAGCAGCAGCGTCGGCACGTTGATCTTGTGCGCGTCCTCAGCGACGCTCCAGTCCTTGAGGGGCCCGGTGATGCGGAACTCAGACGGCCCGTAGCTGCATAGCGGGCGTCAGCAAGCGGACGGCAGTCGAGGAAGGTAACACGAACAAGGAGAGGAAGACCGTGGGGTCCTTCTGCGTATCGCTAAAGCTCTGGATGAGCTCGGCAGGCCATGCTTCGAGACGGCACCCGTGCTTCTTGTAGAAGACCGCGACAGCGGCTTTGTACTCTGCGGAGTCCGTTGTCCCTGCCTCAGTGTGCTTGAGGATGGTGTCCTAATGAGCAACGGTCAGTGCCACATCAGGTCTACCTGGTCGACTGCATGCTCACCCGCACGTCGGCCGGGAGGTTCGGGAGGAGCTCCTCAACCGCCGCTTTGGCGAAGATTGGCATGCTCGAAGGGGCCTCAGAAAGGACGAGGCGCTTCAAGCCCTTCGGCTGCTTGGTGGCATGGCGTGCCGCGAGCATCCCCCCCCACGACTGCCCCAGCAGCACGTAGTTATCCTGAATGCCGAGGTGGCGCAGGAGGTTGTCGAGCTCGTCCAGGAAGAGCTGCTCCGTCCAGAACCCGGCGGCGTCGCCCGACTTCTCAGGCAGGTGCGTAGAGTTCCCGCTCCCGAGTTGGTCGTAGAAGACGAGTGGGATGGAGTGCGCGGTGGCGAGCTCGACGAGCGAGAGGAGGTAGTGATGGGTCGAACCAGGGCCGCCGTGCAGCACGACGACGGGGGTCACGCCGGATTCGAGGTCACCGTAGACCTCGTACCAGGTCTGCGTCGGCTTGCCTGCCTTGGCGTTGAAGTCGGCCATACCGGTAGCGGAAGGTTGTGCCATCGTAGAGTCTGTTGGAAGGGGTTGCTGGTGAAGTGTGGATCTAGTGGTTGAATTTGGAGGCGCACCATGAAGTTGACACAGCTTATATACATGAACCACTGTGCCGCGTAGATGCGCAGTGATACACTCGCGCCCACTGCACGGTGCCCGCAGCCCGTCGTGGCGGGACGCGGGGCGGCAGGTGTACGTACAGTACGGAGCTGGCGGCACTGGTGCCAATTCCGTAGGCGTTGAGCTACGGCGGTTGAGCGTCGTTACGTCTTGGATGCCGGTGCCGGGCGACGCGCAATGCTACTGCGTCGCTCGGGACGGCCAAGGAGTGGGCTAGATCAGCAACAGTACTGTGAGAGAACCGCCTGCAACCAACCGGACCAGGGCGAGCCATCATTCACCTGCGCGCCCATAGAAGTAACACAAGTTCACGAACCGCCACGACCCCGGCGACTCTCACGATCTCAATGATTTCGTTCCGTGGTGGTGGAATTTTACTGGCAGTCTGTCCGAGAGCACCCGCCGAGCACTTTCGTGGCGTCGTAGCCGCTCCGTAGCGGCCTCCCGTCTCACAGAGTCTCACGCACCGTTCGTCGCACGAGTCTGATGCGCTGCAGGTGGAATCGTGCTGATGTACAGCGGCATCTTCTGCAGGAAAGGTGACATGTCCACTCGGCATGCTCATCGAATTGGCCCGCGGATCTGTAAGTGAATAAAAGCGTAGTCCGAACCATGGCTTGCAAGGAGGGCCGTAAACATAGCAAGCGTGGTGGACAAGGAACTTACCTGTCTCGCGTTCAGATCCGCCTAGTCCTAGATGCCGTGTGTATTCTAGGGTCGAGCCACCCTGAGGGCAATCCGAGCCGATCTATGGTTCTGGGCAGAGTACAAGAGCATATTGCTTCATTCTCGCTGTCGACGGATTGCCGTCCAATCCCCACTTCAATTCGTACATACATACGTTTACATTCAATGTTGCAGACTGCATTGCGTCAGGCCGCCAAGAACTCCGCGACGAGCTTCATGTACTTCTCTCTTTCCTCCCAATGGGGCGTGTGGCTGGACTCGGCGAACGTGTACCACTTGACCTTCGGAATCGCGTTGAACAGCGGCAGCACGGTGCTGTCGGTCGCCTCGTCGTATGCGCCGTTCAGCAGCAACGTCGGCGCGTTGATCTTGTGCGCATCGGCTTCGACGCTCCAGGTCTTCAAAGATCCGATAACGTGGAATTCTGACGGGCCGTTCCTGTGCGAGATATCAGCATACATCCCACGTTCATAATTAAATACCGTATACACGTACATAGTGAGGTAGACCGTGGAGTCTTTCTCCATCCAGCCAAAGCTCTGGAGCAGCTCAACCGGCCAGGGGTCAAGCCGGCAGAGATGACGTTTGTAGAACACCTCCACAGCGTCCTTGTACTCCTGCGAATCAGTCGTCCCGGCCGCTTCGTTCTTAAGCAGGGCATCCTGATCGACACCGTGTTCAACACGTGCATCTACAGTAGAGATCAAGCGAGTGCACACTGACCTGCACGTCGGCCGGGAGCTTCGGGATGAGCTCCTCGTTCGCGGCTTTCACAAAGAGCGCCATACTGGCCGGGCTATCGGATATGACCAGCCGCTTCAAGCCCTTCGGCTGCTTGGTAGCATGGCGGGCGGCCAGCATGCCGCCCCACGACTGCCCGAGGAGCACATAGTCATCCTGTATGCCGAGGTGGCGCAAGAGGTTATCGAGCTCGTCCAGAAAGAGCTGCTCCGTCCAGAACGATCCCGCATCGCCCGACTTCTCGGGGAGATGTGTCGAGTTCCCGCTCCCGAGCTGGTCGTAGAACACGACGGGGATCAAGTACTTGGTGGTTAGATCGATGAGGGAGCGGATATAGTGGTGGGTGGATCCCGGTCCGCCGTGAATCGCGACGACAGGAGTTACACCGGATTTGAGATCGCCGTGAACCTCGTACCAGGTCTGTGTCGGCTTGCCGGCCTTAGCGTCGAAATCGACCGTGCCAGTTGCGGAGGGTTGAGCCATGGGGGTGTTTCCAGGATGATGGTGTTAAGGAGTTGAAGTCGAGTGGGATTGTGTGTCCCTTGAGAAACGAGAAGCAGCCGTATTTATAGGGCGCGCAGTTCACTATCGGGCGCTGATGTTAGGTCTCGCAATCGCCAGTGACTGATGGTGGCCCTTCCAAAGCAAATAGATTCCGAAAGTCATACATAGCCGGGCCCGACGACACAGGAGTGATCCAGTAGACCCGGGCACCTGAAGTGTGTGAGTGTGCGATGTGCAGGCGCACAGGAGCTGCGCCGGAGTGAAAATCCCGTTCCTTTCAGTCCGCATAAATCAGTCGGAGCCCAGGACCAGAACGCAGAGGGGTTCATTCGTTAAAGAGGGGTCTGCACGGTAAGCAAGAGGGTACTCAGAGCGAAGTGGTGGTGGCACGGAGTTTCCAAAAGGCTTTAGCGCTACGGGCAGACGCTGGGCGGTAGATCGTTAGCGCTTTGATTACATAAGCAAAGGGCGGGGCGTTCAGGAGGGCTTTCTGTGGTGACCGCCTTCCGAATCACCTCCGTTCAGACCGCCACAGCCATGGTTTCTCTCGCGCGGACTATCCGCAGTATTCGTCGTGTCGGCCTCCGGGAGTGGTGGCACCAGATGCAGTACATCGGCGATGCCAAGTCGGGCCGTCTCGTGGGCACGGACCAGTGCGTAACATCTCCTTCGAAGCCGTGCACGAAGGCACTAAACGCGTTGTATACGGCAGGTTCGGTAACCGCTACTTCGAGAACTTGAACCCGGAGGAGGAGATCCCAGGTGAGTGATGACATGCGGCGCGCAAGAATGGCTCCCAACCTCGAGGTGTTAGGACGGCATCGTTGGGTGGACTTTGCTCAGGTGAGTCCTGCCATTCATCCCCGTGCACGTCTAGCACAGGACCGAACGAACTGCTGTATAGCATGACTACAATGCGACGCAAGTCCCCGCCGAATGGCACTCCTGGATTTCCCACATCCGCAAGGACCCTCCCACAGAGGACCGCGTTGTCCAAAACCTCTCCCCTCCGTGGAAGGCGGTATGTTCCCTTCAACTGTTATCTCGACGGAATGAACCTAGCTGATCATGTGGTGCGCAGCCGTGGGTCGAGAACCTCACGGGTACTCGCGGTGCGTTCAGGACATACAACACCACGAAGCCCAAGTACGAGGCGTGGCAGCCCAAGACGGCAGCTCGTGGAGAGTCTGCACAGTGATGTTTGTAGAACTGCGTCCGACACAACACGATTTTAAGCACTATACACCGGGGCTTCATGCGCCTCCGCCCAGCATATCATCCACGACATACTCTGCTATCGCTAGACTAGACGTCAAACCCGGGCTTTCTATCCCGAGTAGACTGATCATCTCGCCCTCCCCTTGTCCGTTTGCCTTATCCCTGCGGAAAACGAAGTCTTGGAATCCTGCCCCTGGGCCGACCAGCTTAGGACGGACACCGCAGTAGTCCGGCTGGAACCCGTCCTGCGACACTTCCGGGAGGTACTCCCTGACAGCCTCGTACATGAGTTGCAGCCGCGAGTCGTCCGGGACGAGGTGCTTCTGCCAGAAGTCCGGATCCTCGTGATCTTGCGGTGGTTCTAGCCAGTCCAGGTCGGGCCCGAAGCGTATCTTCCCCTGGAGGTCGAGGGTGAGATGCGTGCCGAGCGAGTGGAAGGCGTGGCTGTCTTTGCCGACGGCGGGGCACGGGTATATGAGATGGGAGACGTCTCCGACGCCCGGTCCGCGGTAGGACGCGTACGACCCGCGCGCGAAGAACATGGGTATCCGCTGCGACTCCGGGAGGATGCCGTTGAGAATGAGCGGCGCGGAGAGGCCCGCGCAGTTGATGACCGTCCGAGCGAGGAGCGCGTCCCCCTCCTCTACGTCCCCGGCCACGACCTGGACGACCCATCCTGGGTCGTCGCGGCCCCGGTCGATGCGCGCGACCTTTGATGAATACACGAGCTCGCTGTTTTCGGCGTCCATGATGTCCTTCTCGAGGCTCTCCATGAGCGCGTGCGAGTCGACGATGCCCGTCTGGGGGCTCCAGAGTGCCGCCACGATGTCTGTGTGGAGGTTGGGCTCCAGCTCGCGCGCCTGCTCGCTAGGTATCAGCTGCGTCGGCAGGACGGGGGCGTGGGTATCCGCAGGGGAAGAGTGAGGCGGCCAGCGCAGCTTCTGAGCCTTTGCGTGCAAGGACTCGATGTACGACCGCTGGTTGTCGCGCGCGACGACGAGCTTGCCGGTCTTCTTGTATGGAATGTCGTGTGCTTTGCAGCGGTCATACAGGAGCTGCCGGCCACGAAGACAGAATCTGGTCTTCAGAGATTCCGGGGGGTAGTACAGCCCTGTAGATGAAGGTTAGCGACGAATGGGGTGCAACAGATGGCAGCAACAGCCCAACCGGACCTGCGTGTATGACCTCGGAGTTCCGTGAGCTGTAGGCACGGCTGAGTAAACGCCGTAAGCCTACGTGTGCGTGAGTGTGCGCACCTGGTCTCCTCCCCGGCTGTACCATGCCTCTCTACAAGGTACGTTGACTTGTCTGGGAATCGGCGTGCAAGTCGCTGCGCGACGGCGAGCCCTACCACACCTACGTGCACGGTTAGGCCTCCGTTATTTGACACGCGTTGCTGTCAGTACCTCCTCCAATGACCAGATGGTCGAGCGTAAACGCCGGGCGCTGGAGGGCAGAGCTCATTCAGGATTATGGTCTACCTGAACGGAGGTCGTTTATGAACAAACCTTGAACTGGTGCTTGCCGCTGCTGTTCAAGGCAGCATAGAGTCCTTTGACTTGCATGAATGGCGCTCTCAATGGATATTCATGTGAGATGGGTAAGTTGAAGGGAGCGTCGAAACGCCGCGTACTCAGTGGTAGTATGCGCGAGTGGATGAGCCTGGTGTGAGAGAGGCCACCGGTCCCGGAGGCATCAGGAAACGCTCAATCCTCCAGCTGGAGACGCCCGTCTCCGCGGCTCCAGGGGCCTCCATCTGGAGACACATCATCCATATGGATGCTGCCGCGCCCATTTTCCCGTGTTCACGCGATGAAAGGGGATAGAAAAATACGTCCATGGGCCCCCGCATACCGACGAGAACGACGGTGAACGGCAGCAATGCGCGCGCAGTCTGCGAGCCTCAGGAGAAGCCCGTGGGAAAGTCTCCATCTGGTACCATATGGTCGGGGGGTTTCTCCATCGCTCCATCCAGCCATGTGGTACCATATGGCGCTCCTGGTTCCCGAAGCGCTTCCTGATGGGCGGGGAGCCGAACGCGATCGTGGGTCAGATCTACCCTGATCTATGGTGCGTCATGGCAAGATAAGATCAGATCGCGCCCCGATCCTCGATCAGCACTCGAAAGTTTGTCCGTTCAGAGCGGCGCGTTTCTGTGTCGTTCTCTCCCAACCTACACACTCGAGCTCTGAAACTCTTAGTTCATAATCTTCGGAAATCGGTTAGCACTACTTGGAAGACGACGCGATGGCTGCACAACAGAATATACCGCTACCCCAGCCACTCCCCGCCGAGGAGAAGCTAGCGGAATTCGACTCCGTCCCGCTCTTTATGAAGAGCCTGCCCGACGACTCCGGAGACGATGTACGGCTAGCGGCGTTGCAAAGCTTGGCCTACGAGGGGACGCCAGATGGTAGGTGAGGTACTCCGCAACGCCCCTCGTATGCTCGGCGACTCATCGGATATGCCGGCAGAGGTTGCGCAGAACTTCAAGGAGCAGGGTAACGATTACTTCAAGGGGAAGCGCTACCGCGAAGCCCTCGGCTTCTACACCCAAGGCGTCGACGCAAATCCTACAGATAAGGCCCTTCTGGAGGCATTATTGCTCAACCGCGCCGCGTGCAATCTCGAGCTTCGTGAGTTTTTCCTAGGGTCGGAATGTGATGAGTCCCGCTTCCTAACACACCCGGGCAGAAAACTACGGAAGCGTCCTCCGCGACTGCTCGAAGGCGATCGGGATCAACCCGAAGGCATCGAAGGCTTACTACCGCTCGGTACTCGCCCTGATCGCACTCGAACGCTACGAGGACGCGCTCGACTGCTGCGACCACTGCCTCCAGTTCGACGCGGACAACAAGAGCGTACAGGCTGCGCGCGATAAGGCTGCTAAGCTGAAGGAGACGAAGGATCGCAAGGAGCGTGAACGGCAGGAGCGCATCCGGCAGGAGCAGCTGAAACAGGCACGGCTGCAAGCAGCGTACAAGGTACGCCCGTCTCCACCTCCGTCCCACCGGAGGTTCGCGCGGGGCGCTCACGGGGATACACTCGCAGGAGCGGAACCTCATCGTCGTGCCCGTTCCGGACAAGGTTGAGCAGAACCCCTACGAGCCGCACTTCGACCCCGAGGATCCCTCGGGCAGCACCCTGATCGTCCCCGTCCTGTTCCTCTACCCGCAGTACGCGACGTCGGACCTGGTCTCGCATTTCCAGGAAGACACGCCGTTCTCCGCGCACCTCAGCGCGATGTTCCCGCCGAACGCGCCACCGCCCGATTGGGATGTGAGGGGCGAGTATGTGGATGGGAACCTGGCGGTGTACGGGTTTACGAGGCGGCAGCGGCTGCTGAAGATCGGCAAGAAGATGACCCTGCGGGACGTGTGCAAGGCGGCGAGGGCGAAGGAGGGCGAGCCGCGCGACGGTCTCGAGCTGAAAGACGGGACGCTCACTTTTGTTGTGCTACCTAAAGGCGCGGAGGAACAAAAGTGGGTAGACGACTTTAAGAAGAATAGAATCTCGCAGAATGCGTAGTAGAGTATCAAAGTGTATTATAGTGTTCCTAAGCTGCTACTCGTGCTGAATTGCAGTTGCCATCACGCTGTCCCCTCGCGAGCGGTTCCCATAGACAAGAGCACGCACAATAAACGAGATTTGTGGCCTTTGCGGTATTTAGCCCCAAATATACAGACACGGAGAAATAGGCGTCGCTCGAGATACTCAATAGCCTGAGAACAAGTTGAAGAAGTTGCAGAGGACCTCGCGGAGTGGTCGACACAGCGTGGAAGGTTAGACGCCCGATTGGTGTTTACTGGTGTTAGGACAAATTCCCACAGACTCAACGCCCAGCGCCCAGCACAAGGTCCCCAGACGGCACCCAACGACACACTATCGACGACGGCGACAGGCTCGGTGAGTGTTATTATGCTCGTATGCTGCACGAATGAGAGCTGGAGAGGCATGGTTGGCGATTTGGAGTGATTTCAGGCGGAGGGACGGGACAGAATGGGCTGGATTGACTGTCCGCGAGTTGGATGCTGACCAGGCTCCCGCAGGTCCCTCAAGCTTCAAGATGTCCGTCCAGCACAAGATCTTCCGCACGGCCAATGCGCCCAGGACCGCCCCCGATGAGACTGAGACCGCTGTCGCGCAGGCGATCATCGACCTCGAGAACAGCGCGCCCGAGCTGAAGGCCGAGCTCCGCCCCCTCCAGATCTCCGCCGCCCGCGAAGTCGACGTCCGCGGCGGCAAGAAGGCGATCGTTATCTTCGTCCCCGTCCCCCAGCTCAAGGCTTTCCACAAGGTCCAGCAGAGGTCAGTGCCGCGCACCCGGCGCTAGCGGACGTATGCACGGAAGACCGGTGCTGACGGCGTTCGTCTGTCCAGGCTGACCCGGGAGCTCGAGAAGAAGTTCTCGGACCGTCACGTCGTCTTCGTTGCCCAGCGCCGGATGCTCCGCAAGCCCACCCGGACTTCGCGCGTCCAGCAGAAGCGTCCCCGCAGCCGCACCCTCACGAATGTCCACGAGCGGATCCTCGAGGACCTCGTCTTCCCCACCGAGATTGTTGGCAAGCGGACGCGGGTGGCCGTTGACGGCTCAAAACTGCTCAAAGTGTACGTCCGCGCGCCTGATCGCTCGGTGCGAAGAACGGTAGCTGACAGGGACGGCGATCTAGTTTCCTTGACTCGAAGGACGCGACGTCATTGGAGTACAAGCTGGACTCGTTCTCGTCCGTCTACCGCCGCCTGACTGGCAAGGACGTCGTGTTCGAGTTCCCCGTGCAGGCGCAGGAGTAGAGGGCTGCGGCTAGCTGGGCGTTATGGGTGTATTGCACTATGTCATTTGTTGTCTCACCTCCATCAAAAATGTATGCGCGCATGCCCCTCTACATGCCTGCGACCTGTATATGGAGTGCGCCGTGCTGTGTCGGCGATCGAGCAGAGTGCCTGTGCCGCCCCCGAGGGCGCGTCGGAGGGCGAGGGTGCGCGGTAGAGCGGCCGCATAAGGGGAGAAGTGCCGTAAGGCGTGCTTAAGCGAGAGGCGTGCGCACCGGAGAGCCGGAGAGATAGACGCACGTGGCGGGAGTGGTTCTCCGTCTCAAACGGCTCAATAGGCGTCCTTCGCATCCTCCGTCTCTTCTCTTCCCCCTCCTCCCCCGCCGGCCCCCCCTCCGTCCCCCGCCCCCCGCTCCCTGGCGGCCCCCGCCCATCCTCGCCCAGGACGCCCCACAATGATGGCCGAATATCCGCGCATGGATCCCTACAGGCGGGCCAGATACGACCAGGGGGTCGATGCTAAGATTGTGATTATGGGCAACACAGGTACGCCCCCTCCCTCCGTTCTCCGGATACCCAGCCCGCCCCGCTGCATATCTCGCGCGAGAAGCCGGCCGTGCTCACACGCTTTGCTGCTCGCGCAGGCGTTGGCAAGACCAGCCTGTTGCACCGATATACCCAGGGCAAGTTCGACCCGAAGAACACGACGTCGACCACCGGCGCATTCTTCGTCACGAAGAAGGTCACCATGGACGGGACGAAGGTCCGGCTGCAGCTGTGGGATACCGCCGGCCAGGAGAGGTTCCGTAGCATGGTGCGTCCCACTCCCCCTTCCCCTGCCTGCCAGTGCTCGTTTCAACCGTTCCGTGGCTAATGTGGCCTTGACGCCCTGGCCAGGCACCAATGTATTACCGCGGTGCAAACGCGGCCCTGTTGTTGTATGATATCACGAACGCGTCCAGCTTCGAGGATGTACGCGGCTGGCTCGAAGGTGCGTACTGCAGATTGCAGCGGACGCGCACCGCTCCCGCTCTCGCATCCGGATATCCGTGCTCACTGGGCGTCTCCGCATCCGCAGAGCTCAAGAAGAACTGCTCCCCAGACCTTATTATCTATATTGTCGGCGCGAAGGCGGACCTCGTCCACCACCGACAGGTCACGTCTGATCTCGCCCGTCTCTCCCTCCACACCTGGTTCCCCCCACCGCGGCCGCCAACGCCCCCGGCCCCTCCACCGCCGACCTCGACGTTCTCCTACATCCGCCCCCGCTTCACCTCCTTCACGAGCATACGCTCCACGCCCGCCCTCACACCACCGAAGCCCTCCCCGCCGCCGCCAGAGCCCGATTCCGTGAACGACCCGCGGTCGTCAGGGATGAAGCGCTCCAACACACAAGCCTATACCCGGCCGCGCGCCAAGAGCGGCGACCTCCTGCTGCCCCGATCGAATTCTGTGTCTGCAAACACGCGCCCTGCACCCGCCCGGATGGGATACCGCCCAGGTGGGTGGAATGAGATTGGGGACGGGAGCAGCAATAGCCTGCCTGAAGACGAGGAGGCAGACATTGGAGATGACGAGGAGTGGGGTCTGCACAAGGGCATGGAACTATTCGAAGTATCCGCAAAGGACGATTTCGGTCGGTGATTTAGTGTTCATCAGGCTGATGCGGAAAGCTGACTGCTCTACAGGCATCCAGAGCTTATTCGACAACCTAATTGCCGCTATCATACAGAAAAAGGACAAGATCGAGCGAGAGAACGAGATCAAGAGGCGCGATAGCGTGCTGCTCTCGAGCAGCGCGACGCCCGTCTGGGCAGCCCAGGCCGACCAGGAAGAGGCCCGCGAGAAGGCGCGGGAAGCTTCGGGGTCATCGTGGAGCTGTTGCTCGACATAGCACGCTACCGGCCTCTCACCCTCGGACACTTCTCGCTCTTCCGCACCTACCCCCAGCCCCGCCTGGCGCCCCGCTGCTTCGCCCGCTCCCCATGACTCTATGTTATTGCCTCTGTTACGCCGCACGTTATGACCCATGACACTCCCCTCGCACATCTGCCACTGCCCGCTCGCCCACACACACCACCATCCGGATATCCCGTTTTTGCCTGCGTACTACGATCTCATGTCCCCTTCCCCGATTTATCGCTTTTTACTGCATATCGTATTGTACATACAATGTCCATAGTGGTACAGCTCATTGGTTTCCGTAGTGTCACGAATGCAATGCCCTCCGTTGCTGCTCTCGCTGAATATCTGCCGGCGCGAGTGATTGAGGAGAGTGGCCTCGATTAGGCAGGTGTAGAGTACCGCCTGGATCGCGCGCCACTGCGCATCGCGGCTGCTCCTCTCCTCTCCCTGAGACTCCCTCCACCACCGCCCGCTGCTCCCCTCCCCGTCCAGCCAGAGCTCCCCCGCGATGTCGCTCGCTGCGCCTGAGCTGCCCAAGCCCGCCGGCGAGGAGGCCGAGCAGACGTGCCTGCCCGAGCACTGCTTCCACTGCTTCGACGCCCTCTTCTGCGCACTCACCTCCAAGAAGCCGATCCCCCCCAAGTTCCCCGATGGCAAGTTGTGCGTACCCCAGCCCCAGCCCCACAAACGCAATTGAGTCGGCTGCTGACGCATACTGGACGGCTCGCTGCAGCCCGCTGTTCGTGACCTGGAACACCCGCTCGTCCCGCCCGGGGAAGCCGCACAGGCTCCGGGGGTGCATCGGCACCTTCGAGCCGCGCCCGCTGCGCGAGGGCCTCGCCGAGTACGCGCTCACGAGCGCGTTCCGCGACCACCGCTTCCGCAAGATCGAGGAGTGGGAGCTGGAGTCCCTCGAGTGCTCGTGCGTGCCCCCTCCGTTCCTCCTTGTTTTCTTTACCCCGCCCCTCGCTTCTCCCGCGGCGCGTGGTACTTGTACTGACAACAGGCTGACCCGTCTGCAGCGTGTCCCTGCTCACGGACTTCGAGGACGCGGCGTCGTACCTCGACTGGGACGTCGGCGTGCACGGCATCCACATCTCCTTCCCGCACCCGTCGCTGCTCCCTGTGTCGCCCTCGCCCTCGTCCGCGCCGTCCCCGCTCGCGTCCGGCACGGGCGCGGCGGTGCCGACGCGCAGCACGCTCCGCCACTCGTTCTCCGCGACCTTCCTCCCGCACGTCGCGGAGGAGCAGGGCTGGGACCGGCTCGAGACCGTCGACGCCGCGATCCGCAAGGCCGGCTGGAGCGGGCGCGTGTCCGAGGACCTCCGCCGCGCGCTCGCCGTGCGCCGGTACCAGAGCCGGGCGTGCGAGGTCTCCTGGGAGGAGTACGTCCAGTGGCGGACCGAGAACGGCGGGGAGATGTAGACGGTGGACGTGCGCGCCCCGTTGCGCCGCATGTGACCCCGAACGACGAACGGCGACTCCGCACGGGCGGCGGGAGAAGCGACGGATCTCAGGCTTCTCTCTCTCTCTCTCACTCCTCTCTTCTCTCTGTAAACGTGGGGGTGCTCGTCGTCGGCCACGGACTGTACCATAGAGCGATCGATCCAATTACGGTGTTTTTACATAGTGTATTCTCCAAATGTACACGCCTGCCCACTACCCCGCCCCACCCGTGCCCGCATCTGCACCCGCGCCCACGCCCACCACGCCTCCGTCTACCACCCCCGGTACGTCGCCCGGCCGTCATACAGCCGCTCGAAGAACGCCGCGTCGTACTCGTCCGCAAAGATCTTCTCCCTGAACGCGTGCACGCGCCCGTCCCAGCGCGCGCCGTACCGGCCCTCGAGGCGCGCCCACACGCCGCGCAGGAGCGCGCGGTTGTACCCGCTCGTGATCGCGCACGCGACGAGCAGCCAGTACACGGTGCGCGCGCTCGGGCGCGCGCCGCCCGGCAGCTGCACGAAGTCGCCGAAGAGCGCGAGCAGCGGCTCGAGCGTCCACGCGCGCCGCTGCTCGCCGTCCGCGCCCGTCGACGGCGCGAGGCCGAGCGCGCTGTGGTCCGGGGGCGCGGCGTGCCGCACGAAGCCGAGGAAGAGCGAGCGGAAGATGGGGAGGACGGGGTTCGGGAGCGTCGAGCCGGGGACGTAGTCGGCGAAGTCTTTGAGCGCCCCGGTGACGGGTACCGGGGAGGTCATCATGTCCGAGAAGACATCGAGAGCGTCACGGAGGCGTCCGTGGTAGGCGTACACCTGGATGAGGGTGTAGTATGTGACGGCGTCGGGCTTGAGCCCAGGAGGTATGGAGATACTCTCTTGCGTCTCTAGGTGGTGTATGGCGGTCTCTACAGCATGATCGTCTCGCGCGCCGTCTTCAGAGCGCAAGTGGTGTCGCAGAACTCGATAAATCGCAGTGACAACGTCGAGCCGCCCTTGACGTCCGTACGCCCATATCAGCGCGTTGGTGCCGTCCTGGTTGAGCGACCAGCCGTTCTGCAGCACGCGGAGCATCATAGAGCGCACATTCCCAACGCGGCCCTTGCGCGCATAGAAGCGCAGATAAGCCAGGAAGGTGACGCGGTTGGGCGGAATGTCGGAGGAGACAAGGTGGGACTCAGCAAGCCGCAGGATGTCAGGGTTCAGCGTGCGCCCAGCAATGGCGATTAGGGTAGTGTAGGTGACGACGTCCGGCTGGACTGGCTGCGACACGACTTGGGAGGTGTCTTGCAAAGGGGAAGACACCTCGCTAGCGAACGACGAGCCGGGCGCTCGGTTCGCGACCATATCCCGGTACACGTTCAGCGCCGCCTGGAAGTCGTCCGGCCGCGTCTTCCGCCACCCCCGCCCAGCACAGTCGATGAGCGCGTTCCACTCCCACAGCCGCAGCTGGCCGCCCGAGTAGTAAATCGCGTTGAGGACGGAGAGCAGGCGGAGGAAGACCGTCTGCGTGCGCATACGGGTAGGCGGTAGCGTCTTGGCCTTCGCCACGAGCGCGGCCGCGAAGGTGTGGAGGTACTTGTGGGGGATGCAGTGGTCTAGGTACGCAGGTCGGTCCTCGAAGAGCCTCAGGTACAGCTGCCACGCCGCGTCCATGTCCGTCTCCGCCGCGAGCTGCTCATATAGTGAAAGGCGCTGGTGGTGGAAAAGGGCAGCGGATTGCGAAGGCGTGTAGCGTGGCTTCGCCGTTGCAGTCCTGGGTCCTTCGGCTGTTTGCAGCGGGGAGCTGGGGGCGCTATCCGTGGGGCTGTCGATAGTGGGGATTTTCTCGTTCGCATCGGTGGTATCCGGACCGCTTGCGTGTGTGGGGGAAAGCGCGGTTGCGGTACTGACCTCACTCGCCATGGTCTCCAGAGGAAGCTCTCGTGACGATCCCAGTAGTGGTCCGACATCGTCCGACGTGCGCTGTGACATCTCAGTCGTCTCCGGTGTATGCAGGTGCGGTGCTCCAGATGAGATGGGCCGGGACTCATGGCCGAGACGCTTGTGCAAACCGCGGGGACTGTGGAGGAGGTAGCAGCGCGAGATCCCATGAGTGAATGCGAGGCCCAGAGAGGACGCTCTCAGCATCAATGCAATGAGCAGTCATCCTGTCTTCACGTTAGAATTCACATATAGGTTGCGTTCAAGAGAGGCACATACCGCGACACGACAAAGCAGCAGCACCGGGTGGGTAGACGCGGTGACGCGCCAGCGTGCTGTTGCCGTACACCTGCCATGCAGTCCACGTGAGCAGCTATTCGACCAGGGTAGACAACGGGCCTGACCGGTCGTACGTCGTGAGGTTCAGACAGACGTGTCTGAAGAGCGGGTGGGCGGGATGGACGCGGTGGTAGAGAAGGGACCTCGCGCCAAGTTGCAGCCAGCGTCGCTCACTTTTTCGCAGGCTGATCGCCGGCGCCTCTCTCTATTCTCGCGTCCGGATTGGCTCAGCGGCGACTACACTCGACAAGCGCTCGAGCGGCGACGACCACACGGCCGACGGAAACACGCTGACCTCTTTCCGCTGACTTACACGACGCTTTGCCAGAGGCACCAACCATTGGGTATGGGGATTCGACGTGGAAGGTCCCCAACATGTCTACCTCGGGGCGACGGGTCTGCGAACGTGGCGATCCGGGACATGCAGACGATTCACGCGTAGGATGGATGATGTACAACCGATATGCTTCAAGTCAGAAGCGTGCGTCATGTCATTGGGCAATACAAAGCATAGCATGGACGGTGCAGCATAACGGTAGAGAGAAAGCGCGTATAGTACGGAGAAGGACAGCAATCAAGCCCGGGCCTTGAGCGTTCCCAGGAACGCAGCCTTTTCCTCGAACGTCTGGAACGCACCGTGCTGTGGAACCAAGAGTGTGAGCGAATGCGCCATGCAGCGAGAGCAGAGAGACTACGTACGCCGAACTTCGACGAGGTATCGATGAACTTGAGCTGGACCTTCTCGAGATCCCGGCGAGAAGTGTGGACCATGAGGGACTTGCGGAGGGTGATGACACGCTTCTTGGTACCGGGGATCGAGCCCTTGAGCATGATGTAGTCGTTCTTGACGATACCGTAGTGGGGGAAGCCACCCATGGGCGTGATCGCCTTCTTGGTGACATCGTGCTCAGTCGACGCGTTAGCATCGTCCTCGCCGCTGCCAATGCGGTAGATCTTCTTGTTGAGCTCCGTACGGTGGTGGTAACCGTCTATTCACAGCTGTCAGCAACGGTCTCACGAAGTACATGCAACGTGCGATACTCACTTTGACCGGCACGCGCAACGGAGAACATGACCTTCGACGGATGCCATGCACCGATACAAGCGACCTTGCGGAGACCCTTGTGCGTCTTGCGAGGAAGCTTCTTGGTACCCCAACGGTGCGTAACACCCTCGAAACCGTGACCCTTCGTGACCGCAATAACGTCGATGACCTCGTCCTGCTCGAAGACGGAGGAAACCTCGACGGGCTTCTCGAACAGCCCGTGCGCGAACTCGACCTTGTCCGCGATGGAGCCACCGTTGACCTGGATCTCCATGAGGTGGGCCTTCTTCTGGGTAAGGCCGGTCTTGCGGATCTGGGTGTGCGCAAGGACACGGACGACCGTGCAGTACTTGCGGATGCGCTCGAGCTCGCGGGCGATGGACTTGCCGCCGTCCTCGGCGTGCTTCTTGGCGTAGCGCGTGAACGCCTTCTTCTTGGAGCGGTACCAGTTCTTGTAGAAGCGACGCTTGAGCTCGTCGGAGAGGTGGGACGCCCAGACGGTGGTGAGGGTGCGGAGACCACGGGGAGTCTCGACGTAGCCAACGACACCGACAACGATCATCGGGGGAGTCTCGACAATCGAAACCGCCTCGACAACCTCGCGCTTGTGCATCTCTGTAGCGCAGTTTGCATGCATACTAACGCGAAGGTTTGAAGTAGAACTTACTGGAGCCAGGACGGTCAAGGTCACGGACGACGTGGGTCATGCCGGCCTTGTAGCCCAAAACGGCCGTCAAGTGAACGGGCTTCTTGGCGTCATCCTAATTCCCCCATACGTCCTCAATGCCTGTCCTTCCGCAATTTCCACCACTGGCACATACCTTGGGGAACGCCTTGACCTTTCCGCGGTGGCGCGCAGCACGCTTGCGGGGCAGGAAACCAAGCGAGCCGTGACGGGGGGCTTCGTACTGGAGGGTGCAAAGTCAAAATCCGGCCGTTCAGCGCCAGCCTGGTTTCTACGAACCTTACGGTGACTGTGGAATTCAGTCAGTAGTCATTCATACCGAGCACGAGCATAACGTACCTCATTTTGAGGGGGTCTTGAGGGCGTCGGTGTCGTTGAGGGTATTCTCCAGTGATTCTAGCAGAGAAAGTGGCGGTGGCTGATGGTGCTGTATAGTACCTCCCGATTAGGGAAGCACATCACCGGACCGTCGCTGCCGGGAGTTGAGCGCCAAAAAGATTCGATCGGGCGTACGATCTCACCCAAGATCTGAGAAGGAACGATAGACGTACCGGAGGGGCTCCGCTCGTTGTAACACGAGTATACCGTGTCAAGATAGGTTGCTATGATTGAGATCTGAGAGCACGTTCTTGACTGGTATCCCTTGTCGAAAAGTTCAACAACATATATATTTGGATGCAACTGTAACCCGCCGCCGAGGCATGGTTTGCTAGCATATATCGTGCGAACGTGCGAGCACGAGGTCATTCAATGTATAAATACGATGTATACACTTATACAGAGGCAGCTCGACGGGTATGTCCTAGGTGTACTCCATGAGTTTGACTGCCAGACGCGAGGGGTATGGCACGGCAGACAAAGGGCCATACCAACATGCCACTATATGCATGCGATAGCCTCAATTCTGACAAAACGTTAAACTATCGCATACCTATCGCATGTTGTTAAGCGTTCTGCACGACTATACCCTGGCTATCGCATGTGGGGACTTCCACGCCTTGCCTGCCGTGGTAGACGAGGACGCGTTGGCGCCGAACGCGTCGCGAATAATGGAATTGCCTAAAACGCGCTCGTCACAATAGCGTCACAGCACGGGCGCCTGCGTGTGGGCTCGGAAGCGGGGGAGCTGTGTCGACCACGCTCAGCGCCGTCTCAGCTCACCTCCACGCCGTCCTCCCCTCCTCCCACACGGCGACACCCTTCTCCTCATACCCCCCGCTGCTCGATACCACGCGTCATGTCGCGTTCCCCGTCCCCCGTCATCCGCCGCCCGGTCAGGACGTATGGCCGACGACGCGACACGTCCGAGCACGACATCTCCTTCGACGTCGGCAACACCAGCCTCGACTCACGCGAAGACTCGCTCTCGTCCACCTCCATCACGCTAGATCATGAAGTCCCTCCCAGCTCAGACGACTTCGACGCGTCCAACACGTCTTCTCTAAGCGCGCAAGCTGCGAACGCTGACGACAGCGACGAGGACGAGGACGCTGATAATGCCCCGGGACGCTACCGTTTTGCATTCCGCGACATGCTAGACAAGATAGACCGGGGAGAGTCTGACTCCGCAACACGCTCTAATACGCAGGGACCTCATGGCGAGCTAAGTTCTGAGGGCAAAGCGAGCGTGCCCACCCGACCAGCGTCTCCTGCTGATGAGGCCGCCCGGGGTGTCCTGAGTGGCACGCTATCCTCCCTGACCGCCTCCGCCCAATCCTCCTCTCTTGTCATCCACACCCGCCCCCCAAGGCGAGTCGAGACACTCCCGCCTTCTGAGCCAGAATCCGAGGCGGAAGCGCGCCCCTCCACTCCCCAGACGTCCCCGCGCCATCCCATAAACACACCCGAAACGCGGTCCTCTCCCACGCCGCCCACGTCTATTGAGATGCCGCCCAGCAAAGGGAAGGGCAAGGGTAAGCAGAGAGACGCCAACCCCTTGCCCTTCGAGAGCGCAGACGACTTGACGTCGAATGCGAAGCCCGCCACCAGCAAGCAGCAGAAGAAGCCCAAGGCCTCTGGTGCTGCGAAGCGCGTGAAGGTAATACCCCGTCCCAGTAGCATATATCCTTGAGGTTGACTGACGATTGCGGACACTTCTAGGCTCCTACAAAGAAGGACCGGATCGAGACACAGAAGGCGAATGCCCGCATAGTCGCGCAGCAACCCGTCTCAATCCAGCCTCAGCAGAAGAGCAAATACCGTATCTCCACACTCCTCGAAAAGTGAGCATTCCCGCGCAGGCTAACGGACGCTATTTGACCGTCGCGCTGCTCGTAGGTTCCAACCTGGTCTCATTCAGAGGGAAGCGTCGCGCTCGCGATCACGCACGCGCACACGTTCGCCCTCGCCGCCAATCCCTGTAGCGTCCGACCCCATCCAACCCTTCTCGTCTTCGCCCGCGACGGACACACGCAGCCGCCGCCCGACTGCTTCCTCTTCCAAGGCGGTGTCGCAGAGCGAGTTTCAGCCCAATGGCCTTCTTGGAACGACCCTTGAGCTCACCGACACCTCCGACTCGGACTCGGACCTCCCAGACGGTGCGGCGTTGATGCGCGAGTCGGCGAAGAACAAGGAGGCGGCGGAGAAGCTCCGGCAGGCAAAGGAGCTCAAGGCCCGCGTGCTCGCGCAGCGGAACCAGCACCAGTCCGAGGAGAGCGACGACGACCTTGTCATCGCGAGCGACCCCAAGAACGTCGCGCGCGATGAGGCTCAGAGCCGGCGGGGCTTGACGGCGAAGGGCGTGCTTCCATCCCGCGGGCGCAAGACGCATCTCGCGTTCGCTGGTGCAACTGCACACCGCGAGAGCGCCGTGCTGAGGATGGACGAGGAAGAGCAGCGTCGTGTCATGAAGGACGCAGCGTCGGCAAGCTTCGTGGCTTCCAAGGCCAAGCGGTCCGACAAGCAAGTACACCTGTCCCCGAAGGCGCTCAGTAGGATACTTCTGGCTCAGGACGCCAACAAGAAGGCGAGGATCATCCAGGAGAAAGAGGAAGACTACAAGCGCAGGGGCGGGAGGCTGAAGGAGCGTCCCGAAGAGCACGCCTTGCCGCAGAATCCCCATGAGGCTCTGCAGCGCTTGAAGGAGAAGGGCGCGGCCGCTGCCAGTCGGGATGGAGACATCGAGATGGTGGACGACAGCGGCAGCGACGAGGAGTACAGGCCAGATGATGCAGTAGTGCACGAGGGATCCGATGTCTCCGACGAAGAGAACGACGAGGACGGCGAGAACGCCCCTCTCAATCTTTCGCGCGGAGACCTGGGCGAGCAGGCCGACGACGAGGATGACGAGAACCCCTTCCTCGCGCCGCGCCCCCGGTGCCCGCTCGCTAACCGGCCCATCGCAGCTGTCGTCTCCGACGACGAGGACGACGCTGAGAACCGCCCGCCGCCCAGCCGCATCCTCGTGCGCGACTCCTCCCAATCTCCCCAAGCCGCCGGCGACGACGAGCACGCGCTCGCGCGGCGCCAGTCGACGTCTTCGCTTGGCGAGCAGACGGACCGCACGGAGGACGGAACGGACAAGGAGAACGACGTGCGCCTCAGCTTCGACCGCGGGGACGACAAGGAGAACACGACGATCGCGGTCCAGTCCCCCGGGCTCTCGCTCGGGCTCCGCCCGAGCCGTGGGTTCGGCTCGCTCTTCGCCGCTGAAATCGCGGCGTCCCCTGGGGCGAGCAGGAGCGTCCCCGAGGGCGTGCGCTCGCCGCTGAAGGAGCTCCCGGCGGATGAGGAGGATGAGGATGTCTTTGGGTTCAGCCCGGGACCCCTGCGTCTGAGCAGCTCTACCACTGCGGTCGCGGGGGCAGGGGATGACTCGCCCATGGATCTGAGCTTGGGCGGTGGGGGCGGCCTGCAGGAGGCGTTCTCGCTCAGCGCGAAGGGAAAGGAGCGGGCGCCTTCACCAAGCCCGCTGCCTCTGGCAGAGGCGCTTCCCATCGGAGGTGGTGGCGGATTCTCGCAGTTCTTCACACAGGAAGGAGTAAGTCAGGTTGGCTGTGTCCCGGGACCATGGGCTGACATAGTCTGCACTAGGGCGGTGGCTTCGAGAAGTTGAAAGCGGCCCAGCAGAACGACGACATCTCCCTGACGCTCGATACCGGGCTGCAGCCCGCGCTCGAGGTGGACCAGGGCCTCGCCGCGAAGGCGGACCAGATCTTCGAGAAGGAGCAGGTGCTCGCCGTGCAAGAGCAGCAGGAAACACGCGCGTCGCCAGCTCGGAAGATGTTTGTGGATGACAACGGGTAAGATCCTCTTCTCTCCGCGCGCACCAAGCACCGACGCTCACACATTGTACAGGTTCTTGACGCAGACGCGCCCCGAGCTCAGGACGCCGCTGAGCGCGATGACGCCCAGCCAGCCCATGCCGAGCCTGCGTCTCTCTTCACCCGCGACGCTCCTAGCGTCCGTCCGCAAGCCATTGGCGCCCCTGTTCGGCCAGGGCCCCGACGATGACGATGACGACCTCCCCCGTCTCCGGCTCAAGAAGCGCGACCGCACTCCGCCCCCACAACCGAGCCCCCCACGCCCGAAGGCAAGGAACGCGTTCGACGTGCTCGGGCGGCGGCCCTCCCCCGCCAAGGCGAAGAAGCCGAAGAAGTCGGCGTTCATCGAGGGCGAGGCGGAGGAGTCCGACGAGGACGCCGCGTTCGGCTTTGGCGGACGCAAGCAAGACTCGGACGAGGAGGACTCGGACGACGACGCGCAGGACCAGCCGCTTGCGGAGCTCGTGGACGATAAGGAGATGGACGACCAGACGCTCGCTGAGCAGGCCGTCCTGGAGAAGTACCGGTAAGTGCCTCGTTTGGAATCATGGTGGAAACGTTAGGTGGCTGATGCTTGGGCTCTTAGCGAGCACGGGGAACTGGACGACAAGGCGCGTGAGAAGGCGGCGAGGGATGCTGCTACAGGCAAGCTCCGCATCAAGCGTCGGGACCACGGCGTCGGCTTTGGCGACAGCGACTCCGACGAGGATTCCGACGGCGGCAGACCCAGGCCTGCGAAGAAGAAGCCGCGCCTGAACGACAGCATCGCTGCTCTGTGTACGTGCCCTCCTTGCGTTCTGCGTCTTTTGTGTTGCTGAACCTCCCCTAGCAAAGGACAAAGAGACCGCACCGTTCGCGCAGGAGTACAACGCCAACGTGGACGATGACGACGACGAGTTCGCGTACCTGAAGCAGGACGAGATGGAGATGGACGTACCGGAGCCCGCCGAGGAGGACGAGGAGCCGCGCGAGGTGATCAGCCACGCGCAGCTGCGCGAGGAGATGCTGCAGAGGGCCAGGGAAAGCGTGAGTGTCGCGCGTAACCGCTCTTACCTTATCCCTGCTGACAACGATTGCAGGAGTCCGCGCCGGTCTTTGACCCCCATGATGTGTCGCGGTGGGACGACCAGAGCGAGGACGAGATGGACGACGGCATGCGCGTGAGAGAGGTCTCCCTCGACCAGCGGCGCGACGCGGCCGGACGTCTCGCGGGGTATGCCGACGGCGACGAGGTCAGTAAAGCACCCGACCCTTCTTCCCCCATACGTATTGCAGCCGCTGACGGACCGCCCAGCCCCTCCGGAAAGACGACTTCATGGGCGAGGAAGACCGCGCGCGAATGAAGAAGTGGGGCAAGGCCGAGGGCGGGTCGCGCACGGCCGGTATCCTCGGCCGCAATACCGGCGGCTCTGCCGTCACCGGCCACGGCAAGTCCAAGGCGGGCGGCGGCAGTGGCAGCGGCTCGTTCAAGGAGGGCTCGCGCCCGTCGGCGTCGAGAACCGCGAGTTGCGCCGGCGCGGGTGGGAGAACGAAGGTCGCAAAGGCACCGAGCGTGCTCTCGGCCGTGTCCAGCCGGCGCGCGAAGTTCGCGAATTAGGCCTGCGACGGTAGCATTTGGGTGAGGTGTGAGGGTACTTTGGGGTATAGGCGCTTCCTCGCACGGCGGACACCTCCATGCGAAGGGCTCGTGAGGCCTTCGACTAACGTTTGAGTGAGAGGGTATGAGACGTTTTGGCTCGATGCATCGCTATGTCGACATGTATGTATTTTTGTATGCAGCTCTGTAGGGTCACATGTACATGTACTATTCGCGTCGTGTTATAGTTACATAGGACGATTTTGGCTTCAGGCGCGCTGTGGAATGTTCAAGTTCGGATGATATAGGCGTGTGATATAGACGCCGGCCGTCGGCGGTAACAGACGCGTCCCGATCGTGCAAACGCCGCGCGCGGTGGCAGCAGACAGGGGGAGAGGTAGTGGTGTGCGACAACAGCCAACAACAGGTATGATATTCTCCGGGTATACAGGTGCGACCCCAGCAGCGCAGGCGAGTAGTAGAGGTGTGGTATACAGTCAATAATTTTGCTTCCCGTATGCCCGCCCGAAGCGCACCCAGGGGACGTTGCGCGGGGAGCGGGCGGGGGAGACGTTGAATGTGCGCGCGGCTCGACGGGCCTGGCTGGTGTGGTTTCGCCGTTTGGTGTTGTCCTGCTGGATCTGCGGGCACGGGAGCGTCAGTGAGCACCTGCAATGCGGCGCACGCGATAAGAGGAGGGGGCTGACCTTGTGCCTCAGCATGATGAGCTTCGCCATGCACACGGGAGGGCCGGACTCGCGGAAGGGGGTGCCTGAGCGGAGCGGATAGCCCAAGCACGAGAACTCGACGGTCAGCGCAAACTATGAGGAGGAGGGGGAGATAGACTCACGGGAGGCGACGACCGCTAGGCCGGGTTCGTGCATGTCGAAGTCATCTCCGCCTGTGATGGAGGTGACGACGGAGGGGAAGCATAGGCAGCAGAGGAGAAGGGACGCGAGGAAGGAGAGGAGGACGAGGGGAGACATCGTGCTCTACGAGCAGGACGGCCGTAGAGGCACTCCAGGCGACGCGGGGAGACCGTTCAGAGCAAGCCAGCCAGAGCGAAAAGGCGCCCGCGGTGCTCGAGTGCACCCTGTATCCAAACAAGCTTCACCGATCTTTCCGGAAGGATCCGTGCGAGCATGACTGTACGTTTGTATGCTTACTCACCGCCTTCTCGTTCTCCGGTTCGTCTTCTTCGCTCACACTCGTGCGACCCACGGCGACTTCCGACTTCCTCGACCTCCTCCGACTCGTCTGCCTTGCGGCGCAGCCGTACCGCCCGACAGCTGGCCACCGCAGCCAGCGCGCAGGTCTCCAAATTCGCCTCCATGCGTATTCCAAATACATCAAATTGACCGCCGCCCGCGACCCTGTACACACAGCGTTTCGTAGACGCTGTCACCCTCTGTCACCGGAATCGTCGACAAACGGACAGAGAGCGCCCGAATGATGCATCATACCCTGGCGTTCCCACCCCCTGTGCACAGTGCGAACTCTAACCTACGACAGCAGTCTAGCAGCAGTGATGCATCATGCTGAAGCTCCGAACCCTGTTCATCACCTCCGCCCCTATGATGCTGTATGATTCGTGCTGTACTTCCGGGAAAGACCCGAGTTCAGTGTCTTACAGCGGATAACGTATCGATATACCGTCTGAATTATGCGCAGCTCATGGAGCGCGGAGCGCCCGAACGCCCTGCGCACACATGTCAGACCGTACCGTGAGTACTCGCGAAGAAGTGCTGGCTGCCAATCGTGCTCGAAACCCAGGGGAGTTTAGGTGAACTGAACGTTTACAGAACCTCCCCCGTACTGCTGACTTACTACGAGCAGCCCCCATGTTGGGCACGAGCAGCAAATTCACCGGGTCAAAGGCGGTAGATAAGGATGGTGCGCCGTGGTGTTCGACCTACTAAATGCGGGCCGATCACCCCAAGTCTCCAAGGATCTTTGTCATCTGAGCACTGTGAAATCAAAGTGGTCTATGGATACGAAATGCGCTGTAAGTCCAGTACAATGTACATGGCCTCACAATGATGCCTTGAAGTCGCGATATGCCGCCTGCAGGAGCAGCACGAACGCCTGCCCCTCCGGGCTGTGGCTGCCGGCCTTGGACGGCGTGTTGAACGTCAGGGGGTCCACCGTGTTACGAAGCCACCCGTTCGAGTCCACGCTAGCCTTGATAAGGTTGTACGCCTTGTTCGCGGCGGAAACGTGGCTGGTGTCGCCTGTCAGCGCCGCCATCCGGTACGTCACCGCAGCGAGAAGGGCGGTGGAAGACGAGTCCGCGAACGAGCTGCTTTCGTCGATGTAGTTGTAGAGCGTGCCGTTCGAGTGCTGCGTGAACGGGATATGAACAAGCCTGCACCGGAGTGGCCGGGATATGACTCAGTTCGTACCTGGTACTTCCACGACGCGCTGACAATCTCGTTGATCCACGATTTAAGGTCAGCTTGCTCGTTCTTCAGCTTCGACGACAGCTTAGAGCGGCTGATAGTCTCGAGGACGCGTAGCATGCCGGCAGCGGCCCACGCGTTTCCTAATGCCCCTCAGCAGACTGGATATCACGCATCGTACAGCGACGTACCGGTCCCCCAGCGGTGGTTGTCCTGCCAGCTTCCGAGGACGATGTGCTTCCATAGCCCACTGGAGGTGCGCAGATACTTGCGGTACAGCTGACATTGCTGGTACGCGATCTTAAGCAGGCTCAGCCCTCCACTTCCGCCTTCGAGCGCGCCGAAGTAGGCGATAAACGGCGGCGCCATATACACGAAGTCGGCCCTAACGCGCATCACAAGCCACTGTCAGCCCGAAGTTTCTGCGCCGCAGAGGAATACATCTTACCAAAGCTGGACTTGCTCCGAGCGGTGCGAGATCGCGCCGTCGGACGTGCGCGGGGCGACCTCGAGCAGGTACTTGAGCTGGTGCCCGGCTGCGGTCGAGAACTCGTGGTCGCCGCGGTCCGTACGCGTCCAGTTCGTCAGCTCCACTGCTACACCGATACCTGACAAACACGTCACGTTGAGCAGGTGCTCTGTCATGTCTGTCGCGAAGAGACACTTACTGGCGGGGTCGCCGACAGCGCCATCTCCGTCGATCAAGGGAAGGGAGTTCGAATTTGGCTTGGCCCGCACGATTCTGCGAGGGATTAACACGCCGCACTACGTCCGAACGAACGGAGCCTTACTTCGTCGCCCATGAGATGACGTCCGACGCCGTGCCCGATGCCAACTTGACGGGTGGAGGCAGCGAGCCTCCAAACACTGACAAGGAGGGCCACTCAAGCTCGGTCAGAGCCTCCATAGCCGTGCCTATCTCCCAGCTATGCAGGATGTAGATGTTAGACGTCTCATTCTGCGTGCGTAGGATATATGCTCACCTGTGGGTGGCGATCTGTAGGAGGTTGGTCTTGACCTTCGCGATCGTCGCATCGCTGAAGCTCGTCACAGCCGGAGCAGCGTGTGCAGCAGAGCAGCCCAAGAGCACCGTGAAGGCGACGTAGCGAACCATCTCTCACTCGACCTATGCAGAAGGGGGGGGAGACGGAGCGGAGAAGGCGGGCACCTTGCATGTCCGCCATTCCTCCTGAAGACTTTATATCGATGTCCAAGGCCTAGCGCATGTCACAGGGCGATAGCAAGGCCGAAGCTCAAGAAGTCAATGACGACAACTTCGGAAGCCCAGAAATCTCGGATGCTTTCCAGGGCGGCGAATGGGGAGAGCGTATGTTGCCTGATCGCTCGGGGAATGCTGTACCGTAGCCGAGCGACGAGAAGCATGCCAGGTACCGCGGGTACGGGCCCGAAGCAGCCCAGGTATGTAGAGGGGTTACCCCAGCCGCGACGTATATCGTCTGCAAGCGGTGAGAACGCGAGAGTTCATGTTATCACGCTCGCCGGCTTTTGGTCGCCCATGTGACGCTCGACGCATGGCAGAAGCTACACCGCGGCGCGTGCTGCGCTCGCATGTTGCGGGGATTTCGGTCACGCTGGAGGTGTGCTCAGTATCCGAGGCGACAGGAATAGGGTTGTGCATACCTTGCGGGGAACGGACACTCGCCGAGAGACGCAAGCTGTTCACGCGGGTGGCGGCCCATTTTGAATGCAAAGCCACAGCAGATCAGGAACGATGGCCGGTCGCGAACGTTCGCAACATGGAGATGGTGCAGATTCACGCCTTGGTATTCCTTAATTTCCCTCTCGCAGAGATTGCCAGTACGTGAGCGGCATTGCGTAGAGGAGTGTAACCCTGAGCAGTTGAGCGTTGGTGGAAGACCGCGCAGCCTGGCGTCTATCTCGAGAGTGGACACACAGTTGGGCGCCTAGAGAGCATGCGCAAACAGGGCACAACAGCAGCGCTCGCTGCACTCGAGGCTTGGCGGCGCGGCAGCAAGTTCCACCTTGTACTCACCGGCCGGTCTTGTCCTGCCTCCATTCCCCTCTTTCTCTGCATGGACGTCCTCGACACGGCCCAGCGATGCTTGCTTGACTGGGAGAGCGGTGGCGAAGCGGAATGGTGCGTGCCGTGTCCGGTTCTGCCTGCGACGATCCTCACGTTGTGGCGGCAGTCGCAAACTAGTGGCCGCACCCCACTCCAATCCGCACGACGCGGACGCGAACGCGACGCTCACGACGGTATACCATGCCTTGCTCTCTTCGACCCTACTCTCGTGGCCGGCGAAAAAGAGCCTATCCGTGGACGCGGTGGTCGCGTTTGTGCAGTCGGTCACCGATAGCCTCCCGTCCTCCTCTGCCTCGTCGGAGAAGAGCCCCAATGTCCTCGCATTCGGAGAGCTCCTCGTGGACATCATCTGGGCCATTGACTCGGAGCTCGAGGAGATCGTTGGGGATGCGAAGAACGCCGGCAGTGCAGCGGAGCAGGGCACCATGTCTCCCGCCGCCGTGGACCAGGTGGTGAAGGCGAAAGGAAATGCGGAGGCGGATAAGGCGACGGTCGAGTCTATTGTCCGGCGACTCCTGGTGCGTATCCCTGGAGTCCCTAGGTGTTGCGCCACGCCGCTAACGTGCGCCGCAGTCTATCGGGGTTCTCGACCCTGATGTTTGCAGGGAGCGGCTGGACCTTGCGCTCGTGGCGAGTGTGGGCTTGGTGGCGGACAAGACCGCGTTCGAAAGGAAAGAGATCAGGACTCGCACAGGCCTCTTGTGCGTCGATTACTATGCCCATGCCATATTGCCCTCACCGTCCGCCACAGCTACAAGCAGAACAAGTTCAACCTCCTACGCGAAGAGTCCGAGGGCTACAGCAAGCTGACCGCAGAGCTAACCAGCAGTCTGGGTCCCTCGCACTCACCTTCGACAGGATATCCGTCTGAGCCTATCGAGGTCATCGAGGCTCGCGCCCTTCCGACCTGGGAGCGCGCTCTGGGTCTGATCGGTTACTTCGACCTAGATCCTAACAGGGTGCTCGACATACTCCTGGATGTCTTCTCTGTTCATCTGGCGACACACTCTAGCTTCTTCATCTCGCTGCTCTCGTTCTCTCCTTGGGGCCGTCGAGACCGGCGTGGCTTGAAGCGCGAAGATATGGCGGTGGAGCCGGATCCCGACCGGTTCAAGGGCAAGAGTCTCATCGAGGTTCTCAAAATCGCGGAAGCAGAGTCAGGAGCCCATTTGGACGATGTTGACAGCAGTAACGCGAGAGTTTTGGCGCAAGTGCTTGGTTTCAAGTTCACCTATTATCAGGTCCGTCCGTACATGCCTACATCTTACTTCCTATTGACCTCCTTGAAGCTCCCCGACGTCACCGAGCCGACGCCGCAGAATTTGTATCTTATGACTGCCATTCTCATCCGAGAGGGCTTCCTCCGGCTGGAGGATTTATACCCTCATGTACGTGGCTGTTCGATCCTTAGGTTGGATCGCCGCTCACCTTGCAAATCTCGTAGATTGGCCCTGCGGACGACGAAATGGCGGACAGACACAAGGCCTACCTGAGCAACGTTGAGACCCGGATAGCGGGCGCCAAGGTCAGTCAGCTCGCGATGGCTGCCCCCCTCGAATCTAGCGGGCCGTCGAGCTCCAAATCACGACCTGCTGCCGCTCCGGAGCCTCAAAAGGAAGAGGTCAAGGTTAAGGAGGTCCCGAATCAGAAGCTGGGTCTGCTGAACGCGCTACTTGCTGTCGGTGCTCTTCGCCCCGCGATAGCTATCCTTTCCAAGTTCCCCTGGATGGTGGATGCGTATCCCGAGATTGCAGACTTGGTGCTGCGGGTGCTGAAGCATTCAATCGCGCCGCTGTACGATACTACAGTCCCGTCGAAAGACAAGACTGCGAGCTTCACCAAGCCGCGAGCGCGGTATGGTGGTGCGGGAGTCGTCCCGGCCCCGGAGCGGCGGCCGCATCTTACGCTCTGGGCGCCCACGCCCCCGTGCACAGGGATGGTCGACTTCGTCTTCTTCTTCCCAGACTGGACGCAGCGCGTTCCTGTCTGCTCTACCTATGATGACCTCATCGACGTCCTCGAACCCTTGATGCGCTTCATCGGTCTGCATGTGTCGCGTGACCCTGCGTTCTTGACGAAGTTCCTTCGGCTTGGTCGCCATCATATGCTCTCTACGGTCAGTACGGCATCTAACTCTCATCTGCTGTCTATGCTGAATTCCCCTAGGTTACCGTCGATCCAGAAACGAAGAGGCCAGTGGGAACACCGGACCCGGACCACCCCGTCCGCCTCTTCTGGTTCAAGGTCATCCGGCTTTACCTCCTCCCCGCCCTCCCCCTCATCCGCGGCAACGCGGTGTGCACGGTCGACGTCTGGAACATCGTGCGCCAGTTCGAGACGACGCTCCGCTGGCAGCTGTACGGCGAGTGGAAGTCGAGCACGTACAAGTCGCACCCGGAGCTGCGCGTGCGGCAGGTGCAGACGGACCGCGAGGCGAAGGGCATCATGCGCCGGCTCTCGCACAACACGATCGACGCGCTCTCGGGGACCGTCGCGAAGCTCGCGCACTCGAACCCGTGCATCTTCTTCACGAACGCGGTGAACCAGATCATGGCGTACGACAACCTCGCGGGCGTCGTCATCCAGGCGCTCAACTATGTGACGATCATGGGCTTCGACGTGCTGGTGTACATCATCCTTGAGGCGCTGGCGAACCCGAACAAGGACAGGGTCAAGGACGACGGTGTCAACACCTCCGACTGGCTGCAAAGTACGCATCAGGCCTAGGGGTCACGAACAGCCACTTATCTTGTCTACAGGTCTCGCATCCTTCACCGGCATGCTCTTCCGTCGTTACAGCGCCGACCTGACGCCGCTACTCAGCTACGTCGTTCACCAGCTGCACAATGGGCAGACGGCCGAACTCGTCGTCTTCCGCGAACTCATCTGGAAGATGGCCGGCATCCAACCTCTCCCAAGCCTTTCCGACTCACAGATCGCGGCTATGGCCGGCGGACCGACGCTGCGCATCGAGGCCGTCGCATCGAGCACGAGAGGTGCACGCCTCGACCCTGCCGATGTCATCCTAAAGGGGCCGCAGCGGCTCGGGAAGGCGCTGCTCGAATCGTCGCTTGCGCTCCCGCTTCTCATCCAGGTTGCACAGCAGCGCCAGGCGTGCGTCTTCCAGGCGCCTGATGCGTACCTCAAGAGTCTGGCTAGTCTGTTCGACACTGTGAGCCAATGTTCGCTTTCGCCTTTCGTAGCGTACTAACCTCGTCTCGTCAGACCCACGGCGTACTCTTGCAATATCTGGAGCTCCTCACCACTCCGGCTGTGATCACGCCAGAGGAATATGCTACTAAGGTTGTCCCGCCACTAGGGGAGCTGAACCAGAAGTACGGCATCGCTGCGCCCATGTGCATGCAGATCTATCGCCCTATCTTCAACAAGGCTCTTCTCGTACGTATTGAATACCCGTCCAATATTCTCCATGTGCTAAATGGGTTGTTACAGGCCGCAGCGCTTGCGCAACAGGAGAGGGAGCGCGTTGCGAGCGAAGAAGCCGAGAGGCGGCTCAAGGCCGCGCTCACAGCCAAGCGTGAACCCAACCCTAGCGCGTCCCGCGTCGCCTCCCCCAACCCTGGTGCGGAGCCCACCGCGAATGGGGAGGCAACTGGCGAGGCGAAGTCTTCGGCGCCCGAGACTCAAGCGATGGACGTGTCGATGGAAAGCGCAGACACGCAGGCAGCATCACCCCCAGAGGTGAATAGACATTACCTCAACTGCGTTTCCGGACATTTCTCAATGCGAAAATGGACAGAACCCCTGGCTTCCGGAACTCTACCCCTACTTCGAAGACGTGAAGAAGATTGCCCCTGGAGTTGCGGCCGAAATTATTGGGTAAGTGCGACATGTGCATTCGCTTTGGATTGTGGCTGATAGCTTGCACAGGCCGGGCTTCTACCTGACCTTCTGGCAGATGTCAACGTACGACCTCTCCCCGCCTGCCGCGAAGTACGACGAAGAGTGTGCAACACTGCGCACGCTGAGCCGCACCGAGGATTCGCTGTACATCTCCGCTGATCGCTCCGCCGACCGCGCCAAGCGAATGACTGCGAACACTCATCGCGAGAAGAGGAACAGGATCAACACCATCGTCAACTTGCTCAGTCAAGAGCTGAAGGAGCAGACGGCGGCCCGCGCGTTCACGATCAAGCGCCTGGCTCGCGAGAAGCAGCACTGGTTCTCTCACAGTGAGTATCGTAGAGCTTCAGGATGGCGGATTGTGACTGACGGAGTATCCAGACCCGAAGGCCCTCACGCTTGCTTCGTGCATCATCGAGTACTGTTTGCAGCCCAGATGTCTCATCTCGCCCATGGACGCGGACTTCTGCGCTCAGTTCATCAAGGTGATGCACTTGCAAGGGACTCCGGGTTTCTCGACTCTGCAATGCTACGACAAACTCCTTGGTGACCATGTCAAGGTGGTTGTATTTTCGTGCAGCGAGTACGAGGCGCGGAACTACGGTCAGTAGTTCTTAAGCTCCTCGGTCACGTCATGCTATACTGACGTCAACGCAGGTCGTTTCTTGCTGGGCATCTTGACCGACATCTCGAAGTGGTTCCAAGAAGAGCAGTTGTTCCTGCAGGAGAACAGGACGAAGAGCGGCGGCACCACCGTCTTCCTGCCAGGCCTGCAGCTTCGCTGGACGCCCAAGCCGGTCATCGCACAGGAAGACCTGATCACCTGGGGCGACTTCAAGCAGATCGTGCGAAAGTGGCACCGCAAGCTCATCAAGGTCCGTATACATCTCCACGGACCCCCGTGTTGCCATTGACAGTCTTCTAGTCGCTGGTGGAGTGCGTCGAGTCGGGCGAGTTCATGCACATCTACAACGCCATCGTCGTCTTGAAGGAGATCCTGCCCGTGTTTCCCATTGCAGCCTACACTGAGTACGGTGGTGTTCACCTTGCAAGATCGGTGGAGAGGTTCGTCGAGAAGGAGGAGCGTGGTGATCTCAAGATCCTCGGCCGGGCGTAAGTCATCGTGATACTTGCACGCTTTTCGTCGGTGTTGAAGCTGTCCATCAGGTATTACGCCAGCTTGAAGAAACGCGAGTCGATCTGGTCTCCTCCGAACACGGGTCCCAAAGTGAGTCGAACCTCACGGCGCAACGCTGGCCATTTCGCTCACAATGGTGTGCGTATCATAGCCCGGCACCGTGCCCCCTTCGAAAGCAGGTACACCATCGGC
Source organism: Trametes villosa (assembly GCA_002964805.2). Taxonomy (NCBI): domain Eukaryota; kingdom Fungi; phylum Basidiomycota; class Agaricomycetes; order Polyporales; family Polyporaceae; genus Trametes; species Trametes villosa. The sequence goes on along the minus strand of PUDQ02000113.1, from coordinate 758,244 downwards.
CAGTGCAGATCGGGCCCCGAACGGTGTTGCAGCGACTACGAACGGTAGCAGCCAAGCGCAGCCTGAAGCTCGCCGCCCGGCAGCTCCTACGCCAGCAGCGCCATCTGCACCGAAGGCACAACTTGCAGCAGCAGGTGTCAACGCAGCATCGCCCGCACCGGACCGTGTTGGGACACCCAACTCGATCAAGGCAGTTGTAGACAGGTGCGTACCTCGCAAGACGGCTAGAAAGATCGTGCCTAATCGGCCTGGCAGCATCCCGAGACCCGAGGTCGTCAAGCGTGTTAGGCCGGAGCACCGTGCAACAGACGGGAACGAGTCGAGGGACTCGCCACGACCTGATGCCATGGATGTTGACCGACCTGCACCTGCGCGAGACTCTGTGCCAGTGAAGGCCCCGTTACCAATCCCAAGCAACCTCACGGAGCCCGCGCGCAATTCTCGGCCTCCGACGCCCAACCAACCCATGGCCGCCCGCCTGGCTACCGCGAACAAGCCCCTTCCGAACTCCCCCCGAGCTGCACCCAGCCCGCTCGATTCACGTCCCCCACGGGAAGCTCAGCAGACTATGCCTCCGCCGAGCAACCCAAGCCAGACCGTATCGGCGCAAGAGCTCAGAGAGTCCGCCAAGCTCACTCGTTCTGGCGACAGGGACGACCGTGCCGCCCAACCTCCCACCGAGCCCCGTTCACAATCAGCGGCTCCACCAGCGCCTTCTCCTCGCCGCCGCTCACCCTCACCGACGAGCCGCCCTGGTACAAGACCGGCAAGTCAAGAGTCCAGGGCAAGCGGAGACCGCCGCTCTGGGCGGGAGTCTGCAGAAAAGTCAGAAGGCAGGCGCGAACGCCCAGAACGCGAATCTTCGCGCCGCGAACGCAGATCCGCGCGCGATGCCGACCGCGACCGGGACGGCGAGCGCGACAAGGACCGGGGCCGTGACAGGCATGGCGACCGCGAGCGGCGCGACCGAGATCGCGACCGCGGCGATCGGGACCGGGACCGCGGCGACAAGGACAAGGACCGCGAGCGGCACCGTGACGGCGACAGCCACCGGGACCGTGAGCGCGACCGGGACCGCGACAGAGATCGGGACCGCCACCGGCGGGACGAGAAGGACCGTGATCGGGACCGGAAGGATCGCGAGCGCGGGACCGCGGCCACGCCGTCCGCCACGCCAGCCGCGGACGACCGTGGGCTGCCGAGCAGGCCAGAGACGGGCAGGCACCGGGGTGGTCAGCACGATGAGTCGCTGGGGAAGCGGCGGAGAGGCACCGAGGACGAGGTGAGTCCATTGCTGACATTTCCTGTCCTCCCTCAGCTCACGCGTTCCCGAAGACTGACCGTTCATCTAAGCGCTCCTCTCGCAAGGATGACCACCATGAGGACCGAGACCGGAGTCGTCGTTCGTCAGAGAAGGAGGGTCGTGATCGTGGACGTGATTCTGACCGCCGAAGGAAAGACCGTGACGCGGATGGAGACGGCAAGGGCCTGTCGATAGACACCAAGGTATGCCTGCCAGTAGTAACTTCAACGCCAGCAACCGTACTCACCTCTTCGTACTAGCTCGGTGACAAGCGCATTCCCGATGGGCCAGCGTCAGCCAAGTCGCTGCCGCCATCGACTCCCTCCGCTCCCCGCGCGATGACCTCCGGAGACCGCAAAGGCGACGGCCCCGGCCGCGACAGAGACTGGAAACGCGACCCGGCCCCGCACACGTCTGGAGGCGGCCAGAACGGCAGCACCCAAGACCCAGGTCCGGGCGGCAGCCTCCGCTCGCGCATCTCGGGGCCCGCAGACAGGGACAGTCGCGCGCCGCCCCAGGCGCCGTCTGCAGACAGGAAGCCGGACGACGACCGGGACGGGCCCCGGAAGCGCACCGTGTCTGGTATGTTGCTGCTCGCTGCTCGGTCGTGCAACGTAGCATCCTGACGTGTATTCTTGCAGAACGTGATAGGGACGCGCCGGACCCCCCTGCGGGTACCGAGCCGGCGCCTCAGCCTTCGAAGCGGATCAGGCTCATCCGCGACCGCTACGGCTCCGGCCCTTCCAACTTCGCGAAGAAGGTGCTCCCCATCGACCCCCAAGCCGCTGACAAGGCTAGGGCCGCGCGCAACGCGGACTAGCCGCCAGCTCTTCGTTGTAGCTTGCTTTCTCATTTTGTATTGTATCATCGAGAATTCTCTTGTAATATTGTCGAGTCCTCGCTCTCATCTCAATCCCTACCAGCCCACTGTGGCAAGCCTCCTCTACACGTCCGAACTCAGGCTGCTTGTGCATCACACCAGCTGTGAGACTGACCACAAAACGAGTGATTTGAGAAGGGATTACACGTCTACCGGGATAATATACACTACGCGAATCCGTATAATGTGGAGCAATGTTGAATTGTAGGTACGATGTTGGACCGACGGGGAATGGCTACAGGTGGGGTAATACAAGGTTGAACTGTTTGGAACCCGCGAGTTGAATCGTCGCAGCACGCACGCACGGGTGCGCTCTACCTACCATAGGCTGGGGACCAGGCGCGGGCGACACACGGACGGCCCGCTACCGCCTGATGAGCGTGAGGAACTCCTCGCGGGTCTTCTGCTGTGTCCGGAAGCACCCCAGCATGCAGGAGGTCACCGTGACCGCGCCGGGCTTCTGTACACCACGCATAGTCATGCACATGTGTCTGTACGAACGTGAGCATGGTGTCTGCCACGACTCGAGGAGACACCTACGTCGCCTCCATCACGACTGCGACGCCGCGGGGGTTGATCGCCTCCTGGACGGCGAGCGCGACCTGTTTCGTCAGCCGCTCCTGCACTTGCAGTCGGCGGCTGAACACTTCTGCGATGCGCGCGAGCTTCGAGAGGCCAAGGACGAGCTTGTTGGGTATATAGGCGATCGCAATCTATCCGGATACCTTTAACACTAGTACGAAGCGCGGATCGTGCACTAGACGTACCTTGCCCGTGAAGGGCACAAGGTGATGCTCACACAGACTCGAGATGTCAATGTCGCGCACAAGGACCATCTCGTCGTGGTCTTCTTCGAAGACGGCGTCATTTATGATATCTTCCGTCCGCGGAGATGAGCCTTCCATTCACGGATGCGTTTAGCGTACAAGTTCCGCTCACCTGCTAACCGCTCCTCGTACCCCCGCGTCATCCAGAGAAGGGCCTTCGCGTAGCGGTCGGGGGTCTTGAGCAGCCCTTCCCTGTCCGGATCCTCCCCTATGCACTCCAGGATCGTCCGCACGGCCGACGAGAGCTTCTTCTCGCGCTCCGCGCGCTCCTCGGCCGTCGCGTTCAGGCGGAGATGCGTGCTCTTCGCTTTTAGTGCGGTCAGCGCAAGAAGCGCGCGCGAGCGGGAGGAGATCCTCACCTGGCCAGCCGAGCCCGTTTGCGTCGGGCAGCGGGCTCCCCGCCTTCGCGACAGCGACGGCCCGCGAAGAGTAGTGCGGCGTCGAGATGCCCGACGCGCCACGGAACCCGAGGCCCTCGCGGATGTGCGCGGCGGCGAGATTGGGGTGCGGCCGCTGGGAAGAGGAGGACGGGCCGTCGGCGGGCTCCTCGTGCGGGTGCGCCTCGGCGCCGTTCGGCGCGGCGCGGGCGTCGTGGTGCTCGTCGTCCTGCGCCATCTTGAGCTTCTCGAGGCTGGTCGAGAGGTGGTGCTGGCTGGCGGGGTCGTCGAGGGACATGGTGAGAGCAGTGTGAATATATGCGGTCCGGGAGACAGCCACCGCCTGAAAGTCGCCCTGGCCGTGGCGCGCGGAGTCGGTGAGAAATTAGGCGCTGAGATTTGCACACTCTGTTTCGCTCTGCATTCACTCTTTTTCGCCTCTCTCATGAATGCCACACTTCTGTCCCACAGACGGAAGACATGTTCTCGCACAGTGTATGAAGGCGCAGGAAAACAGGCGTGAGCACAGGGCCTCAGGAATATCTCAGCCATATGTATGTGGCGTAAGATCTAGTTGCTAGCAAGGGTACGTCCTTTTGGCGATACTTATCCGATAGTCTAGCACCGCCCAGAGCCGTGGGCATCAAGGCCGCCTTGTACCAGCAAAGTCGACTCATAGATGGCCTCGAGAAAGCGAAGATATATTGCACTCGGATGCTACGGGGCGCACGTAGCTCTGTAGAACTTCGTAACTGCTACGTAGTCCGAGCTATGGCGCACAGCTAGCAAGTACTGGAGTATGTGACTATCATTCGGACAAAACCCCAACAGTGCGCCACTTCAATCATTCGCTCACGCTCGACACTCATGCGTAACTCAGTTTGCCACCGCAGGGGCAATATTTAGGCTTAAGAGATGCAAGGCTGTTGAAGCCGGCACCGTCACTCAGTTCGCACACACCTCACGCCTTACGTCGGCATGATGCCCCCGCGACCCCTGGACGAACTCGCAGTCGATAGCATCGACATTGCGAATCCGGCCAGCACTGCAACACACAATTACTCGTCATCAGCACAAGCTCGCTTTCCTGGGCAGCAAAGAAAACTACTCACATCTCGGGGGCTCAGCCCTGCAATGCGGCGCGCACGCCGCCCGTGTCCCTCATGTGGAGTGAGGTGCACCCCGTCCCCTTACAGGTTCAAAGCATCCGCCGATCCCTTGCGGGTTCAAAGCGTCAGCCAAACCCGTGGGTTCGAGGCGCACCCGGTCCCTTATGGGTCGGGGCGGCGTGCGCGCCGCGTAGGCCGTTGCGACTTACGAAGACCACCGTCGAGAGACGATGGCTCACGCGGGCCGGGACGACCGCCGGCAAGGCCAGCGTTATCGTCCTCACCAGGGCGCGACGACTAGGGGGAGGGCACGAGGCATGAGCGTCGATGCAAGGTGAGGGGAGTGTGCACGTACCTTTGCGTCGGCCTTGGCGGTTAGGAGGGCACACTACCCCCTGCGATCCCCGAACGGAGCCACCATCGAGATGATGTACCCGGCCGGCGCTGTAGGACACAACGTCAGTCCATGCTCAATTCAAGAAGGAAGAAGACGTACATTGAAGGGGCTCAGCCCTGCAATGCGGCGCTCGCCGCCCCGATCCCTTACGTGGCGTGGGGTGCACCCCGTCCCCTTATGTGATTTAGCATTCGCCGATCCCTTGCGGGTTCAAGGCGTTTGCCAAACCCGCGGGTTCAAGGTACACCTGGGCCCTCATGGGTCGGGGTGGCGGGCGCCGCGTATGCCATTGCGATTTTAAGAAACCACCTCCCAGAGGTGGCTCGCGCAGGCCAAGGGCAGGACGGCTGTGAGTAGGACATGAGGTGTGAGTGTCGATGCGAGGGTAGGTGGAGAGAGGGGGAGGCATACCATTGCGTCGGCCCTTGTAAGCGAGGATGGTGGTCGGGGGAAAAGAGGGATCGGAGAAGGAGAAGGGTTGAAATACTTATCTGCAGACTGTCCGCCACCGGCATTCGCCGGAGGCTGAGTGCGGCTGACCGCACACCCCTCCAGTTGTAACACCCCCAGAACGGAATACCTCAAGTGCGCGCCGTCTTTTGACTGCGCTGGGCTGACTTCGAATTGGGCGCATCGATGCCAGCCGCCCGGGTAGGTACGGCGGAAACTCATAACCTCTTTCGCCCATTGGTGCGTGCCATAGATGGTCACACGTTGGTATTACGCCTGGGACCATCCCTCTGCACTGACGTCTCCGCTGTTGATCAACTTGAACTCTAGTTCTGAGTTCAGCATGGAGATATTCGTCGTGGTTGTATGTGAGAACGACGACTCGGCCCCTGGGCTCCGAATTCGAATTCCCCACATAGTATCCTCGCGGGCATCTGTTTCTGTCTCGATGGAGACCAGTTCGCAGATGTGATCCACAACGTGTGGCAAGTGCACTTTCTAAGCCCACTCTTATGTTGCAAACTCTGATCTTGAAATCGTTCCTGTGCTTAAAGGAGAGGATAGACACACTTGGACCCACAACTCCGCGATGACGACACCTGCCCTAAATCTGCACATATCGTTCGTTTCTGGCCAGCGCGCAGCGCCACTCCAAGACTGCATCAACCACCATCATATGCTCCTAAATCAGCGCCTCTCTCAATGCGCCGAGCGCACGAAACAGCTCCTTCTAGCGTCGGGAGAAGAGTAGCCGAAATGGGTAAGGACAAAGGCTACGCCCGGCGGCTGTTCCTGGTCACCGCCGGAGGATATATCAATGGGTCCGCGGTCAGCCCTGCCGGAACGACTGCGATTGAAGGTGCTATACATGGCAGGTGTGCTCGCAGTCCGCTGGCAACCCTTCATCTCGCATTTTGCCTATCATTCATTTGCTCATAGGTTCTGACGTGCCGCCAAACGCCCGCACCGCATACGCTATGCCGCATGCGCCGACCGCCATCCGCCGGTACGCGCTTCCCATAAAATGTCTCCGCGCGCAATGAAGCAGGGCGCTGTCGATCCAATCTCGCAGTGCGGAACCTCCTCGCTCAACAATAGCGAGCCGGCCGTGGGGATTTATCGCTCCATGCCCCGGCGCTGGACAGAGCTTATATACCCCGGAGAATCCTGCTCGTCCGCCCCCCTTCCTGCTGCACGGTCAGCATGCCCCACTCCCTGAGCTCGCTGATATTTAACGCCGCTACCCTCCCAGTGACTTTCCCCGCATTTTTTATCCGCTCCCCCGCCTCCGTTCCTGCGAAAAATGCTGCACCGGATCAGCATGCGGAGGCTAGCCGTCGCCAAGGGGACGTCCATTCACTGTGGTCTTTATCTCGGCAGCACCCGCAAAATCCTGGGAATTTATTGCCACCGGGCGGACAGCGTCCGCTGACGTACCGGAACGCGGTCTTAGCCTGTGAACTGTCTAAGCAGTGCGCACTCGATATTCTCCGCCAACTATGGCAGATCCACCCATACAGAATATCGTTCATGGTCGCCGTCGATTTGCTTCGGGGGGCATTTCCTGCCTTCCGAGGCTACTCGCATGCTCTGATCATCGATGAGGTAAGCCGAGAATACTTCCACCGACCTGACACGAGCCTCACAGTATATGGAGTTCAGGTGCAAAAATCCATCCTTTCCGGCAACTTTGCCGTATCTCAGCTCCTGAGGTATGGCACAGTGGAGCTGCTACGGATGGGATGCGAGACTGTGGTCGATAGTATAGCGTAAGTGGGCCACATCGACGTCATGCCGCCCTGACGAACATCATCCAGGTCATCTAATGAGAATACCGTCCACGCTTCCGCGCGTTTCCTCGTGGAGCGGGCACAGCTAGAGTACCGGCTTCGCCCAGACGTCCCTACCCTCTCGGACCCTACCGTGCGCGATCTCCTGCAAGAGGCCGACATCTTCGTTCGTTCCTTCAGTGGCTTCTCGTCTTTCGGACTATTCTCGCCACTGGACTTCATGCGCATCATCACCCTCTTTTCTGAACTGTTGACACACCTATGGATCCTATCTACGTTAACGTTCGGTACTACGCCGTTGTCCATAATATTCCTGTCCGTCGCGCTTTCTGCCCTTCCATCCCTGCTTTCTTCTTCCGGTGGCGCCCCAAAGCCTTGGGACACCCGCGCATCTCGGTTAGAAGCGCGTCTAACCGCAAAACAGGAAGCCATGCGCCATCTCGCCCACAGCGAAGCGTACCGCCCCGAAGTCATGCTCTTCGGCCTAGCGCCGTGGATCTTGCAGGCTTGGGGGCGAGCCAGGCAGACGCTGCTGAACCTCGAGCGTCGCCACGAAAACGGCGAGCGGGACCTACCCTCCCGGCTCCTATCCCAAATATACCTGTCCGGGGCGTTCTCGGCTTTCGAGCACGTAAGTACCATGGTCTCTTCGCGTACCCACGGAGGCCTGATGTTTTTGGAAGATCCCGGTGCTCTTCGTGCTCAACTCGTCACCCTCTTCCCTCGGCGCATTCACGCTGTATCGCAACACCCTGCAGAGTCTGTTCCTCGCCGCGGGAGCGCTGGTACAAACTCTCCGGATGGCCTTCCAAGGGGTGTTCTTGATGGGCGCATTCTGTGCGGCAACCCAGCTCAAACCTCGGCTGGAGCCTGCCGCTGAGTGCGCGGTCCCCTATCGGCCCTCTCCGGGCGGCGCGGCCATAGAGATCAGGTGAGTGTGCTGTGCTTCCGGCCTCCTATCGGGCACTTACGTCCTCGGTAGGGATGTCTTCTTCACCTATCCGGGCAACAACCAGCCCAGTCTTCGAGACGTCTCGCTCTCCATCGGCGCCGGCGAGACGGTGGCCATCGTCGGCTGCAATGGCTCCGGTAAGCATCCACATACCCTCCCCCTGGCCAATTCGCCCGCTCACTTCCGCTCAGGCAAAACGACGCTCGCTAAAGTGCTCCTGCGCATCTTCGACTTCGACAGCGGCTCCATCCACCTGAACGGGACCTCCGTGCGCACGCTTCTTCCCGCAGACCTGCACGCGCGCACCTCCGCCGTCTTCCAGGGCTTCGCGCGCTTCAGCACGAGCGTGCAGCGCAACGTCGGCGTCGGCTTCGTGCCCGACATGCACGACGCCGGCGCACTCGGCACCGCGCTAGAACTCGCCGGGGCGGACGCGCTCGTGCGTGCGCTCCCAGACGGCGTACGCACGACGCTCGATGGGGACACGGCGTACCACGGTGGCTGCGAGGCGTTCGGCGGGGGCGCCGCGGCCCGCAAGCCGCACGGGCTATCCGGGGGAGAGGTGCGTCCGCAAAGTCCTGACGTCACGGCGCTGCCTCTGACATGTCTTACAGTGGCAGCGGATCGCGATTTCCCGAGCGTTCATGCGTGCAAGCCGACCGGAGGTGGAGTTGTTGGCGTTTGACGAGCCGGTACGTAGCTGCATCGCGCGCTCCGGCTGACGGAGGTTCCGGCTGACGGTCTTCCCCGAGCAGACGTCGTCGCTCGACGCGCACGCCCAGAAGCACTTCTTTGACACGGTTGAGCAGATCTCGCGCGATACCGATGGTAACCGGACGAAGACGGTCGTCTTTATCACGCACCGGCTCTCTACGGCGCGCCGCGCAGACAAAATAGCGATGATGGAGAACGGCGTAAGTACTCACCGGAGTTCGTGTGCTCCAGTCCTGTGTCAAGTCGCTGACCCCCAACGTACAGACAATCACCGAGTTCGGATCGCACCAGGAGTTGCTCGCGCGGAACGGGCGGTACGCTGCCATGTACCACGCCTCAGTGTAACTCAAACACCCCGCAAAATATTCGATTTCGTACTTGGTATACATTTGCTATTTCGGAAGACTTCTATGTTGTAGTACTAGATACGGCGCGACGCCGTCGACTAATTCGAAATACACATAAGGATAATGCCCGCAACACCGGTACCGTGCCCGCCCCTGCGCTATTGATACACCGCGCGTGCGCGCTCGCTCTATAGCCCCTGCAGCCCGCGCTTGCCGTGGTTGAAGTACGTGAGCACGCCGTCGTGCAGCGCCGCGTCGACCCCGTTCGCGTCCGCACCCGCGCCCGCCGCGGACGGCAGCCGCTCGAGCTCCTCCCGCAGCCCGAACGTCCCGACGAGCAGCCCGAAGTCCTTGACGCCCTGGATGAGTGACGGCACGCGTGCCTGGGCGGCGCCGCAGTATCAGCACGGCGCACACGGCGAAAGCCTAAAACACGCACCAGCAGCCCGGCGTCGAGGATCACGCCGAGAAGGTTGTTCAGCTTGCTGAACTCTACCGCCGCGTCGAGGCTCCACAGCCGGTAGTCGTGCACGTCGTCGATGTCGAGCGCGGTCGCGCTTGGGGGCGCGCGGCTCTTCTCGCCACACTGCGACGCGAGGAACACGGGGTCTATGTAGAAGCATTTAGTAACCCGTAGACGGGAGAACGCGGGGAGATGAGGGTCACGTACAGTTCGGCTGTTTCCAGTTCAGGGCCGCACAGACGTCGGGCGAGAAGGACGTAAAGACGACCGGGCGGCGCCCCATCTGTCCCTCGAGCGACGAGGTGTCGTAAACCGTGCGCAGGACGGAGTTGACGACATCATTGCAGTCGAGCTGGTGCCGCAGCGAGTGTCGCCGCCTGACCCTGAGCGGCGCGTACGCGATCTCGACACACACGCCGAACGACGGCGGGACGATCTGGGACGGCCCTGGTGAGCATCGTGCGAACGGGCGAACCCCGACGGCGGTGTGCACATACCCTAAATAGCTCCTGGAAAGTGATCATCGACGACGAGATCCATCGCGCCCACGCCGATGGGGATGCGGACGCGGCGTCAGGCACGGCGCCGCCACGCCCCAGCCGCGCCGCGAGCGACCGGAACTGCGCGAGGGTGACGTCGGCCACGCCGAGCTCGTACTGATCATCCGGCAACTGCCAGCCCGCGAAGATGACCGGGTGGAGGTCGCGGGTGACCTGCACGGTCACGTAGATGTAGCTCCCCGTGACGGACGAGTGCGTGAGCGAGTGCCCGGAGGCCATCGCGAGCGTCGGGTTCGACGGGGACGTCTGCGCGGAGCCGAGCGGCCGCCCGTACTGGGGCGCTCGGGGAGGCAGGATCTTCGCACTACCACTCGGTACAGGCATCGCAAGCGACTTCCAGTATGTCTCCACCGCCCCTCCGATCTCAAGCTTGACCCCGTTGAAGGGGGATATTACGTTGACCTCGAACGAGACCTTCGCAGGGGATTAGCATCTAGGAGATCACTGAGGATAGAAAAATCGTACCTCGCCAATTACATGTAACCGAGGGTCCAAGATAGGAAGCGTGAACGGCTGGCTGTTCTGGATCGTCTGGAACAGCGACGGGAGCGCGGTAGCGCGGCCAATCGTTTTTGTCCCAAAGTTCGGGTACAACGAGAACTCTAACGAGAGCGCGTCCGGCGAGGAGACCTGGAACGTGAACACGATCTTCTGGTCGCGGATAGGAAGGGGGATGCTGTACGGAGCGGAGGTGACGACCGGGGTCGCCGTCATGACGAGCTTGAGCAGCGGGGAGGCGTGCAGATGTCGATCGTCATACTGGGGACCTGCGAGTGGATGCCGGAGGCGCACGGCGGACGACGGCTGTGTACCGCTAGTGCCGTAGCTCGTCGTAAGATGCCCGATGGTGACCTGAATTAGCGCCGTCTTGTCCAGGTAATTATGTCCGTAGACACGATACGGCATCATGGGTGGCGGAAGGTAGAGAGAAGGGATGGCGTCGATGTCAGGATCGGTACCGGTGGACCTCTGAGTGTCGGTGAGGGAAGATGAGCGAGACGAGGACGGCTGAGCGGCCTGCGCTCGGTTGGCAGCGTCGACTAGTAGCGTCACACAATTCCGGTGGCCATACCACGCGGCATAGTACATCGGCGAGTTCCCCGACTCATCGACGACGTTGATGCGGCAGCCGACCTCGAGCAGAACCTGCAAACAAGAATCTCGGCCATATCGCGCGGCGTGGAAGGGCGGTGTCCACTCGTTGTACTTGTCCGGCACGTCCCAGCCCTCCTGGCGCGCGAGAATGCGACACACGTCCGCGTGGCCCTCTTGCGCGGCAAGGTGGATGGGGTACTCGCCGTTGGTGTTCGGCAGGCTGGGAGCTCCGTAGTCTAGCAGAAGAACGACGACCTCCAGATGACCGGCGCGCGCTGCGAGCGAGAGAGGCATCAGGTCTGTATTTGCGCCCGGCGTCCTAACGGAGACATGGCCGTTCTCAAGGAGCGCCTTGACACAGACCACACAGCCCTTGAGTGTCGCATATATGAGGGGAGTGCAATTGTCCACGTCGACGACATTGGGAGGGAGCCCGACTTGGATGAGCCTCTGACAGACGGCGCCGTGCCCGTGCATGGCGGCATAGTGGAGCGCGGAACGCCCGTACGCGTCGGTTTTGTCCTTCTGCACTCCTCCAGCTAGACAGAGGTCGACGAGCCGGATGAGACCAGCGATAGCCGCCTCGTGTAAGCAGGTACGCCCGTTGATGTCGTCGACAAACGTGTAGTCGAACGGAGACACGGTTGACGCAAGGATGAGGTCCGCTATTTCTTGTGGGGCGTCGATAACGGCTTTCCAGAGAATGCGGGTGACATGGTTGCGGGCCTCTCGAGACTGAGCTAGTGAATCCGAGTAGCGCACCAGATCGCGAATCGAAGACGCGTCCTTGTCGGCGACCGCCTTGCGGAGGTTGCTCTCGAGGTCATAGAAGGGGGCCATCTGCACGCTGCGATCGATGTTGAGCTGGTGGCTCAGGATGACGTCCTCGGCTACGGCAAGCTCGTTCCCAAGGCCGACGGAGAGGTCCGTGATGTCCAGTAAACATGCCGCAACAGTGTCCGCGAGTTCGGAAATGAGCTACGCCAAGTAAGAAAATGTCAAGCATTTCCTCACGGGGCACGCGACAGCATACACGGACCTGGCGGTTGAACACTGGCTGCACTTCGACCTGACGAGCGAGGTAGAGCTCCTTCGTGGTCGACCGGGAGCGCTTATCCCATTTCTTGAGGATCTTCCGGAAGCCCATGCCGTTGATCTCAACGAATTGCTGGAGAGGCGGGAGGTGTGTATGATGAGCTCGGCGAGACGCAGGCGTTAGCATCTACCTGCAGCTTCCCGATATCTCGCTCCAGCAGCCGGAAGCCCTCCTCGACGGCACTCCATTCGACGTGGTTCTTCGTCGCGTCGTCGAGCAGGTCCGGCATGACGCGCATGGCGGCCGCGCGTCGCTTGGAGAGCAGCGTCTCGAGGCGCAGCTTGAGTTCGGCCTCCTTTTCCAGGTAGAACGCGTTGATCTATGCGCGCGGCATCATCAGCGCCCGGGGGGAATGGGGGAGGGCGATATCGGACCTTCTCCAGCTCCCGCTCCAACTTGAAGAAGAATGCAGCCTTGTGCGCCTGAAAGCTTGGCCCTCGCTCGTCATCCTGGCCTAGTGCGGCGTATAATGGAGGCTCGTCCGTCGGCATGGGGTCCTGTAGAATGACGTGAGATTGCATTCCGTAGGTTCTGCAAGGACCCGACGCTAGCTTTAGCTAACTCTACAGCCACCGGGTCACCGACGCGTGCGGGGTAGTAGTGACCGACCCCTCGTTTGACTAGACACGCGTAACTTCGGAGCTAGCCAGAGAGCCGAGACTGGACGCGTCTTTGCGTAGTAGGATGCGCGCAGATACGTACATTGCTCGGGGGTGTGAACGCGACGGCCTCTGCCGGCGGCCTATTCGCGGTAAGGGCGGAGATGATCTTCTTCAGAGCCTTGTAGTCGAGGTAGTAGGCGGACCACCCGGGGACCTGTTCGGCCTGGATTTGCTTGCCGAACTGCATGTGCGTTCAGCGGGGGCGCGGGGGGAAGAGTGCGGGGAAGAGGACCTTCATGGCGGTGGGAGCTAGCGGGGCGCGAGGAGGTGTATGCGGTGGAAGCGAGGCAACGGCGAGGTCGAGTCGGCCTGCGGTGGGGACCCATTGGCCGTCCGGGACAAGGCCGAGTATTTGCGCGAGCGCAGAAGCAGTCGCCCACCCACGTGCACCCATATATGGACAGATCGCTCGCTCGCCCGCGCATCTCGATTATCGCCCCGACAGCGCGGGTCGCGGCACATCAGATCGGACGAACGTGCGTTCAATCGTCGACATCATATTGGATGACTTCCCGTAAGGATTTAGAAATCTAGGAGCGATCCTAAATCCACATCTGATGGCGGATCTCGAGCGGGCTCTGAACGCGAGCCACTGAAGCGCCCGAAGGGAGGGACCGCTCGGCACGCTGACTCATCTCCGCGTGGGTCGACGCAAATGGCATTTCTGTGATGGCACCCACCAAAAACATGCCTCTTTCGGCGGTTAAGCGCCCGTCTCCTTCCTGTTCCGTGGTCTACGGCGCGTCTAGAGGTTTAGAAGGGGGGGTCGACCCCCCTCTCTAGATTTTGGGCGCCTCTTGCGTTTAGAACTCGGCAGCCCCTCCGGCGTACCTTGAATCTCTCTCGGTATCTCGGCACACTTGCCATATCCAGGCGCTCCAACGATTTAGAACCGATTCTAAATTTCTAGATCCTTACGGGAAGTCATCCATTGGGACGCTACACCAGGATTTTCCTCAGCTGCCACATCCGCGCCGGCAACAGCGTCACAGGGCACCGCCCATGCCCCTCCACCTGCTCGTGTGCGCACCCGTAGCAGAACACATACCCAGACGGAAACGCCGTCGCGTTCGCTAGCGGCCCCCGGCACAGCCCGCACTCCCCGTACCCCACCTCGTCCACCCGGATCCCCTGCGGATGTGGCCGAAGCAGCCTTGGCGGCGGAACGGCGGGCCCGAGCGGCGACGTCGACAGTGAGCGCGCGGGGGACGAGGGTGAATACCACCATTCAAGGAACTTGATGAAGAATATCGCCGTCGGCAGCAGCACCTTCAGCGAGTCGAGCAACAGCCGCGGTGATCTCCTCAGAGCGTACTTCAAAATGGCGAGGATCCCCTTTGGTGGCGGTCTCGTGGATTTGCGCACTCCAGCTTGTGCTGCACGCTATACGCAAGACATGTCAAGCATAGTTCCGCCCGCGCACTACGTAACCTTACCAGATCGTCTGCGCTGACGCGGCGCAAGTCGACGCCCACCCACGACAGCCAGGGGCGATAGTGCGGCGTCCGTTCGAACAGGTATGCGACGTTGTAGAGTAACAGCCAAACTTCGAAGGACGTGTTCAGCCATGGGTATGCCGCCTTGTACGCTCTCCTCCAACGGCCCTTCCACGACTGAGGAATCGTTGATATATTAACCACGGATACGTCGCTGAGCACGTACCTCATCAACCGGTGCTGGCCTGCTCTCTTCTATGAGATCATGTTGGATGCCCCCTCCGAGCTCCTCAAAGTAGTCTTGTGCCTTGGCACGGGCATAAGGGAGGCCCACCTGCATAGTTTCAGCACACATGGTCTCATACGACTGTTACCATCACGCACCAGGAGTAGCAGCGACCGCCAGACCTCCGTATCCCTCAACTTCTCCTCCGCGAACACCCCGCCCGACGCAGCCCGCGCCCGGTCGGTCTTGAACAGCGGCGTTCGCCTCCGCTTCAGCCCATAGAAGTTCTCCGCAAACGACGCGCCTGCAGAACACCGCCGCCGTCAACCAACCACACCGAGTGCGGGAACCTAAGCACACACGCACCTTGCGTGCGCAGGTAGTGCCTCTCGACGAAGAACATGAGCAGCGCGTAGAACTCCTCGTGCCGGTTCACGATCCGCAGCAGGTACCGCGGGTACGATTGCGCGAACACCTGGGGCGCGGTCAGCCCCGCGCAGAGAGGGAGCAGGCAGGACGCGTTCCGCTCACCGAGAGCACGTACTTCAGTGCGGGTTGCAGCAGGTCGCGCAGCTGCTCTTGCGCGACGAGCTCGAACAGCGTCGGCTTCAGCGGGTCTTCGCCCACGTCGTTGTAGAACTCCATCACGCAGGTAGTGGTGGCAGGAGCAGGGGCAGAGACGCGAGGGTGTGGAGAGAACGGCGTTGCCGCATGAGCGTGGCGTGAGCGTAGCAATAATGCGGGGGACGCGCACGGGCGTCTATTGATGGGCCGGTTATCATATGCTTAGCCATTTGCCGACATGGGCCACGAGGCTATCAGACACCCAGGCGTGGCAGGCGGTAGGACAGAGGCAGCACAAGGAACGCTCTCCGTCTCGTACACAGCGAAAATTAGTTACGTATCATCTATTTCAACCCGCTCATCTTCCCAATGAAACATGGTATACGGCCGGCCGTTCTCTCGAGTCTCCACCACTTCAGTCCAGCGCCAGACTAGACCCGCCCCGCCCTCGTCCTCTTCTCCACGGCAGCGCTTCAAAGTAAGCGAGCGGACTACTGGATGAGATGCATCCTCGTCATCAGACCCAACGGAGGCCTCGCCGCGTGCTCCCTCATCGTCTGCCCTCCAGCAGTCAGCTCTCCCATCCAAGGAACGGCGCATATAGTCAAGACAGCACTCACGGACACGCGCGTCTGCCTGCCACTCAAAGTATCGCTCCAGTAGCGTAGACAGCGCATCGCGGTGACGCTGCACGTCGTGCGTGTTGTCCTCGAAGGAGAGCGGGCGCAGGATGGGCAGCTTCAGCGCCGCCAGCCCGGAGTCGAACACCACCAGCTTCGAGCACGCTGAGCTGCGAGACGACTCCGACCGTCAGCTCACGTGCAACGTCTGAGCGCAGGAGGAGCGTACCTTCGAGGGGACCACGAGTTGGTCAGGGCCAGCGCGGACGAGATGACGGAGAGATACGCAGAGACCCTGGAAGTGGGGGCGTGCTCTCAGTGCTCGAGTGGCTATCGATGCTCGCACGGAACCTACGTCGTTTCGGAGGAGTGCGCGTCGAAGTACGAGGAGATCTCGTGCAACACGAGGAGGCTCGGCGCGGTATCGAGCGTCGTCTTCTCGTGATGGAGCTTCGTGTCGTACTCGTGCAGCGTCGACAGCAAGAGGCGCAGATGGGCCAGGGTCGGTGGGTAGCTGCGGCGCCGAGGTCAATCAGCGCGGCCGTGCCACTTTCGCCGCTCACGATACTCACAAGATTTCAGTCCGGCGGCTGGCAGAGGCGACACGCCCATGACCGCTGTGGCGGTCCAGCCAACCGTCGCTCAGGTCGACGAGGGCATCTTTGAACGAGGCCCGGTGGGGTGTTACGAGAATCGCCTTTGCGTCGGGATTCTCAATGGCATGGGATAAGAGCAGGTGCACGGGCGCCGAAGCGTGGTAGGGGCCTTTGAGGAGCAAGCTTTGGAACTCGGGCAACTGTGGACATGGTGGGGGGAATAAAGATGCCATGGCATAGCTAAGACGGCGTGCTCGTGCACGTCATGGTACTGGTGCAAATTAGGAGCGCTTTGTTTGGGAACGCGGCTGGCTTCCCCAGCTTGTGTTTACGAAACAGCCACAATAGGCTCCCTCGCACGAACTCACAGCATACCGTTCTGTCAAAGATATCACATGAATATTGGTACGTATACAATGCGTGAAAAAGCACGAGAGCGGGGTCATATCACGGACGGGCATGGAGCGAAGCAACGAGGAGCAAATGCAAGGTAACAATTCACAGCGGTAGATAGTATCAGGCGTGGTAAAGAGCGGCATTGCTGGCCTTCACGCCCACATTGCGTGGAACTTCTCGTCGAACTCGACAGTCACTACGTCCAGAACCTCGAAGACCCTCCAGTCGCGATCGGTCACGCCCGAGGGCCGCCTGAACGACTCCGCGCCCGAGTCCTCGTCGTGTACGTCTGGGTCACCCTCCGCAGGGTCCACGGTCCCGTACCCGCTGTCGATCTCCGACGGTTCGCCTTCTGCGGCTGTCTCGGCGCGAGCAGCGTCCGTCCCGGTCTTCTGCAGCAGCTGGGCGAGGCCGGTGCGGATCGCCTTGAGGGTGAGCGTGAAGTCCTGGAGGAGGTACCACACGTCGCCCGGGCGGATGCCGTTCGCTGCGTGCAGCGCCGCGGTCTGCCCGTGCGTGTAGAAGTCGAGGAGGTACGCGTTCAGCGCGAACTCGTCGTTGTCCGCCCCCGGGACGGCGGCGAGGTGGCGCATCGACGGGATCGCGTGTTCGTTCAGATGGAGACCGTGCCGCGACGTGCTCGCCAACTCCGACACCGAGCCAAACACGTCGCCGTGGCCCGAAATTGCGACGAACGGCGACCGGACCACGGTAGACACGGCGGATCGGCGTAGCTGCACCCGGAAAGGCGAGGGATCTTCCAGGTCCTCCGCGACGCACATGGCTTTCCGGCTATGAGGTAGCATTGAGTCCTCGCGGAGCATTTCCGCATGCTGCGAAATGTAGGCCCGTGCATAGCCGGTGAAAACGCGTTTGATGTGCTCCTCGTGCTCCAGCAGGACTTTGCGAGCGTCGTCCGGCAGCGGAGGGAGAACGACTATGGATGGCGACTTCTTCATGATCGCCTTGAGAGTGTCGCTTGACGCGTAAGCCTTGGGCAAGTAGCGACGGCCGAACAGATGGCAGAGAAGCAGCAGCAGGTCTCGTTTGGCCGTAACGATGCTCGCTTGGTTGCAGATCCGATGAACGACGCCGTGGCGGAGGAGGGCGATCAGCGCGAGGTTGCTCGGTTCGGTGTAGTACAGATGGGCAGCAACGCCGCACAGGTTGATCGGATTGCCTTGCGCATCGAGGAGACCCGCACGGCGAAGATAGTCGATGCTGAACCGGATGTGGTGTAGGAGCAGGTCTTGGCCGACGTCGGAGACGAAGGTGACGTGAGGTAGACGGAGGATGCTCTTAATCGCGTTGCGTGCGACGGGAGCATCGTTAGATCCCTGCAGGAGGTTGAACAGGCGCAGCACCATAGTCGAGGTCAGGGGGAAGTTGCCGCCGAGCGAAGGGAGTTTCGACAACACAAGCCGCTGACATCTGTCCATGGCGAGCCCATAGAAGACAACCTTTCCGAGCAGGTCGAATCCTCGTCGACCAGCTGTAGCATCATTGTTAATCTTGTATACTCGCAGTCTCACGAAACCATACTGACCGCGTCCGGCGCATTGGCGGTACTATTGAAGAATAGTGATCAGTTTTAAAGAGAGTGTTGCCACAGGCCTAACGTACCATGAGAGCCGTGAGGAAGGGTGAGTCTCCGCAGAACACCGAAGTCTTCGTTGGTGCGTTGATACCTAGCGCCAGCGTTCCTACACGGCCGCGTTGAGTAATGGCGGCAGTGCAATACCTATACCAATGGACAGACCTGTGGCAATGACGACGCGTAGATATCCGGATCGGTACAAACTAGTAACACAATTAGGCTCTGTGCGTGGTTGCTACGAGCCCACTCACCTCTCAACAAGTGTTCGATAGTGCTTGTTCATGCCACCATGATGCACGCCGACACCCCTCAGTAAGGCCCGCAAAACCCAAGGAGGGGCCGCACTCCATCGGGCAAGCGACAGAATCTCTTCATCCAGTTCTGATTTCGAGAAAGCCAACGAGCTGCCCGCGAACGAAAACTGCGGGGACGGGTCCTTTGGGTTGAAGGACGCCTCCCAGCTGGCGTCCTGCTGGTCGGCGGTGTCGTCGCCCTTCTTCGCCTTTTGTAGCCGCTCTGCCTCGCGTACTCGCTCCTTGGCTTTAGATTGCCAGAGCTCCCACTGCTGCATCTTGCGCTGCCACCCGGGGTTCGTCTCGCGCCACCGCTTCTCCGCTTTCTCGAGCACGTCGAGGATCACCCGCGCCATGTTTTCGCACGCCGTGCGGTCGAAGCTGAACAACAGAGCAGGCTAGAGGGACTCGTCAGCATAGGGGCCCCGTAGCCACTCCCGTGTGTACTCACCAGGTCGCCATGGGCGTGCAGATCTGACAACAAGGGCATCAAGTTGGCGTAAAACTGCTTCGAAGGAGGCGTATATCTCTGGTCCGCCCTATCTACTGCCGGGTCCGTCAACTTCTTGATAATGCGGTTCAGAACAGAGTCCTGGTCCGACGGATTGGACGACTCGATCATCCCAGAGATTTGCCCCGTCAGGGCCCCTTCGTAGCTCAGGATGTCCTTCTGTTTGAGGAGAGTGCCCTTCAGATCGGCGAAGAAGCGCGTCGGGTTCAACGCATCGATGTCGAATGAGATCTGGTCCCGGGACGACTCAAGCGCGTGGTAGAGAGACAAGCAGTCCGCCGCTTCAAGCGAGAAGTCCGGAGGAATGCTACGCGCCCCGAAGGCGAGCATGGAGATCGGATGGACGAAGCGCAGTCGTTCCGTCTTGCGGTACTCGACGAGACCGTTGAACGGCGCTGGCTGATCGCCTGGCTGGAGTAGATACGTGTACTTGCGCAGATGCGAGTACCGATGGGGATGATGGATGAAAGTGTGCTTGAACCCGTGCGCTTCTTGGACGGACGCGAGCCATGCGTTGAACTTTTCAGGTTCTCCGATAGTCGCAGAGAGGCCGCTGAAACCCAGGAATCAGTGCGTGCTAGCAGACGACAAGAACATGAGTACGAGTTACATTAGAGGGCAGGGGGCCAGGAGGATGATTTGCTCCCAAACAGCGCCACCTTCTTGCTGACCGATGGTGTGGATCTCGTCGAGAATGATCCTAGAGTAATAGTACAGTAAGTACCCTCAGTCGGTTTTACAGCAAAGAGGTAACACATGTCGCTTGATCCTCGGTGTCCACGTCCTCGCCAGAGGGGGCGAGAGGAGCATAGTCGCCAGCATTTCTGGAACCGTGACGAGAATCTGACAGTTCTGCGGATTGTGTACTCGGTAGTCCCGCGTATGGATAGCCCAGCAAGCCTCTGCAGTGAGGAGTTAACGTAGGTCCTTCCCCAGACACTGGCCAAACGCACTTGTGCCCAGCTGTTTTCGAAACCGCGCATAGACCTCCGCCGCGATCTGGCTGACGAGGGCCTTCGTGGGGGCGACGTAGACGAGGATATCGTCGTCCGAAGATCTCAACAACGTCTCCATCGCGTAGTATGAGATGAAGGTTTTCCCGGCGCTTGTGGGAGCTACATGGCCTCGGAATCAGCGATCAAGTCAAAGAGAGTGTAAAGGAACTCACCGGCTACCAGGATGGACTCGTTGCGGTCCAGGCAGTCCAGCACCTTCCGCTGCCAGGCGTCGGGCTTGAAGGCAACGCGCGGGTCGCTCTGGCTGTCCATACTCCGATCCACGTACTCGCCGAACAGGCGCAGCTGCCAAACGACGGGGTCCTCGGTGATGCCCATCCACTTGTGCAGCGCGCGGCCGCTCTTCGCCTTCACGAGCTTCACGAAGTCGAAGTTGAGCACGCGGTCTTCTGTAGAGATGTTCGGGAAGAGGTCCTTCGACTCGAAGAGTTCCTTGACCATACGCATGATCGCGACGGTATAGCGGTCGCGCGCCGTCGTCGACTCCCGCGCGGGATCTGTGAGCCAGAGCTCGAGCTCGAGGTGGACGCGGTACAGACGAGCTTCGACAGCGAGCCAGCCGTCTCTCGTCCGTTTGTTCCGCATCAGGTGGTCCATCGCGACAATCTGCGCTTGCGAGGGCTTGCCTTTGATATCCTGCAGTTGGTCCTTCCACCACTGGACGTTGGACTCGCTCTCCTTCGCCTGCTTCTTCGCTTGGTTGGCGAGGCGAATCTTGTCGGCAGAGGATACAACCTCTTTCTTGCCCTTCTTCCCAGGCGTGGCCTTGATAGGCTTCGAGGTTGCACCGTCCTATATCAATGAGTTACCGTGCACACCCTCCGCATGAACCGTAGGACGTACCGCGTTCGCACTAGCCGGGGGAGCCCCCTTCGACTTTCTACTCGCCGCAGCACTGGGGATGACGATCTGCTGTAGAGGGGTGCCGTGCGCGCCAGTGAGGGTCTCCGCCTGCCATTGCAACTTCGACATGAAGCGCTGTTCGCTCCGCAGCTGACGCTGGCGCTGCCACTCCGTCACAGGGCCGAGAGTGTCCTTGCCACCAAGATGAGCAGGGAGGACGGCACGCTTGTGATTGTGCCAGTGCTGCGTGTCGCTGAACGCGGTGTTGAACTCGAGGTGGGAAGCGCCTTTGTCTTCGTCCTCGCTCGCCTCCTCGATGTCGAGGCCGATCACGGCGAGTTCCTCATCGAAGAGCGCGTGCTGGAAGGGGAGAAGCCTCGTAGGGCGTTCTTCGCGTGCGCCCCGTGCTGGGACGACCGACACAGCCGGAGGGAAACGAGCATAGAGCAGAGCCAAGTCAGGGGCGCGTAGGTTGCATTCATGCCAGATCGCCCCTACAGTCGTTGCAATATCACCGCCAAGTGCCGAGGAGAGTGAGGAGTGCTGAACCCGGAGGAAGTGGTCCAGGAGAGTGGCAAACACTTGGACGTCGACGGTGACTGCGGAGACACCTTGGAGTTCGAGGTGAAGGAATACCCCCGGGAGGAACGACTTGAGGATGAGGTCGCGGAGGACGGCGGGAAGGGATACGGTCGGCTGTGCTCGTTCCTTCAAACTGAGACGGGGAACGAGGAGGATGTGCGCAAGGAATATGTGAAGGAGTTCCGGGAAGAGCTCCTGATGAGACAACTTAGAGTTAGACAACCTTCGGGCAAGACCCTTGGCTAGCTTGCCCGCTGGGACAGGCTCCGCACTCTGCAAAGGCCTCCAAGGGATACCCGAACGCAAGCTGGTTTCACGCTCCTCCAGTGATTGCGACGCATTCGTGACGGAACGCCAAAAGTTGCGCCCGAAACGACTTATCGGGTCGCTGTCCACTTGCTGCTCATAGACGAACGACATGATCTACGGTAGCAGAGGCTCAGTAGAGCAGCACCACATGTTGCAATAGACTTACTTTGGAGTCTCGGTACTCGCTGCCCTTCAGCGGTGTTACGGAAACACCTTGGGTGAGAAGCGTGTAGACGAAAACACGCTGGAGAAGAACGCATTCGGCATGCAAGTTGGACGTGTTCTTCTCTATGGCCCCGCCATCGCCGGTCATGACGAACATAGGCTATTGTTGGAAGTAATTAATCTCGCTGACGATGGGGGATGTCAATTATTTTCACCTTGATATGCCTCTGATACGACAGCCACCTGGGATCAGACGTGTCTAGGAACGTGTGGACTTGGATGTCCAGCGAACGGAGGTGGTTGAAGAGCATGTTCCGGGCCAGTGAGCGGGACGACGTCACATACTGTAGAGATCAGAGCATAGCGGCGCCGGGTGTGACCTGTGACCGCCGAGGTACATAGCGGCGGAGCGGCGGGGCGCCCACAACTACCATATACGGCGCGTTAGCGCCCGCTCCGGAGGCCAGAAATGGGCGCTTAGGGGCCCCGGAGCCGTTGTGACCAGTGACGCAGGCTAAATAGCGGGGCGGCGAGGCCCCCTGTGACCTGTGACCCGCCGCTGTGCTCTGATCTTTACAGTACTCGCTCTTACCGAGCTGTACCGTCAGAAAACGCCTGTCTGGTGTGGCATTGTTAGGTAGGCAGTGGCTATAGAGTAGGGTCCTCACCATGCCAAAAGGCGATCTCGAAGGACGTAGAACGTGTGGCGATCTCATGCAGGACGCGTTCCATGCTATAGATTGCGTGGACGATCTGAAAGCTCACGTCTAGATTTGGAGTTAGTGGCCATGCCATCTCGCACCACGCAACAGGCTCACCATCCTTGCAACCCAATGCGAGTAAAGGGTCGTCCAGAACAAGCTGAATCAATGCTTCACCTGAACGAAGTGGGCTGGTTAGAGTGAGAGAACTGGCGCAGGCTGCGACCGTTCCAACCATCTATGACGAATGGTTCACTTCCGGCGTAGTCGCTGATGAGGTCCATCTATCGACCCCGTCTGCTGACGGACGTGTACCATTGCATGTCGAGGTGGCGAACGGCATCTTGGGGGGTTGAGACATTCCCCGGGCTCGACTCTGAGGATAGTCCGACTTTGAGGGACTCAAGCTGTTCGGCGGCCGTGTCAAACTCGTCCCAGTCCATGGTGAGAGGTGGATGAGATGAGGATACCTTCGTGCGCTGACAAGCCCGTCCTTTTCTACCACGACGAGCCTCGAGAACTCAGAAGGACTTCGCAGCGAGTACTGCGGTAGGCTCTGGTAAGGCGGCCTGCGGTACTAGGCCCAACTTCAAGAACCCTCGAATCGGGGATTAACGGACTGGCGCCCGTGGTGTATCATGGGCGCTTCCCCGGCCAAGCACTTTCTCTGAGACGCCGACCAAGTCGCTGGCCGACTGCCTTCCTCAGCGCTGAGTACGACGCCTGCCGTCCGCTTCCTCCACCGCCATGCATCCGTTTGCGTCCTATGTTCTGCGCAGCTACTACAGGGAGACGGGGTGGAATGAGGACAACCTATACGCGAACCTCACGCGTTCGTCCAACGGTACGCCGGTCTGCCCTCATCTCCACAGGACCCCGCCCAGACGGCTAGAACAGCGCTGCTCGACTTTAGTGTGCCCCGGGGGCTGCATTTCTCCATCTCCAAGGCCCCGAACTCGCTCTTCAAGACGACGTACTCGATGAACGCCCTCCCCTCCCTCAACGGCTCCGTCGGCTACATATTCACCAGCTGTAACCTCGACGTCAAGGGCTCCGGCGACGTCCGTTTCAAGGACATGGTCGACCGCTTCAAAGTCTTCGACCAGCCGCGCAAGCCCGAGGGCAAGGAGGAGGAGTGGCTGGCGGGCGAGCGCGTCGACACCCGCGGTATGCGCATCCTTACGCTGTACCTCCAGCCGTGCCCTGATCGCCCCCGCAGACTACTTGCTATACGGACGCATATACGTCCCCACCGGCCGCCTCGACGCGCTCTACTCGACGCGCATAACGCCCACGCTCCAGGGGATGGTCGCCGCGATCTCGGACCCGCGCGCGCCGATCTCGTACGAAAAGTCCAAGGGGCACGGCCCCGCGAGCAACATCATGTTCAGCCTGCAGCAGGACACGGGCAAGTGGTGCACGGAGTACACGTGGAGCGCGGAGGACGGTATGTGGGGCGTGCGCTCGCTCTACAACTTCGGCAAGGTCGGGCCCGCTGCGGACGCGCTGCAGGGCGACGGCGAGAAGGCGGGGCATGCGTTTGCGGGCCGCCGCTCGGGCCTGAAGCGCGTCGACGAGGAGGAGGCGATGGAGGGGGGGCTGAAGGGGCGCGTGTCGGTCGGCGGGGAGTTCTACTTCAGCGCGAAGGAGAAGAGCGCAGGAGGTGCGTGCATACCGTTCGCCTGACACCCCTACAGGACGCTGACAGCCAGTCCCAGTGTCTACCGGGATCCGCTTCACCACCGTACCCGACGCAACGCCGCCGTCTTTCCAGGTCCCCTCATCATCATCCTCACCTAGTTCAACCCCACGTCCCCCGCCCTCGCAGCCCCCCACGACCATCACCGCGCTCTTCAACCCCATGCTCGGGCACATATCCGGCGCATACGCCGCGCGCGTGTCGCGCGACCTCTCACTCGCGTCCCGCTTCGACTTCAACGTCTACAGCTACGAGAGCGAGTGGTCCGTCGGCGCCGAGTGGTGGCAGCGCCGCGGGAAAGCGCACCACCACCCGTCGACGCTGCCCGCAGACGAGTCCCTGCCGTCGGTGTCGGAGCTCGCGGACGAGGTGCAGGGTGTAGTGAAGGCGAAAGTGTCGACGACGACGGTAGGTGCACCCTCTTCTCTTTGATGCGGCTGAATGCTGACTGGAGTATCCGCAGGACGTGTCATTACTATGGGAAGGCCGGTTGCGGAACGTCTTGATTAGCTTAGGCGTCGTCTCCAACCTGTCCAGCCGTTCAAAGCCCATAAAATCCGTAGGGCTAGAGCTGTCATATTTCAGCTCCGGATAATATACTCCCCACACACGCACATGGCTCCCCGAGCTTCCTTATAGGCGGGCATCTGCAGTGAAGTGTAGTCATGAGCCGTCGATTTTCCATTTGCGAGATGCATCCAGACGCCTGAGCCACTACAAGCACACTATCACCTGAAAGATCCAGCACGGAGATTAAGGTCCGAAACGTACGCAATATCGTATACAAGCACGGGAGGGGAAGGAGCACGGAGCACTGGGGGCGATGGAGCAGCGGATTGGAGTAAGCGGAAGCACGGCCGGGGCAGGGAGGAGGTAGGAAGGGGAGGGAGCGGGACGAGATACTGAGCTGGGTATCGAGCCAGACAGGAGACGGAAGCACGGACAGCACGAAACCAGGGAAATACGCAGCGCTAGATCATACACGACGGCGGCGCCCCTTCTAGCGGACGCTTCACGAGTCACCACACCGCGACAGCTACTCCTTCGCCGCGGCAGCAGCGGGCGCGGTCTCGCGCTTCGGAGACGGCCCGCCGAGGGAGCGCATCACCTGCGAGATCGCCGCGCCCGAGAGGATGGGCCGGCTGGCGTGCACCGCGCGCGCCCGCGCGGCAGACGTGCCCGGGCCCGTCGGCGGCGACGAGTGCGTGCGCGCGTGGCTGATGCGGTCGCGGTGCGACGCGCGCTCGCCCTCGGGGAACGCGCCGAACGGCATCCGCGGGCGGCCGACGGTGTGCGCGCGGCCGTGCGTCGGCGTGAACGGCGGCGCGGCGGGCGTGGTGTGCGTGGTGATGTGGCTCGGGGCGGACATGGACGAGGAGAGGGGCGCGTGCATGGACGCGGCGAGGCCCTGGCGCTCGGGCGAGGTGTCCTTGGAGGAGGACGAGTCCTTGCTGGGGGTCGGCGCGTGCATCGAGCTGGCTACATCGCTGTTCGGGGGCTCTTCTGGCGTGGGTTCCTGCTTCGTGTCTACCGCGGGCACCGGGGGCTTTCGTGGAGGCGCATGCTTAGCGGGGGGATCCGCCACTACGACCGGCTTGGGCGGTAGAAACGGATGCGACAGCGGCTTGGACTTGCTCAGTGGAGACTTCGGTGCACCTCCTTTCGCCTTCGCCTTCTCGCCCGAAGCCAACCCGTTGGAACTAGGCTGGATAGGCTGCTTCACAGAATTGTTCCCAGGTTTTGCATCCGCAACTTTGTCGCTGTTTGCACGTGGTTCCTGTTTCGATTTGGCGTCTGTGCTAGCCTTGGCAGTATCAACCGCACCCCGGGGCGTGTGGTCGCCGTCGTCCGCCTGAGATAGAGCCAGTGCCGCAGAGGAGGCTTCGCTCTTCGGGGCGGTTGCACTCTGGGGTCCTAGGGCAGCCACAGCGCCAGGGTGCGGAGAACCAAATTCGAGATTAGGGAGGGGCTTCAGCGCGTCCGCGAGGATAGGGGAGATCAGGTCGGACTGGCTGAGAGCCGGCGCACTGGGCTTGTCTGTGACGCTCTTGACGCCCCAGTCGTCCAAGTCCGGCAGGCTGTCGTCGTCGTCGCCCGCCCAGTCGATATGGCTGCCAGGCGTATGCGGCCTGTCCATGGCCACCGCGCGCACGCGCTCGACGAGGGCGTCGATATCATGCTTGATGTCGAACGACGGCGTCTCCGGCGGCGGAGGCGGGGCGAGATGGGGCGGGAGGTCCTTGGTGATCACAGGTGATTTCTCCGCGCGCAGGAGGCTCGTACTAGACTCGGTAGACGGCGACTTCTTTGATGAGACGGATGATGCGCTCCCTTTGTTTTGGGAGCGTTTGCGGCGTGCGCGGTTCGGTGTCGTCGCGGAGGCGGGGGCGTCGCTAGAGGCGGCAGGAGGGGGATTTACAACAATGGGGGGTAGCTTGCGGGGCGGCGCCTTGCTCTCCGGTGCTTTCTTCGCAGGCGGCTTCGGTTCCTTGGACCGGCCGGACGGCTTCGGCGCCAGAGAAGAGGAGACATCGCTCGCGGATGTTGCGGATGATGTGGAGGTCAGGGCGGGGGCGGGGGCTTGTTTCTTGGGCAGATCTTTCGGCTGATCCACGGTCTGCTTGGACGCCTTCTCGTCCACGTGTGGTGCATTGGGCCCGCCAGCGCGACCTGCACCCCGGCCTCCGCGCCCTCCTCGCCCGCCTCCACCTCGTCCAGGTCTTCCTCGAGATGAGCCGCGGAACGCTGACCCGGGCTCGCCACTACGGCCCCAGCCGCTGCGGCTTGGAGGCTGGCTGGCCCACATAGAGGAGTTGACGCCTCCTGAGGGCGTGGCCGGCGGCGCGGTGGAGGCCATACGGGCGAATAGCTAGGCTGGGATGTTCGTGGAGATCTGTAGACATGTCAAGTACCCTCTCAGTGACGACGGGAGGCGGGAAGACAGATAGACCCACGAGGACGGTGCGAGCACTAGTACTGGCAAGAAGAGTATACAAGAAGAGGTCGTCGCGGGGGTTCGTGATATTTCGTGGGCAGGAGGCGATAGATAGAGCGGCGTGGAGGAGGCGTAAGGGGCAGGGGGAGGGAGAGGCTAGAGCGTGTTGGACGAGGAGGATGCCTCGCGAGCTGCCCCGCCTGTTCCTGCATGGGCAGGTCTCATTCCCTATCCGGATCCGCCCACGTGGCCGCCCGCCCGCGCGATCTGCGTCCTCCAGCCCAGCGCGCCTTCACGCCCTCCTCCATCGTCGCCTCCATCGCCCGCCACCATGTCCAAAGCCTCGCAGCCGGAGCTCAAAAAGGTGCGCATACATTTTCCGTCAAACCACACGTGATACTGACCGTGTCCCACCACACAGTTTATGGACAAGAAGCTCTTCGTCCACCTCCAAGGAGGCCGCAAAGTTAGCGGGACCCTGCGCGGATACGACCTGTTCCTCAACCTTGTTATCGACGACGCCCTCGAGGAGACCAACCCCGCACAAAAGCATCCTATTGGCACCGTTGTGAGTACGCTGGTTGTTCTCGCATGTGCCCATCTGCTAACAGGTCCCCCCGCGCGTAGGTTATTCGCGGAAACAGCGTCACGTCGATGGAGACACTAGAGGCGATCCGGTGATGCGACCCGCGGTATGTCGGGCTTGGTCGTATTCTGTATAGTACCTGTATTGTTATCCTCTCCTGCTGTCCGCCCACGGAATGTCCAAGTTTCCCCTCCACATCTGCTACGCCGTCTCGATGCACTTCCTTCAGAGGTTCGGGTATACGCAAGTGCCGACCATGCAAGTGATGTTCCAACTACCGGCCTTGTACAAGCCATTTGAAACAAGAATGCGCTCCTACGAAGTCCTCGCAGCCGTACTCATTCCACGAAGTTGATGTTATATTCGATTGAAAGAACGCGTAACATACAAAAACTAATCGATCGTAACAGGCGGACTACAACCAACCGAAAGAATCTGAAGGGAGCTTTATAACGAGCTAGTTGCCGTAGGGTTAGGGTTAGCACAACGCGCCGGCAACAAAAAAGGCCCGCTCAGCCCGAGGGCCGAAGCGGGACAGGGAAATATTGGGACGGTGCACGAGCCGAAGCCCGTACAAACCGCAAGGCCCCCCTGAGGACAAGGTCGCCGTGCTATGAGAGGTCCCCACGGCCCACGAGCCCTGGTACATGAAGGGGCGCGTGCCATCAAGGTAAGTATGAGTTGCCATGATGTCCGGGGACGGATTATATACTTCCGGGGCGCGCACGGACCAGGCGCAGACTGTTTGAACATGTTTGAGCTCCCCCTGCTTCGTTGCCGCCGTTGACGAGGATGGGTGAATATACCATGGACATGCCACTCTCTCCCAGGGAGTCTCGAGCTAACTGCACTTTATGTTTGAGCAAGTATATATTCTCGCTGTTCCTGACATTGGATGTAGCGATCGAGCGCCGAGACGAGCCCGGTGGTCCGAATCAAAATCCACATGTACACACGCTAGACACTGCAAAACATATGCTACATTTTGGTTGATAGTACCCCCTCACAATTACACCGATACCTCCTGGATGGATTGCGTCTCAGACGAGCTACTCGCCCCTGGCAGCGCAACCGCGAGTTCGTCGCCGACTTCGAAGGCTCCCGAGCTCAGTGTGCCGAGGTCGCACTCCGAGTCTTCGTCCAGTATGGCGCCACCATGCTGGAGGGGCGCGCCCAACGGCGCAATGAAGCTGGACGCGAAACGGAGCGAGCCGCCAGTGGGAAGCTCGTCGGGATGTTTGACGAAGGAAGGATAGCTCATGGCTGCCGAGCTGCTGGACCCGCGGTCCGAGTCGACCTCGCGGAGGTTCAGCAGGAACCGTGACACAAGGATGGTTGTCAGTCTGTGCAGTACAGGTCAGTGCACCGTGCCATTGTGGAGAGTTGACGCACGCACGGCTCTTCGAGGGTGATCGTCGAGGTAAATTTCTGCAACAAGTGCACAGGATGAGTGCGACGCTCGGGAGCCATCAGCCGGTACTCACCCCGGTCAGACTGAAGGCGATATGGAACGTGTTCATCGCAAGCAGAACGCTATGCAGAGGTGAGCGCAAAACTTGGGGCGAACGACAGTACGCGCTCACAGAAAGTAGATTGTGCCTATGCAGTAAAGGACTCAGCACATGATCCTAGGAAGGGAAAGAGCGCGACGTACCATCCCGAAGCAGCAGGGTTGATAAGGAAATCTTGACGTTCGCCTCAGCGACGGCTTTCCTGATGCCGTACGTTCTCCACCATGTGATGGTTAGAACAAGCACGTCCGTGAGGATAACGCTGGTTCGCGTTGAGACTAGCACTACACGCAAAGTCGTCAGTCAGATATTGTACCTTGATGCGCAACTTGAACGCGTGTCACCGACATCTATGGAAATTGTCAGTAAGAAGGCAGATGGACGACGGTGCGGAGAGCACGTACGTAGAGTACAGAGGGTGGGGAATCCGAGAGGTCCAGACGCAACCTATCGGGGGCGCGTAGTTGGTGGGGGAGGACTGAGAGTACAGATACTAAACCACACAAGAATATAGTCATGTAAGGCAAACCGCTTGACAACGGGGCATATGGAACTCGACGTACAATGTTCGAGGCGAGGGGAAACACTCCCGGAAAGGCGACCAAGAGCGCGGCCCTCCAGTTCTGGCCGCAGATGGCGTACACGCGAAGCACCGAAAACGCTGTCGCCAGAGTGAGATGGGAGTATCGTCCAACAATAGGTCGGAGAGACTGACATATCCAGACGAAGTACGGCAGCACCTCAAGGACCTGGCCGAGAGTGACAGAGACGACGCAGCTAATGAGGGATGAAGTCAACGAGACGGTTATTATGCTCGATGCTCGTGTACGCACCCCTGGTCTGATACTTGCAATGTATCGACGATGTAGAGTGGATACTTAAGGAGTGCTAAGTAGCGGTTCAAGAGGAAGAGAGCCGTGGCGCCGTTGAACTTCCTGCCCCACACCAGAGCGGCTTCCTTCTCGAACGTCACGGCATATTCGAAGAAAATCAGCGCTGGGACAGCTCATTGGTAAGATCCCGGCATGGGCTGTGTCGAGTTTGTAAGCACGTACCGAACGCCGCCATGTCGCAGTACCCTGCAACGTAGCTGTAGGCCGATTGGAGGTTAGCGCTATGACAAGATGGAGCCTAGACGTAAAGTGTCTCACAATTGTTCATAGAAGGAAAGCGATTCTGCGCCGTCAGACATGGCTGGTAGGGAGGCTGCTGACTGTGGACGTCAAAGCGGCCGTAGTACTTATACATTTCGAGTGGTCCACTCGGACAGAGGCCTCGCAGACCCAGAGGGACGGCGCGTCGGGATGTCGAGGAATACCAACGCAGGTTCCTGTAAGGCTATTCTCGATCAGCTTGCTCACTGATAGCAAACAGCGGAACTCCAAGATAACACCCTACACCTGCAGCTGGTGGGAATGTGCCTAGGAGCAATTGGGAGGCACTGGGTCCGGACGAGCGGATTCAGGCTCCCAGATGCGCGGTGACGAGTTACGGCCGTACTTCAGCATGTCCAAAACCTATAGGAACATCCTGCGCTGAGGGCGGCCTCAGCGTTGCCTGAAAGGGTCGATGACGTGAGCAAGGGCCAGGCGATGGGCCGTGGGGAGGAGCTGTAGGTAGGTGTCATCAGCGGTCAGTCGAGGCAATCTACACGCGGGGGACCTACGCGTCCGACTAGGAGCCTGCGGTATGCTTCCGCAAGCAGAAGAGCTTCCAAGAATCAGGTTTGCGAAAGATCGACGGTCGCCTGAGCAATGCGCTACGGGCGCACACGTATCTGCGATGCACCGCCAGTGATTATGAAGGTCGCCCACGAGAGCGTACCAAATCGGGTGTCGCGCCGGGTATGCTAGTCGGAGCTTCTTGTCGGAGATCGTGGTATGGCGGTCCCTCACCTCGGTTGGGCTGCGGTCTGTTGTGGTCGATGGGTGCAGAGTACCGGCGAAAGCCTCCCGGATTGTTGGCCCTCGATACTTCCCAGTGACCGATGCATGGCGCGCATGTACGTGATGCTGAGCACGTCGAGGCTATCCTTGGGGCATATGTTGAGCGCCCCAAGACTGCTGACCGAAGGGTTTTCTATTCTGAACTTGACGCTGCAGATCAGCGCAGATGGCAGTGCTCAGCGAGAAATTTAGAAGATAAGCAATGCATGGGGCCTTTGAAGCCCATGCAGGTACTCACATACGTACGTGAGCACGCATGCAGGTGCGCTTCATAGCCAGCTTCATCGTAACTATGGTTAAGGCGGCAACACCGGACGTCATGGTGCAGCTCAAGCTCTGGATGTTCTCAACTAGGAGCCCCCGTAGCCCTTTCTTTCGCGCTTCTCTTTAATGCGTAAGACGCTCTAGGCAAGAGAGTGGTTCCAGGCAGAATTGAGCGCAAAAGTGATGATGGATCAAGAACAGGCGATGCCCTCGCTGCACTGCTCCGGTGCTCCTGATTTTCGCGCGACTTCGATTAGCGCTTAACGGTTCGCTCGGACTGGAGGTTCGTTACACGGTGCAAGATAATTCATATGCTACAGCTGGCGATACATAGTATAGTAGAAAATGACGGACAGAATCGGAAATCCGCACAGCGGAATCAGACGACGTTCTCTGATGGCGCTGGCTGCTCAAACCATAGCTTGCCATGCACCTGCGGCACCCAGGGCGGACGATTCCGAGGGGGTCGCACGACTCTCCTCCACGATGTCGCAACCACGATCTCCGCAAGGGCCCTGAGTATCGCCTTCCGCATCCTCCGCGAAAGGACTAGCCAGGCCGTCCTGGGAGATGGACCCATGGTCGAGAGGGGCGCCCAGGGGGGCGATGAAGCTCGCGACAAACCGCGGCATGCTCTCACCCGAGCCCTGCAGGTGCCGTTCGAACGCCGGGAAGGTCATGGTGTCGATGTCGCTCCCACCGCGCGAGGCGTCTGCTTCTCGGAGGTTGAGCAGGAACCGAGAGACGAGGATCGCCGTCAACCTGCGGGCGGATCGGTTTAAGTAGCGTCCGAGCAGTATTAGAAGGGCGAACTGACGGTTCTTCCAGCGTGAGGCTGAAAGTGAATTGCTTCACCGAGATGAGCGGTGTTCAGAATACAACGGAGTCGTGATATCACTCACGTCGGTGAGGCTGAAGGCGATGTGGAACGTATTCATGATTAACAGAACCCTGACAGGTCAGTGAGCGGTGTTGATTGAGGAGCTTCGTGACATCGCACGTACAGGAAATAGATAGTTCCTGTACGTCAGCAGGTCAGCACGCGGGACTTGGACGAGAGGGAGACGCTCGACTGACCGTCACGAAGTAGAAGCGTCGCAAGAGAAACCTTCACGTTCGCTTGGGCTACCAGCTTCCTGATCGTATAGGTCTTCCACCAGGTAATGGCGATGACGAGGACGTCGTTGAGGATGACGCTTGTACGGGTCCCGATGAGTACTGCACGGAAAGGTTAGGGAGGCCCGTTCTCCTGGAATACCACGGTTACATACGTCTATCAAGCCCCATGGTTAGCTCAAAAGACTGCCAGGGTAGTGTGTACGGACGCACTTATTATAAGTATCCGTGGGCACCGTCCATACCGACAGGCATCCCACTGGAAGCGGCTCATTCACCGAGTATGTCTGGGAAAATAGATACTGAACGAGAATGATCTTAAGAAAAACTTGACGCGCGACGAGCAATTGCCGGGACGTACTGTGTTCGCGGCAAATATAACTGAGCCGGGCAGTGCTACGAGTAGCGCCATCCGCCAGCTATGGCCAGTGATTGCGTATATGCGCAGCGTCGAGAACGCTGCAACTCTTCATCAGTATGAAACCGATCTCGAAGTGAACAAGCCGCTTACTTGTCCAAACGACATAGGGTAGTATCTGCGTAACCATACCATAGACGTTGATAGCAACGCAGCTGAGGAGCGTGAGGGTCGATAACGAACGAAGCGACAACAAGCGCAAGGCGAACGTACCCCTGTCAACGACGGTGAGCACACTGATAACGCGTGCCGGCTAATTCAAGTACTGACCTGATCCGAAAGGGCCTGCTGGCCAACGATGTAGGCCGGGTACTTCAACAGTGTCAAGTAGCGGTTCAAAATGAACAGGGCCGTCGCGCCCGTGAATGGCCGTCCCCACACCAAAGCCACCTCGCGATCGATGGTGATGGCATACTCGTAGAGAATAAGAGCTGTAGAAATTGAGAGAAAGCTGGCATACAGCCGGCAGAAGTACTCACCGAATGATGCCCAGTCGCAGCATAGCTCAACGAAGCTGTCACCGAGTATTCGAAGTCAGTAAGGCAACTTGTGCTGGACCACGGCATGCCTACAGGCTGGAGTAGAATGAGGCGTCCATGATATCACAAACGGGGCCGTTCTGTCTGGCTGAGACTCGGGGCGTGTATCACATTTATACCAGTCGTCGGTGGCGCCGCTCCGACGTTGGTATATTGGCTACGGCTGGTCGAAACGTACAAGCGACGCGCGCTTCGGTATACGTCCCCCCATAGAAGCATTGCGCCTTGTGTTGGGGATGCACTCGGAGGCAGGAGGAGCGGGTATGCGCAGTCTTGGGTAGGCGAGATTCGCGTGAGCACGACGGGAATCCCGAAAACGCTGCATGAGCCTTCTACGTACCACATGTTATGCGACCGGGGCTCTCATTTGCGCATCGACGCCGAAGCGCAAGGCACCCGGGGAAGCCCTTCAGCGCCCACTGCGCAGAAGCCAGCTGGTAGGGCCAAGCCGTGGTCGCTGCCGATCGCAGTAAACCACATTGTTGCCTCCCCGCTGCGGGGGTGGCAGTACAGTGGATCCTGTGTGCACTCAACTGTGAGAAATCACCACATGGATAGCAGTTGCGAAGAGTACAGCAAATACGCTTCTCACGTCTTGTGAGACAACTCGGCGAAAGGAGAACCGTTCGGCGGCGGTGCGGATCCGTGGGGCACCGTTCAGGGTACATCATAGGCAGGTCTGTGGCGCGGCTTCGTGGGACATACTCCCTACCCGTGCGCTGCAACAGTGTCCCAAGAGACGAGAACAAGGTTGGCTTTTGGGTAGAGGGAGATGAGCCTTGCAACCGAAGGAACTGCCGAGGGATCTCAACGAGATCGGGTGGCAGAGTACGCACGAGGACGATTGCCGTGCTGGCTCGAGCAGATGACAATCAGAAACATTGAGAGCTGTGTTCGAATGAACAGATATCAACTCACCTGCGTAGTTCTCGAGCGATCGTCGAACGAGAGCAAATGTGGAGCCCGGGTTATGCCGCTGTCGAACTTGTATGTTCCGTCGCTCCTCGATCGTTGCAAGGCCGCATGTCTGAGTCTCGTTCAAGTCGAAGCACGCCGGGACTACCTCGCACACATCTCGAAGCTCAGAGCGTTGTACCAAGAAAGCGATGTATTGCAACAAGCCAATCGAGAGACAACCAGCCAGAATACAAGACGATGAGTCCCAGGCGAGATGAAGAGATGTACGTCGCAAACTATGGCAAGCGGCGGTAAAACGCACGCCACCCGCCTCAAACAAGGACGGCGCACTCTCCCACAGCAGATAGGCCCCGCACGCGGTCCAGCCGCATCGGCGAGGCGTAGGGCATCCTTGTGGTTGCATTTGCTGCAGGGCGACGCGCCCGCGCCCGCGCTTTATACTCGGTCGCGCGCGCCCCACGTGGCGCGCCAATCGAGATCGGCTGAATCGTGTACACTGCGCCGCCGGCGCCTGTCTCTGGGAGCACCAGCCCCGCCCGCCCACGGAACGCACTCCCATACACACACACCTCTTGCTGCTTGCACTGTTTATTCTGCTGAGAACTGGGAGAGAATGCCGGCTACGCCACGTACCTCTGAATTCCGGGAACTGGTGCGGGAGAAGGAGCAGGGCATCCCCGAGGCGAAACGGCGTAAGCTCTCGCGACCCTCGAAGCGCGCAACTCCGGAGAGCGAGAGGTTAGATACGTTGAACAGGGAATACGTCAAGGAGGCATATGTCGTCGTGAGTACATATACAACTACATACACGCCCTCCGGAGATTCACAAGAAGGGATGGGTACCAGCTCAGTCACATAAGCACCCTCGCCCGCATGCTGGCCTCAGTACGCAAGGCATACCTCAATGTCGATGCACGGAGTCCACCAATGCTACGACCGACCAGTCGAACAATAGACATCACTGGAGAAAGCCAGTCGTGGAGCGACCTACGGCACCTAACGAACGAGGAGCGGGACCAAATAGACCTGCAGGCCCGGGTCATCCTGTCGCGATGTAAAGACCGCGTTGCCCAACTCGAAGAGCTAGAGAAAAGTGAGCTGCTCCTCCCAGTCACACCCACCAAACTCTCTCCTAATCACCCACTACCACCCAGAACGCGTCGAACTCGCCGCCAGCCAGCAAAACCCACTCACGCGGCTGCTCCCCGCGCGCCTGCGGCAGGACGAGTCCACGGCCGCGTCCGACTTCGTCGCCGCGCACCACGCCGGCATGACCTGGTTCCTCAGCCGGCGCCTCACCGAGGCGAGCCAGGCCCTGCGCGACATGCAGGAGGAGCGCATGAGGCGCCAGCTCGAGCGGTCGCGCACGCTCGGCTCCGGCGCCGCGCGCGAGGCGATGTTCCTCGGGGCACACGACGCCCTACCCTCCCCTGCGGAGTCGACCGCGAGCGGGAGCTGGTTGGGCGGCGCATCGACCCTCGCGTCGAGCTTCGCTGCGAGCATCGGCGGCCCGTCCTCCTTCGACGCGTCGGACTCCACCTCGACTCTGAAGCCGTCGATGTCGGCCTCGTCGATGCGGGACGAGTGGGCGTCGGAGACGGACGAGGAGGAGCTCGAGCTGAGCGCGTCGCAGATCCAGCAGTTCGAGGAGGAGAACGCGAACATCCTGCAGTCCGTGCAGGACACGCTCGCGAGCGTGCAGCAGGCGGAGGCGCGCCTCGTCGAGATCGGCGCGCTCCAGATGGAGCTCGTCGCACACCTCACGAAGCAGACCGAGCAGACCGAGCAGCTGTACGAGGACGCGATCGCGACGGCCGCGACGGTCGAGCGCGGCAACGAGCAGCTCAAGGAGGCGCGCCGCCGTGCGCGCGACGGGCGCAAGTGGATCCTGCTCTTCCTCATCGGCGCGAGCTTGTCGTTGCTCTTCTTGCACTACTACTAGCTATAGGCGCATCTCTTCTTTGGTTCCCTGTATGCATATGGAATTCCGGTCCGGGTCTACGGCTAGAGGCGAGTGTCCCAAGGATTATCACGACTACTATATATCTACGAGTCTGTATATACCCACCGACACGGCGTGTATCATAATGTTACAGCGCAGTACACTTCAGGCAGAGGAACCATCGTACCTGTCTCGGGACTCGCGGTGCGGCCCGAGGAGCGGCGCGCCCTCTTCGGCCTCTTCCAGAGCCTCGTCGGCGAGCTCGTCGATCTCTGGAGGGACGCCTTGCAGGTGCAGGATCTCCTTGTGCATTGCACGGTATATGATCCTGCGAGGTGTTAGGTGGAACACAAGTCAAACCAGCGGAGAACTGACCAGCTCGCGAGGGCGGTAATAATGATGCCCCCCACGGAGATGGAAATGTTGAGTATCTTCGTTGCTATGCCGTGCGTGTGAGACGCTGTGCGGGGATAGACCGGTGAACTTACTCGTGTCCATATGCGACCGCTGCTCGCCGTCAGACAGAGAGGCAAGACGAGAGCCGACGAGGACGAAGATAGCTATCTTCGGGAACACCACGAAGGTCGCTATGAAGAACTGCCAGAGTGCGACAGAATGTATCGACTGTGCCTCGGGGTCAGTAAGTGGACGTGCTGGGGCTCCCGCCTCCACTCACGGCAAAGAGGGTGTTTGAGTATACCCAAGGAGGGAACGGCGAAGCCCTGATGAGCATGATCAAGGGCAGACCCTTGGTGGCCTATTATGCATTACGGGATCCGTGAGCAGCGTTACTAGATAACCAACCGGGAGAACGCACGATCACAGTCTCCAAGGCCTGCCATTTCTCGTTTGAGTGCGACCACTTCCGCAGCCTCTTGCTGAACAAGAAACGCAACACCACGAATGCGAAGGCAGAGCCAAGGAGGGATCCTCCGGCGGCGATAGGGAAGCCCTTCATCCCGTACGCATACCCACACAGCGTAACGAGGGTGGTATGGCCCACGGCAGGCGGGACTGATACCACAACTGGCAAATAATCAGTACGCGCAATACGCAACGTGTATACAACTCCGGACTCACAGAAGAGCCCAAGCAGAATAAGCCAGCCGAAGGGGTAGTGACTGATCTTCTGTGCGGTGTTGTAGAGGGCCTGGCCGATGCGGTCCGGCCCAATGGAGATGATGGTGACGGCCAGAGAGATGTAGAGAGCGAAGGTTCCCCATACGAATAACTATACCATGCAAAATATGAGATGCGGGTGCTTTGCCGGCGGTCATCAAACAGTATGACGAGCCTTAGAGGATGTATTGAGCTTCTTATACCGCTGTATAGCGGCTCGCCCGAGGTGTGTCAGTTGCGAGACAGCGATTCCGAGCCGCTGCTTGACCCCAGCTCCGGTGGAAGTCATATCTGCCCGAGTAGATAGAAGTAAAGAGGACAGAGATGGCCCAAGGCAAGGCTACGGGTGGACAGAGAGTCTGTCCGCAGTAGCTATAGAAGCCGTCGGGCGACGAGGGCCGACGTTACCGCAAAGGCGTGCGGCCGAGCTGGAGGGGCGTGCGTCGCAAATCAAGCCTGCAATCGTACGACCGCTGCGATACAGTCGCCCAAGGTGCCCAAGAAAGCGAGTGGGTGGAAGCAAGAGTCTGAGAGGGTATGACGACCTCCCGGGACGGCTGGAGAGGTGCGTACTCCCCGGCGGATCATGCGTCGGCGTGATCGTGAGTGCCCTCAT
Source organism: Trametes villosa (assembly GCA_002964805.2). Classification (NCBI taxonomy): domain Eukaryota; kingdom Fungi; phylum Basidiomycota; class Agaricomycetes; order Polyporales; family Polyporaceae; genus Trametes; species Trametes villosa. The sequence continues at coordinate 719,758 of PUDQ02000113.1, read as the reverse complement.
CTAGGCGCCCATATTGACGCGTCCGCGCGTAGGCGCCCACACGACTCTGCCGCGCACGTCGACGGTGCCACTCTAGGAGGGAGACTAGCGAGAAGACGAGGCGATATGGAGAAGTTCTCCGCTTTTAGAGTGCGTTTCAATGCAATGCCCCTCCTTGCTGTTGCTTACGCACCCCGTAGGATCCTGGAACAGGCATCCAGGTTAGTGGTATATGCCCAAGTTTACGCTGCAAGCCTGCTCAGCCAACCCCATCCTATCTTTCCAGCCTTTCTTGAGGCCTGTTCCACCATCCGACTCGGATGTGCTTGCGACTGCTCTGCTGCCTTTAGGGTACGCTCTGGGGGTCATCAAAACCGTCCTAGTGCTCGCGCTCGCGCTCGTCTACGCCGTGGTCGTGCAGGGAGTCTGCCTTGTGCTCGTGAGTGCTTCATCGGGATCACTCTTTTCTGCGGCCCTTTCATGATACCAGGCACCAGAGCCCAATTCCTCCACTACATAGAGCCGTGACCCGTGTCCTCACTACGATACTCTCCCGTCTCGCCCTCTTCCTCGTCGGTCTATATTGGATCCCCGTTGAAGTTGTCCAGCGAAAACGCGGGTGAGTTAGGCAGAGCTAGCACTCCATGATCGCTCTGACGGTCTAAACGTTCGACCTAGCCGTACGGCACCTGCACAGGAGAAGTGGAATCCCCGCGCAGGCGACCTTATTGTCTCGAACTGGGCGTCATGGGTAGAGATCCTCTGGCTCGCATTCCGGTACGTCTCCTCGCTGAAAGCTCGCCACAAACATCACCTCACCCATCGCCCTGCGCGTCCCTCAGGTTCGACCCGATATTCGTCCTCCCCGTTGCCGAGACGCTCGACCTCCCCGCAGCGTCCGCCCAAACCTCCTCCCCCATCTCCCGCACGCCCGGGCGCCGCACCGGCACCGGCTCCGCCGCGATCTCCTCGCCCTCCACGCGCGCGCCCTCCACACGCATCCCCATCGTCGGCTTCCGCCGCGTCTCCCTGCTCGGCATGCTCGTAGCGACCGGCCGACTACCCGCCGCCGCAGACTCGGTGTCGGGCGCGCCGGAGAGCCTGGAGGCGATCCGGAGCAGGGCGGACAGGCCTGTTGTTGTGTTCCCGGAGTGCACGACGGGGAATGGGCGTGCGCTGTTGCGGTTTGCGGAGGTGTTTGGGGACGTGAAGTTGCCTGTGATGAAGTACAAAGTCTTCGTCATGTGTGTCCGGTGAGTGCGCCCAGCCAAACGTCCCCAAAAGTCACCATGCTCATACGATCTGTGCAGTTACGACCTCCCAACGACGTTCGCCCCAACCCTCTCGCACCCAATCGCCTCCAACATCCTCAACCCGCTCGCCCACATCTTCCGGCTCGCGAGCACGCTCGCCCCGCTCACCGTCTCCATCCGCCTGCTCGCGCCGTCCGAGGCGCCGAGCTCGGGCTCGTTCCTCCTCAGCGAGTTCCTCACCGGGGGCACGTACGCGGACCCGCTCGCGGAGTGCTGCGCGGCGCTGATGGCGCAGATCGGGCGTGTGAAGCGCGTTGGTCTGGGGTGGGAGGACAAGGCGGCGTTCTTGAGGCTGTATCGGGGCGGGAAGTAGTGTACAGTGCTTTGCTGCTAATGGCATACTCTGAAGTGCGTCAAACAGGCGACTTGAAGAGATACACCGGCGCGAACAGCTTAGCCATGCAAGCGGGCAGACGTGAACTTGGTTGGGGCAACATTCAATCAATTTCGCAGACAACATTTGCGGTCACTTCTATATTTTCTAATACACGGCTCTTTGCAGGCTTCTACGGCGAGTCGTCTAGAGCTTCACCTTCGGGTGCTTGAGGATGTCCTGGAACGCCTTCCTCAGGTCGTCCTTCAGGTCCTACGTCGCACGCAAGCATCAGCTCTCGTCCCTCAAGTGTGTAAGGAAGGCCTACCTCGATATCCTCGACACCGACGCTGATACGGATGAGACGCGGGTCTGCGCCGGGGTCCGAGTGGATGCGCTGCTCCATGAGCGACTCGACGCCGCCGAGGCTCGTCGCGGGCTACCGGCGTGCTGCGTCAGCCCTCCATAATCACGAGGGAGAGGAGTAGATGCTCACGATGAAGTATTTGACGGTGTGCGGCAGGAGCGACGCGTACACCTCCTTCGTGAGCTGTGGAGTCCGACGTTATCGAGAGCGTCGTCGAAGAGAGAGGGAGCAGGGACGTACCAGGAGAGCGAAGGTGGGGTTCCACCCGCCCGTGAGCTGCGTCTTCGGGTCGAAGCCGCGGCTGTCGACGCCCTGCAGGCTCGAGTGCCACACCTTCTCGATGATCCCCGCTGGGATGCCATCCGCCGACTTGCCCTACAGTAACCTCGTCAGTGCACCGCAGAAAAAGGAGAAACACGAAACGGGTGCGTACCCCGGCGGCCTTGCCGAGCCACTGCGCGAGCGCGTATGCATTGTCGGACTGGCGCGGGACGCGCAGGTGCAGCGTGCGGAGGGAGCGCAGCAGGAGCCACGACTCGAGCGAGCCCATCATGTTCCCGAGGAACGTGCGGAGGTGCCAGAGCTAGTCGCGCGAACGTCAGCAGCGCTCGCAGCACCAGCAGGGGGCGGGGCATGCTTACCTCCTTCCACTTCTCGAGCGTGGGCGCGACGAGAACGCCGCAGAGCAGGTCGGAGTGCCCGCCGAAGTACTTGGTGCCTGTCCGTTTGTCAGTATGCGTGTGAGACAAGTGGTTGGGCGAGGAACGTACCGCTGTGCATGACGATGTCCGCGCCCCACTTAAAGGGGTACTGGATAGGCGGCGGGGCGAAGGTGGAATCCACCAACAGCCAACCTCCAGCCGCATGGACCTTGTCAGCATAGTACTTGATATCCCTACACGTAAAGCGTCAGCATTTGTCACACATGTAGCATGGCCGGGGGACATACCGAGCCTCGCCGGTGGGGTTGAGCGGGGTCTCGAGCCAGCAGAGGTCGCCGGGCTGGAAGTCGTCGTCAATGCCGATGAGAGGCAGCTCCTCGTTGCGGCTGCGCTTGTAGACGTCGATGGTGACGTGGCAGCCGTGGTAGCCCTCGGTAATGGCGATACGCTTCGGCTTAAAGTACACCAGCGCCTGGTATGGGTACGGGTTAGCTGACATTAGGCCGAGGATGGAGAAACATGCAGTATACGTACGGCGTAGGAGGCGGATAGGCCAGAGGCGTAGGTAATAGCGTATCCGTCCTGATGGATGAGGCTGAGTATATGTCCGGCGATGCTGTGTGCACACCATGCTGGCGCTTACATTGATCTTGCTGAGGACACGCTCGACGCGGGTGCTCACGCCGTGGGTGTAGCGCGAGTAGACATGGCGGGTAGGGTTCCACTCGTCGAACTCATCCGCGTCGTTCACTTCGAGCGGGTTGGGCGCTCTGAAGGCTGCGATCAAGCTGTTAGCTTTTGGACAGGCGCTTCGAATACAGTGGATGCAGGCTTACTGGTCGAGACGGAGATGGAGGGCGCTACTTCGGAGCCATGGAGCTCGTCGTCGGCGTGGATGAGCTGGGTGCCGCTCAGCTTCTGGTCTGCCTTGGGTGCCATCGTTGCGCTGTTAGTTCTGGGGTGTTCAGAGAGGCTTATCGTCGAGAGAACTGACGGTGAGAGTTGCGGGCGCGCGGGCGCTTCTTATAGACCTGGTGGTTTTGGGCAGGCCCTTTACATATGACCCGGCGCTTACCGCCATGGCGCAATGACTGCCGCCGAGTCAAGCGACTGGCGGCATTCGTAGGCGCCTGCCCGGAAACGGAGCGCCGTGAGAGGTGCCGAGCACGTGTCCGTGACGCGACGCGTCGCCCGCCAAAGAGGTCGCGCTCTCCGGTTCGTTCGTTCGCTTGCTTCTTCACCACCCCCGCCGTCGTCGTCTCGTCCAGGTCCAACTCTTCTCCTCTTGTTTCCGCGCTCCAGCTGGACTGTCTTTACCCTCCTATCTCGTCCGCCATGTCTCTCACTTTTACCCGTCTCGTCGCGACTATCCTTCTGGCCGCATCCATCGTGTCTCCTCTCGCTGGGGTCTCTGCTGCTGATATCGACGCCCACCGCATGGCTCTCGAGCGCAGGTACACCACCCCGCACTCGCTCGGCAGCAACTACGTCTTTGATCCTCGCGACGGCTGGGAGACTGTCAACACCACTAACCTTGCCTACAAGTACTCGTCTCGGGCAGACTTGGACTCGGATCTGGATCTGGTTGACGACCTAGAGGACTCGGACAACTTGTTTGATGCCAGGGATGAACTTCCTGCAGACGGCGAGCATTCTCTCGCGGCTCGTGCGCACAAGGTCAGCAAGAAGAGCACCAAGAAGGCGGTGAAGAAGGCCGCGAAAAAGGTGTCGAAGAAGGCTACTTCGAAAGCGGTCGCGAAGCCGACGTCCAAGAAGGTGGCGGGGTCCGTCACCGGAGGCCTTACTGGCAGCCTCAAGAAGGTCGTCGATACGCTCAAGGGCATCGGCAAACCCGAGCCGGTGATCATAACCTGGTACACCGGGCACGACCTGCTCAACCCCAGCTGCTGGGCCAACACGGACTGGCACCCATCCGTATGTGCTAATTCTTCACGATTTGCATTCTTGTAGTCTAACGTATGCGCATATAGGATGGATCCTTCGCTGCTGCGCTGACTATGGAGGGCTGGAAATCCAAGCCGAGTTGCTTCAAGTTCCTCGAGCGTGCGTGCCTAGATTGTGCCTTCCCACATGTCGTGTGCATGCTGACAATGCCCGCTAGTCTGCCACAACCCGACGAAGTGCGTCTTCGTACGCGTCGTCGACTCGTGCGCGGGTTGCGCCACAGGATCGAAGCATGTCGATCTCACCAAGGCGGCCTTCTCCTCGCTCGCCGACCTCGACACCGGCCTGCTCACTGTCCAGATGCGCCCAGCGACAGATCCGCAAGATGGATGGTACGTCCCTTCTCCACAACTTGTTTTGATGTACTCACTCACTTTCGCTCAGGCTGGAGGACTTGTGGGGCCCCAGGGCCTAAGCGACAAGTGGGCAAGAGTGTATGACAACCACTGGCCTGTCGGTAGGCCTGTCTGCTGGAACAGACGCATTTACCCAGTGTAGCATGGCATTGTATCGATAGCGATGATGTACCGTCTACCCAAACACACTACCCTATGCATCGTGAAATCACATTCCTTCTCAAGTCTGATTTCACCGAACGTACTGTCCTATACGCTGGACCAGGCTCACTCTATAAGCCGCGCCCTTCAAGTATAGAACATACTACTACAGCAGGCAGATAGGGAACTGCAGGCTGAACGTCAGGCCAGCTACCTGCGCGAAATTATGACCGAAGCAACAGCCAAGGGATGGAGACCAGTTACCTGAGCGCAGTTGGCTTCCCCGCCTTGCGGCGGGTACTGGACCCGGGGGCCACGATGAGGCCTGCGCTGTCCCCGGGAAATACCCCAGCCTCTGCCCACCCCTGGCAGGAAAACTCACTCACACCCCCGGTGGTGGGCGTGCCAGCGATGCGGTCGTCCATGGAGGGCGCCAGGTCGTCCGCGAGCGTCCGTCCGTTCGAGCACCTCGAGTCGGTCTTCCTGTCGTCCGGATCCGGCCGCGGTTCGTCGAGCTTGAAGGTGGGCTGATACATTACAGGGCAAAGCAAGTGTCAGAAGCCCTACAAGAGACAGTTAGGACGAAGCCCCTCAGAGAGACCGGGTAAGAAAGCACTCACCGCACAGGCGCGCAGCCATCGCGTCCACGGTGGACCCCCTCCCCGAAGGTCCAGCGCGGGGCCCCAAGCGCGCATGCGCGGCACTCCTCTTCCAGGGCACTTGTCTACATATACACTGCCCTGCGCCTGTGCCGGGCACTTCTGCCTCAGCACACGTCTTAAACTTGGCGGGGGGCGAGGGGACTACTTACCGTTTAGGTGGGGACAGGTCGCGGTGCGTGCCGCGCCCGCACATCGGCCATGGCGCGGCTGCCCGCTAGTGTGCGTCGCACTCGGGGTTGGGGGAGGTGGTGGTGGTGGTAATGAAGAAAGAGGGAATGCGCGAGGGGGGCGGTTCATATACACCCAGAGGCTGGTGGAGGCTGGCAGACAGCGAGCATCGGGCGCTTGTTGAAGCGAACAAGTATGGCTGACTCCCCGGCCCCACCAGGCAAGTGCGCTCCTATGTTGCGCCAGACTACACGGTGATGTAGCATTGAACCAAAGACGTACTACCTCGTAGAATACACTACTTTTCGCCAGTCCTGTGAACCGGGCCTGTCGGAACCTCAAGGCCTCACACCTTGATGCTCACGCGCTTGCGCTTCTTGCCCTCCGCGATGCGCTCCCTGACCTTCTCCTCGGACAGCTCCGCGGCCTCTGCCTCGTAGAACTCCGCCGTGCGCTTCGCGTCCGTCTGGCGCTGCAGGAAGCGCAGCGCGGCGAGGTTGTAGCCGAGCGCGTCCTTCTGGCGGCGCAGGCCCGCGCGCAGGTGCCGCCGGAGCGGGACGAGCGCGGTGCGCATCACGCGGTTCGCGACGATCTGGTGGTGGTGCGTCTTGAGCAGGAAGAAGATGATGCGCGACGTGAGCACGATGTTCCACTCCTACATGTCGCTAGATCAGTATTGCCGTATGAGGGAAGAAAGGGGAGGAGGTACTCGCCTTTTGCGCCCAGACGTTGAGGTATCGCATCAAGCTCACGACCTTCCCAAACGGAAGCACGAGCAACGCATCGTACAGCGCAGTCGCGGGCACGCGCTCAACAACCTGCAGCACGTACGCCTCCGGTGCGACGTCGTACGCGGCGAGCACCGGGTGTCTCGGCGGCGGTGCGACGCCCGCTGCCAGCCCGCCTGCCGCGCGCGCGGCCTCGCACTCGCGCAACGCCGCGAGCTCGCCGTCTGCCAGCTCGAGCGCCTCCATGATGCGCTCGCCAGCCATGAGAGTCTCTGTTGTCTGCTTCGACACTGCACCCGTCTCCGCTGCGTCGCCCGACGCGGCGTCCGGGTCAGCACCGGGTGCGCCGCTTCCTATGGGTGCGTCCGCGCGGTTGAGCGCGTCGGCTACCCCGTTCTCGTAGAGCGCCTCGAGCTCGCGCTCGCGTTCTTCTTCGAGGAAGAGCTGGAGAGCAGGTTAGCAGGGTGTCTGACGAGAAGAAGGAGCGAGTAGACGTACCGGCTCATCGAGCTTCTCCCAAACACGGATGGACTTGTCGTGCGAGCCGGTCACGACGAACTTGCCGTGGTGGCTGACAGCGAGCGCCCAGACCTCGCCGTGGTGGCCTTCGAGCTTCTGGATGTTCTCGAACTAGAAACGGCAAACCGCATGAGCTTGGCAGGCCATCGTGAGACAAACATCGATCCTGCGTACCTTGTCGCCATCCCAGTACTTGACCATCTTATCCTTGCCAACCGTCCAGAAGTTGTGCGACGCACGCGCATCCCCATCACGCGTGTCCGTGCGCTCGAACGCGACCTGCATCACGCTCTCGTCGTGCGCGAAGAGCGAGCGGTGGCAGTCGCCGAAGTCGAGCCCCCAGATCTTCACGTTCTTGTCCGCGGAGCACGTCACGATCAGCTTCGAGTCTGCCGAGATGTCCATCGCGAGCACGGGCAGCTTGTGCCCGTACAGCGAGAGGAAGAACTTGAGCGTGTCCTGGTAGAAGACCTTCACGGTCGAGTCGAGCAGCGCGACTGCGAGCAGCTTCCCGTTCGGGCTGTACCGCACCGAGAGCACGTCGTCCGTCATCTTCAGCGTCCGGATGTGGACCAAAGTGAGCAGGCTGGCACTCCGGGGCTACAATGAAAGTATGAATTTGAGGTACGCAACAGGTAATGCGAAGGGAAACGTACATTGTCGCTGTCCACGGGCTTCCTCTCGAACTCCCAGAACTTGACATCCTTGTCAGCGCTACCGCTGACAAGCCCCTGTTCATCTGGGCGGACATGGATGGACCACACAGTCGAGGAATGTGCTTGGATCGTGTCCACGAGCGAAGAAGATGCGATGTCATAGATGAGGATCTCTCCTGACTTCGTCCCGACGGCCACCTGTCGGTCTCCAGGAAGGAAAGTGCTGCATATGGCGTATCCGCAATCCATTGTGCGGATACATGCAGTGGTCTTCATATTCCAAATTTTCAGCGAGCCTGATACACAGTTAGTAATCATAACCCTGATGCAGTGAAGAGTACTGACCATTGGAGGCAGATGCCAGAAGAGCATCGTCAGAGCTGAGGCACAGCGTGCGCACATCTGTCCTATGGCCGGGGAGGTCGACAGAGAAGACGCGCGCCGCCTCCGGAGTCGCATCCTTCGTTTTCGCGGGCGGTGGGATGTTGTACACTTCCAGCGCGTTGTTCGCCAGCGCTACGAACAGGTGCGTGTTGCCCTTCGACGTCTCCTCGTCTCCGAACCCAAAAGACCGGACTTTGCCGCTGGCGCGCACGATCAGGTAAGGCGTGAAACGATCAGCAAGCTCGACCTCCTCGCCATGCTCGGCATCTGCTTGGGCGTCGGCCTCGTCGGCCTTTTTCTTCCCCTTCTTCTCAAGCTCCTTCTCCTTAGCGCGCCTTCGCCGACGAGCCTGCTTCTTCTTAATCTCGTCTTCCGTCCGTATCCTGAACACCTCCACCGACTTGTCGTGGGACTGCACAGCAAGGTACGGTTGGTGCGGGTGGAAGGTGATTTGCGCGACACGGTGGGAAGATGCCAGAGGGAGTGTTGACACTGGGAGGACGAATTTCGTGACCTGAAGTCCCGGTCAGCACGGTTACGGGCGTTCGGAGCAACCTCTACACGTACCTCTCCGGTACCCGTCTCCCGAAGACCTTGACCCAGCGCCTCATGGTCGATTTTCCAAGCCTTCAGCTCGCCCTCGCCGCTACCGGTGAAGACCAAGTCTTGCTCGGGGTTGAGGTCCATGGTCCATACTTCGGACCTGTGGGCGACGACCGTCTGTATGCAGTGCTGCGTCTGCAGATCCCAGAGCTTCAGGAAGGTATCCTTCGAGGCAGTCAGGAGGTACCCAGGCGCGACGCCGGTAGAGGTAGACGGTGCGGACTCGGCTGCTGGGCGGACGAAGCGGATGGAAGTGATCTGGTCACGGTGACCGCGCAAACTGGTATATGGAGTCGGACAAAGTGCATGCAAATCAGAGTACCAGAACAACGTACCGGTAGAGTCCCGCCTCTCCAACGACATCCCACAAGATGAGGTCTGTGTCCTGCGAGCCCGAAGCTAACCTCGTGCCGGTTTCGTCGAACGCGAGCGTGGTGACGGCTTTCTTGTGCCCGTTGAATGTCGCAATAACAGAGGTCGAAGATGCGCTCCATAGGCGGACAGAGCCGTCCGCGTAGCCGACGGCAAAGACGTCCTTTTGCGGGGAGCGCAGGATGGAGGTGACTTCTGCGCGATGTCCAGTCTCGTGCCACATTGCAAGCTACGCACAGTTAGCAGAATAAATATGATCATATGCATGATACGCACCATCTGTCCCCTCTTAACATCCCATACCAGCACATCTTCAAGTGCAGGCACATATGCCAATTTACCATCGTAGTGCGAATTGGATGAAGAGCTACAGACAAGCCCGAACGCCTGCGCGCGGTGTCAGAACATGGCGCTACAGAGTAATGAGCAACTCGCGCACCTCTGTAGGGCCGTGGCGGAGGTAGCTCTGAACCATGGCGCGCGAGTAGGATGGTGGACGAGAGCAAGGGTCGCGGATGGCGGCGCGCTCGGGGCGCGGGAGCCAATGAGAGGCGGAGGAGGGAATATTTCGAGAGTTCCCACGGGTGCTCTCCTACGCACATGCACAGGACCCATGCCTATGCTGTAGTATGTCCGATCGTAATGTCGATAAAAGTGGCCCGAAAAAGGGCCTTATGTCCGAGTCATATGTCGTATAAACAGACCCTTATGCGGTTCAAGGTCCGATTACTAGTGTCGAGTAAAGTGACCCGTCGCGGGGAAGGTCCGATCGTTCATGTCGACAAAAATGGCCCCGAACCAGTCAGCCCCTCTAGGCGCTCGGGGGTACAAGGTATATATGGTCTCCCTCCGTGACGTCTCCCGGGGCCTTGATTATATTCATACAGCCGGCCAAGCCGCGCAAGCGCGTACTCGGGATGCGGTTAAGAAGAGCAGCATGTTCGTAGAGTGACTATGTGGCGGTGATCTGGCATTGTACAGAGGCAGCATGACTTTGTTGCTTTCCCTTCCTCTGAGTGCATTGCTAACATTCTCATACGGCAGCCTGCGTGTCTGCGTACCCATAAGAATATCCTGGGCTTTATACGCATTTTCCCTGATTTTCTAGAGGTCCGATCGCCTATGTCGATAAGCGCCTACCCCCAAATGGTATGTCCGAAAAACATGTCGATAAAAGTGCCCGAAATCCATGTCGATAAAAACCCCCAAAATTGGGTGATTTGCGATCGGACCTATGGCAGCATAGGCATGGGTCCTACATGCACCTCCGATCGCTGAAGCAGCTCGGTGCGCGTGCGCGGACGATCCCAGGCCCACGCCGTGCATTCGATACACGGCCCAACGCTTTCTCGCTCTCCTTCCGTACGATGACCATCATGCAGCAGCACGGTCCAGAGGCCGCGCACAAGCTCGTCGACTTCCTCAACGCCTCGCCCACCCCCTTCCATGCCGTCCAGGCCGCCTCTGCTCGCCTCGAGAAGGCCGGCTTCCAGAAGGTACACGGGGAGGAGGGGGAAGACTCGCGGGATGTGTCTGACGATCTCGCCAGATCCGGGAGCAGGATGACTGGGAGAAGAGCTTGAAGCCCTCCGGGAAGTACTACTTCACCCGGTTAGTACCTGTGTACCCTCTCGGTGATAGGAATCTGAGCGAATATATGCCATCGAATAGCAACCAGAGCGCTGTCCTTGCGTTCACTATCCCTCAGAAGTGGCAGCCTGGTGCTGGTGTATCCATTGTTGCGACCCATATCGACAGCCCCAACCTACGTGTGAGCACGATTCAGCTAGTCAATTACCGCCGAGGTGCTGATAAGTTCCACAGATCAGGCCTGTATCGAAGCGCACAAAGGCTGGCTACCTCCAAGTGGGCGTAGAAACCTACGGCGGAGGCATCTGGCACTCTTGGTTCGACCGTGATCTCGCCCTGGCTGGAAGGGTTGTCATCGCAGACAAGAACGGGGACTTCCACGCTAAGCTCGTGAGGATCGACAAGCCCCTTCTCCGTATCCCCACCCTCGCCATTCATTGTAAGAGAGCACTTACCTTCCCTAAGACCCCAATTGACCGGGCATTTCAGTGGATAGGAATGCCGGTGCTGACTTCCACTTCAACACGGAGACGGAATTCGTCCCGATCCTGGGGCTTGTCGCGTCCCAACTCAACTCGTCGCCGAAGGAGAGCGGCGAGTCATCCCAGGGTGCTTCGAGCATTCAAGGAAACCATCACCCTGCGCTCTTGGCTCTTTTGGCCGACCAGCTGTCTGTCGCGCCAGAGTACATCCACGACTTCGAACTGTACGTTTTATTGAATTCAACCCTCACCCTTGACCTGACTTCATGAGATAGCCATCTATACGATGCCCAGCCCTCTACCCTTGGCGGGCTGAACAACGAGTTCGTGTTCAGCCCCCGCCTAGACAACCAATTCTCCTCGTCAGTATCCCCCCTGTCGTCTCGCGATTCAGGACTCACATCGTCTCCAGATTCGCCGCCGTCGAGGCCATCTCGACGTTCGCCGCCTCATCCTCGTTCAACGTGCTCGAGGGCAACGTGAACGTCATCGCGCTCTTCAACCACGAAGAGATCGGCTCCGTGTCCACGACCGGCGCCGAGTCCTCGCTCATCCCCTCGCTCCTGCAGCGCCTCTCGCCCACGCCCGCCGCGTACACGCAGTCCGTCGCGCGCTCCTTCCTCGTCAGCGCGGACATGGGCCACGCCGTGCACCCGAACTACACGAGCAAGCACGAGGACAACCACGCGCCGCAGATCAACGGCGGCGTCGTGATCAAGACGAACGCGAAGCAGCGCTACGCGAGCGACGCGATCGGCAGCTTCGTCGTGAAGAAGCTCATCGAGAAGAAGGGCGGGAAGGTGCAGGAGTTCGAGGTCCGGAACGACATGTGCGTAGCCTGCCCGCGTGTGCGCTAGAGGTTGTGCTGACGATGTCTTCCGCAGGCCGTGCGGATCGACGGTGGGCCCCATGCTGTCGAAACTCGGCGTGCGCACGGTGGACGTCGGCTGCGCGATGCTCTCGATGCACTCCATCCGCGAGACTGCCGGGTCAGAAGACGTACAGAACGCGATCGACCTATTCACTTCGTTCTTCGAGGGCTTCCCGCAGCTCGACAAGGCGCTCACCGTCGAGTGATGTACGATATGCACAAACAAGCGGAAGTACCACCAAATGTATACCCATTAGGGCCTAGCCTCACGGGGCGTGTCTGACACTGAGAGTTGTGCATGCATGCCAATTCCATTGCATGTTATCGCAAACCGACCGCGGCGCAGCTTGAACACATGTCGACGGTATGCTGCTGATGGACATGTGAGACAACCCGCAGCATTGGTAGGTGCGAGAGTAGTTGCGCAGCTAACCCAGGAACAGCTCTATAAAGTTCACCATCACCACTGCTAGCGTAGAGCTGGAAGCGACAAGATGTCTTTCGCCGTGGAGAAGGCGGGTCACGTCTACTACGAGCAAGCATTCGAGATCAAGCCCTTGAGGTACAGTCAGTCGTAGCAACCTTTCTTGATTTGTTGGCTGCTAAAACAAGGCTAACCATGCGCCTGGACGATCCAGTCGACGTCCCAAAGGCTGCACGCTGCAGCGCAGATGCATTCCGATCAGACTCCGAGAGTCTCTATCTCGCAGTAAGCCCTACTTGAACTTTCGTCCACAGAAACAGCATGGGTTGACTGAACGCTTCCTACAGGATGCAGACACTGCGCCCTTCCCGGACCAGCGCGCGTACCTGAGGCAGTTTGCCCTTCTCACAGACGGCGTGCACGGGCTAACGACGTTCACCATCAACGGCGGCGAGTCGCTCATCATAATGTTTGTGTCACTCTGTAACGTCACTGTGAGCGTGAGGCTGACACCCTTGTCTAGAGGGGAAGGACCTAGGAAGGGCCGTGGCCCGCTGGGGTCAATCGTCCAACCCATCCTCGACGCAGTCGTTTCTGAAGAGTACATCAAGGTACGTTCGAGGCGGAGAGTATAGAATAGTGCGATCCGACACTTACACTCGTTTTTGGCGGCTTTAGAGGCGAAATTCCATTGGCGACAAGGCGCGCGAGCTCATAAAGGCCGCGTTCCCCGACGGCACCGAGAGCATGATCGAGATACGTCTACTCTCGACCGCCCCTGAGAAGCAGGGCCGGGGGTACGCTAGCGCGCTCATGAAGGTCGTGAACGAGATAGTACGTATGCGTGTTACCCATCGATTGCTGACGCTGAACGTTGGCGTGAATGCACAGGGAGACGCACAGGACCGTGGGGTTTATGCGATCACTAGCGACGCGTTCAGGTTCTACGAGGCGAACGGGTACACTGTCTTGCAGGAGGGGTTTGTCGGAGGGGACAATCCCAAATGGCATGGCCCTCCCGTGGGTATTCGCATTGTGAGACGTCTCGCATACCTCACTGGTCCTCTAACCTCACGCGCTCACATGTGTCTAGGTGTACAGGGCTCAAAAGTCTGGCCTACCCAGCGAGAAAGGGCCATAATCCGTAAATGGTACCCGGTGTTGCAAACGATTGTGTGTGTGTGTTGGTAGTATCTCGTCCTCAACCGCGAGGTTAGTTCGCTCCTCCGATCGGATATATCCAGGAAGAAGACTAGGACGTTGTACAGCTTCTTGGTTGCGCTCAGGTCGAAGTATGTGGATATGCCCGCGACGATGCCGGACGGTGCCTGGCTTGAGATTCCGACACTCACGCATGAGGGCTGCGGTGCACATGCCGCAATCCTGATAGGTTTAGCGCCAGTATGGTATGCGCAGCTGCAGCTAGGCTGCGCGAGATAAGTATATATATAAGACGTCCCCAGCTCTCAGCCACTGCAACGTTCCACTGAACATGGACACAACAGCCAAGGGTTATCCCGATTGCGCTGAGCAGCTTGCAGAGGATGGCGAGAAAGCCCCCTCGCTCGCACCTGGCGAAGGGCTGCCAACGCCGCCGAAACCACCGGCTCAGATACCGCAACCGCTGCGATATGGTACGTGTGAACGAGCAAAGTAAGATTCGCTGTATATATCTTGACACGTCTTCACTTTCTAGGAGACATCCCGAATGCGGTCAGGACGAGCTACGATGCGATACTCGACGATCCGCTGACACATTACCTGGATGTGAGGTCTACGATGACATCGTCTTCAGCTGATAATAACACACGAAACACGCTCTTTTAGGCCGTAGATACCGCACCTGGACGGGAATGGAGACAGAAGCTGGCGCACGGGCTCTCCCTTACAGATCATGTCTCGAACCAAACAGTGTGGACCGTCAACGGCGGCGACGCGATTGTCACTGCGTAGGTTTGGATTTCCCCGCGCTAGTTATGTTACGACTATCTAATACCAGACCACAGTAGCATCCCCGGGAACAAGGGAGGGCGATTTCTGCCGCTCTGCGCTCCCATCCTTAAGAAGTTCGACACCGCGGAGCTGGTCAAGGTTTCGTCGCTTCCAAGCCGGCCAGGCTTCGGTTGAGCGCCGTATCTAATTCTCCCCTGGTCTAGAGGAAGCAGGAATATATCACGAAGCTGAAGGCGTTGCTAAAGACCGCCTTCGGGGACTCGATCGAAGACATGATCGAGTTGCAGGGGCTGGCAACCGCTCCCCAAGAACAGGGAAAGGGCTACGGCACCATACTGACGCTTCTCGTGAACGCCACGGTACGCTCACGCCTTGAGAGTATGCTCACAGTATGTATCACTGACTTGCTATTGATATACAGGCGGATGTCCAGAGACGAGGCGTCTGGCTTGTCACCTCAAACACCCAAGGGTTCTACCAGAGGGTCGGCTACTCGGTAGTACAGGAGGACGTCTTAGGGGTGGACAATCCGGAATGGTCTGGGGAACCGGTTCCCATCCGAGTCGTCAGTGGATTAACTCTTGTCCGCGTCCCAAACCCGCGCCGCTGAACTTGGCGTCTACAGATGTACAGGAGCCCGAGGAAGTTTCCTTTCGAGACCGGGGCGGAGAAACCATCGATGGTATAAACGCGCCTTCGATCCGCAAATCCCCGCTCCGGTGTTGCGCTTGTAGTTGCGGATCACATCAATGGCAATCGTATCATCGTCAGGCTATCCGGCTGAACCGCCCAAGCCCCCCTAAGTCTCGGTATCACCTCAAAAGTCGCCGACCGGTGTCTCAAGGCTAAGTACCACATGGGATCAGCCTATAACATGTCCGATGGGGAGCTCACGTTTGATTCGCCTTCCTCACTTGCCTTCCGTACAGACACTGGGTCGTTGGGCCGAACTTTGGGCTCAGCATGGACGGCCATCCTCGCGAGCTCTCCCTCGATGGGCCTCAATCCGAACAAACACCGCTCCTAGGAGACCTCGAGGAGGAGAATGAGAAAATCAAGGTAGCGCCCCTGAAGTATAGTACGGCACAAGTTTCTGCACTCTCAAGCAGCTGGTTTTAAGCGTTATTTCTAGGCGAAGTCTCTAAGGCTGCCGACACTGTGCAAAGAGCGTTCGTCGACGATGCCATCATGAACTACTACGGGGTACGTCCTCACTCGGTAGTTGAGACGATTCACGCAATGTTGACACTGTAGACTGCCAGTCGGCTGATACGGCGCCGTTCTTCTCAGCACGCTGGAGACTCAGGCATAACGCCACCTTCCTCGACGGAGTACACCAGGGGCGAATTCTCACTGTCAACCAAGGACAAGCTGTCCTCGAGTAGTGCGTTCTGTCCATTCTACTCGACACCCGATCATCCGCTTACCGGATCCCTCACAGTGGCGCCCCTGGCAATGACACGCCTAGCAAAGTGTTCGAGCTATTCTTCAGGCTACTAGAGAGTTTTGACACTTCAAAGCTTACGAGCGTGCGTGATTTATCTCTTGGGTCTGCTACGACTCAGCGTGGCTGACATGGTGTATTGTAGCGAAAGACCGAGTTCCGTGGCAAGATCCGAGAATTCGTCCGTGAGGCATTCGGCTCAAAGGTCAAGGAGATGTACTCCCTGCAGGTACTGGCGACCGCTCCCGAAGCGCAAGGACGAGGCTACGCGACTGCCCTTGTCAATGCTGTAACAGAACAGGTGCGGCTGTAGACAAGCGTTCGCCAGCCTTTCCCTGACATGTCGTGCTCTCTAGGCGGAGGCTGAGGGTCGCGACACATGGGTTATCACGGCCGGTGCCTCCAAATTCTACCAGCAACTTGGTTTTCACATCGTTTGTGAAGGCGTTCTGGGGGCTGACAACCCAGCTTGGGACGGCGAGCCCATTCCCATCTTCGTGGTGCGTCCGGGTCTTGAACAGTTGCTCGGTGTGCCATCGAGCGGGAGAGCTGATAGTGAATCCCAGCTGCGTAAAGATGCCGGTCGCGCGCGTTCTTCAACTCTTGGGCCCCGCGTTACGGAGAAGCCTCAGTAAAGGATACCGATCGGTGGGAAGTTCAAGAGAACTTGGGGCCGCAGTGCCGTAGTGTACGCTGCCATCTGGACTCGCGACGCCTGAGCGTCCTAGACGTCCCAAAGGTCGCCAGATGTCCTACTTAAAGTCTTTTCTTCGCAGGCTCTGAAGTGCACATAGCTTCGATGGCCCCCACATCAATACGGAGACTATGAGCATATGATACAGCGCTGAGTGAGAGGGTGGCAGACGCGCAGGCGGCCGCGCGCCCATATGATAAGTGCCCACGCGGAGTCTGGAATGCAGTCCTTGTCAAATCACGTAGTACTTGGACGTCTTCGACGCTGCGGCTTCGCACCAACTATCGCCGATGATGGTGATCCTCCGGTGCTCTCGGCTATCCTTCGTAATAAGTACCACGTCCTGTCGAACGCGCAATTGATCTCCCTGTTCAGCTCCGCTGAGCGTTGACCTCCGCCTCCTACTACGTCCTCGTCGTCGGGCTGCTGCTCGTTCCGCAGCTCCGTAGCTCCGTTTGGACTTGACTGTGCGGACATGGCGGCCTCTCAGGCGCAGTGTCATGATGAGAAGACCCCTCTGCTGCAACAGTCGGAGGAGTATGGGATACGAAAGGTTGAGCCCGTACCCATGAAGCACAGTAAGTGTCTGTCAAGCCTCAGTTTACGCGAACTGTCACTAAGCCCGCGAACTTATAGGCGACATGGCGCGCGGCGCCGATACCATCCACAGAGCGTTTCAAACGGACTCATTGATGAAGTATTTCACTGTAAGTGGGAACCCAGCATGCGTGGATCTATTCTGAGCAGGGCTCGGATATACCAGGCTGTTGACACTGCACCTTTCGCCGAAAGCCGTGCCAAAGGACGGTACTACCTCATGTTCGACTCTGGCATCAGGCAGCACCGTCAATTGGCCATAGACGATGGCGCCGCGGTTATGAAATAGTGAGTTGGGTGTATCCAGTTTCGCTGGTGAATATAACCAACGAGGGCGCGGCAGCCAGGTACCTGGAGGGCCACCCGATCCCTGGATACATACCTTCCTAGAGAACATCTCTCGAAAGGCTTTCGATACGCGCGAGCTGGTGAAGGTATGGTCAGGCATGCCCACTTACCCGCCAACCAAGCTGATAATAGGGGATATAGCGCACGAAAGAGTTTGTAGATAAGGTCACGGCGGTGGTCGGGGACGCCCTCGGGGAGAAGATCCCGGAGATGTACGAGATCCAGTCGCTCGGAACAGCTCCGGAGGCCCAGGGGCGGGGATATGGCACTGCACTGGTGACTTCAGTTACCGACAAGGTAAGCTCGCCTGGTGAACTTCAGAGACCTGCAGATGAACGTCGTACCTGTAGGCGGACGCCGAGAGCCGCGATGTGTGGTTGATCACGACCGACGCGTACCACTTTTACGAAGCACTGGGGTTCTCGATCCTGCGCTGCTTCAACGTCGGAGAGGATAACCCTGCTTGGGACGGAGAACCGATTACGGTTCGCCTGGTAAGTCGAGGCCGCCTGAACCCAGCACATTGCTAACTTGCGACCCCATGCAGATGCTCCGTCCTTGGAAGAAGTCGGTTGAAGATGTTTAGCACACTGGCAGTACGTTTGAGACACGCATACCGCCAGTGAATAGAACCCGCTTACATTGACCTATTCATACCGGAAGTCGGTGTGTCGCTGGAGTCGTAAAGCGTTCAAGTTTGAGACATCGTCTATACCCGCTGCGCGCTCGTTGACTTTCCGCCGGAGGTGTGCACCCCCTCACACAGTGAACGACCTCAAGCTCTGCTCGCTATTTTTTCGGGTTAATGGCTATGTAACGAGTCTCCACGGACATCACACTCACCGGGAAGCACTGCGCTCGTCTTAAGATAGAGCATGCGTCTACTATTTTACCCCACGGCCTCGCCACGGCGTTGTGGCTCAGATTGCGAAACACGCGCCTCGCTGCCGTGATGTCGTGAAAACCAGGCTGATGCCGATACCTATAAAACGAGGGCGACCGTCGGCCGTCGATAAAATAGGGTCCGGGTTTTGAGCTGGTGCGACGACAGTTCGCCCATACGGCCAGCACCTTCGAATCCAGCAGTCGCCGCGGAGGAACTAGATGGATTCGGAGCCACAACTGTTCGCCCGCCATGGCGAGAAAACGCCACTACTGGGCGAGCAGGTCGGGGATCGCCAGAAGATAGAAGTCAAGCCCATGCTGTACAGTAAGTACCAGTGGGCCTGTCGCGTTTGCCACGGACTCATCGGCACTTTGTACGTTCTCAGGGGACCTACCGAGAGCCGTCGAAACCGTGCAGAAGATCCTACCCGACGAAGCCTTCATGAACTACCTATCTGTGCGTACCGTAGCTGCGCTCTTGACGTGCACGCCCAGCAGGATCTGTATCTTCTTACGCTGCACGAGCAGGAGGCTGACACGGCGCCATTCTATGGCGCGCGATGGAGGGTGCGCAATGGCCTGATCATGGCGGAAGCGATCGACCAGGAGCGCATGCTCACTGTGAACGGTGGCGAGTCGATCTTGAGATAGTGAGCCTGAATTTGTCTGCCCGATACGCGAACTGACGAGCGGCGATGCAGCGGAATGCCGGGAGACAGCAAGAGGAAGATTAGCTGGGTTGGGAAGATCATCAAGTGGCTCTCGTACCTCGTTGCACTCCCGAGTGCCCTTGAAGCTAAGAAGGTAAGCGTAGTTTCAGTACGTTAGGATGAAAAGCCTAGTTAACGCCAAACACACCTCAGAGGCGAACGGAGTGCCTCGAGAAGATCGGGGCGTTGACGAAGGCCGTGTTCGGGGACAGCATCGACGGCATGTACGAGGTCCGGTCCCTCGCTACGGACCCAGAAGCCCAGGGACAGGGATTCGCCTCGGCCCTGGTAACCGCTGTGACTGACATGGTGAGTTATGGATGATGAACGATGGTCCACATGCCTGGCTGAAGTTCCCGGAATGCAGGGAGACGCGGATGGCCGCGATGTGTGGCTGCTCACCTCAACCGCGTACAAGTTCTACGAGGCGCTCGGCTTCGTGATCGTCGGCGAAGACACCATAGGGGGAGATAATCCGACGTGGAAGCACGAACCGGTGGCCCTACGAATTGTAAGAGACCTCTTCGTCTGCCATACGTACGGGAGGCTGAGTTTGCGTACCAGATGCTTAGGAAGGCGAAAGCTTCTAGATGATCACAAGTTGAAGCACATGTATCGCGGACTGCATAGCGGATTGTACCGCGCCTACCAAGACAATGCAGATAGTCAGCCTAGCCTTCCAATAACGGGGACGTCCTAGCCTTACCGGTTGAACATGACTTGCGTCGAGTGTGTACAGAAGAAAGATAGACTAGCTATGCAATGCACGGCGGCCCCGCCGCAGCAAAGTTGCGGTTCGGGGCGCGAGATTTGACGCGGACGCCCGTGCCTCGCGGTTGCGATGTCATGAAACGCCCGAGTGCGCATCGAAGTTTATAACCAGCGCCCGAGTCTTCTTAGAGACTGTCTCTGCGTCCGAAGCCCTTCAGGATACTGATCAACCACAAGATGGCTGTGGAAAACTACTCGACCGCTATTGGCAGTGACGAGAAAACGCCATTATTGAGCGGGAAGCTCAGGAGTCCCAAGAAGGTTGAAGTCAAGCCTATGCTGTATGGTATGTAAGGAGATGCCATCGGCGAACACGATGCGTGGGTAACAGACTCACTGGCACGTTTCACAATCTAGCGGATCTTCCGAAAGCTACCGACAATGTGCAGAAGATCTTGCACGACCAAGCCATGATGAACTACATCGCCGTGCGTGTACTGCGCCTCTTCATACTAGGACGATTCCCTGAGTCTGTACTTGTCTATTCACAGGATGCCGATGATACGCCCCTTTTCAGGGCGCGCTGGAGGTCACGAAATGGCTTCAATATGGCAGACGGCATCAGCCAGAAGCGCATGCTTACCGTGAACGGCGGCGAGTCCGTCTTGAAGTTGTAAGCTTGACCATATCCTATCGCCGGGTTGTGTCAACTGACGGCATTTCTCAGCGGAGTGCCGGGAAACAGAGGTACCCAGAAGTTCTACGAATGGCTGTCCTACCTCGTGTCGCTTGCTTCCTCCACCGAAGCTAAGAAGGCGAGTGTGGCTTGAACTTGTTCCAGAGGATAACCCTATTGACAAAAAGGTCAGAGATGGGCAGAATGTATCGGGAAGATAGATGCCATGACCAAGGCTGCGTTCGGGGATAGAGTCGACGAGATGTATGAGATTCAACTTCTAGCTACCGCCCCGGAAGCGCAGGGACAGGGCTTTGCTTCGGCACTGGTAACCACCGTGACCGACCTGGTAAGGCTCCAGGCATGTGTGAATAGAACAGTACGCTGACTATCCCCTGTCTGCAGGGAGACGCCGATGGTCACGATGTATGGGTGCTCACCTCAAGCGCCTACAAGTTTTACGAGCTGCTAGGCTTCGTAACCGTCGGCGTAGAGACGGTTGGAGGAGACAATCCCACCTGGGACCATGAACCTGTGACCATACGTGTTGTGAGTGACTCCTTCGCCCACTGTGTGCGTAAATCATTGACATTGCATCCTAGATGCTCAGGAAGGTCAGAACAGCTCCAAAGAGTAGTGGTTGACAGACATCTAGACACGTACCCGCTTGAAACATCTAATAGAGAGCAGCCGTGATTTTGAGAATTGCTAGCGTGGCGCTGATATCTCGTGGGCCGACTTTGGTGGTGAACATGGCCGTGGGTGGTCCGGGAAGCTGAGACATGGTATATAAGTTGATGCCTAAGGTTCAAGGGGGTTGTTCTTGCGCCCGGATTCCTTCATGGTACCAAGCACTGGCAGCTACTGAGAGAGGACCAAATGACTTCAAACGACTACTCGACTGCCTTTTATGGCGAGAAAACGTCCCTATTGGGCGGGAATTCCGGAAGTCGCCAGAGGATCGAAGTAAAGCCCATGCTCTACGGTGAGCAAAGGCGCATACAGGACTAGAATGATGGACTGACTCGCGCATCACGTCTCCAAGCGAACCTCCCGAAAGCTACCGAGACCATGCACAAGGTCTTGCGCGATGAGGCCTCGATGAACTACGTCGTCGTACGTGCACTGCATGTCTCCACACGCATCTGTCTGAACATCGGTGCGACGGCAATGCACAGGATGCCGATACGGCGCCCTTCTTCACAGCACGATGGAAGGCGCGGGTCGGCTTCAGCATGGCTGACGGGATTGGCCAGAAGCGCATGCTCGCCGTTAACGACGGGGAGTCTGTCCTGAAGTAGTGAGCACGAACATTTCTTCCTTGCCCGAGTTGCGCGAACTGACGAGCGTCGCTCCAGCGGATTGCCGGGGAATAATAGTTCCCGGAAGGTCTACAAATGGCTTTCCTACCTCATTTCGCTGGCTTCACCCGCCGAGGCCGAGAAGGTAAGCGCAGCTTCAATTCGTACTGGAGAACAACCCTGTTGACAGCAGCGTCAGAGATGGACCGAATGCATCGAGAAGGCAGCAGCCTTGACCAAGGCCGCGTTCGGGGACAGGGTCGACGAAATGTACGAAATCGAAACTCTGGCTACCGCCCCGGAGGCGCAAGGCCAGGGCTTCGCCTCAGCCTTGGTCACCACTGTGACCGACTTGGTAAGGCCTCAGAGACGCAAACGCAGCCGTGATACTGCACCCCTGACTGTCCCTCGTCTACAGGCAGGCGCGAGGGGTCGCGATGTCTGGGTGCTCACCTCGAGTGCATACTGGTTCTACGAAGGACTAGGCTTCGTGGTTGTTGGCGAAGACACCGTTGGGGATGACAATCCGACCTGGGACCACGAACCTGTAACGATACGAGTTGTGAGTGACGCCTTCGTCCACCCTGTACATGGGTCGCTGAAATTGTTATACACCAGATGCTGAGAAAGGCGAAGGTCGCCAAATAAGGCATCTGATTCATGTTACGAGTAACATTGGACTGTTCTGCGCATGATAGTACAGCTCAGCCAGCGAGATCGAGGCTGCTCGCCACGTACCGATGTATGCTTGATACAGCGCCGGTTAAAGAGTTTCAGATGTAAGCAACGAATACGCTCGCCGTACCGCACGGGATGGCGGAGGCGTGATATTATACAACCAGCACGATACAAAATACGCAACGCTCTCGGCGACCAGCTGGTATGGCGGGAGGAGCGACGGGGCGGCAAAGACATGGAACGGGACTACCGCCGTGCGCGCTTCTTCCGCTTGTTTTCTGAGTCGTCCTCGGACGTCGCCGCATTCGCAGATGGCCGCGGTGGGGGACCACTGAGCAAAGTCCGCTTCTTCGCAGTACGAGAGTAGTGCGCAAGGACCCATTCGCGTTCTGCCTCGGTCTGCTCGATGGTGCCTTGTCGGATCTCGTAGGCTGTCGCAGAAAGGGGTTCAACGTGGAAGACTGGAGCTACGGAGGGGACAGACGCACGCTTCATCTCAAACCGGGGGCCAACCTCCGCAAGCTGGACCTGCTTTGGTGGGATTTTCATGAAGACATGGTGCCTATACGTGCGGCGCGGGTCATGAGCCCGGTTCCAACCGGCCCAAGAATATGGCGTCTTACCTGAACGAGATGAAGTCGTCCTCTGTCGAGAATGTCATCACCCGCTTGCTGTCCTCCTTCGGTACCGGGAAGAGGTACTTAAGTACGTCCTGTATCCGCTCGCCCAACTTGGAAGTGAAGTTCTCGAAGATGAGGTGTGGGTATTGTTCGGAGACGGTAGATGACTTGTACGACGCGATATCGTGCCGTAGCTGAACGTTGTGGAGAGTGAAGTAGACGGTAGGTCCGTGAGGGAAGTGTGAGACGATCATTGCGTCTGGGAAAGAGGCGGGACGTTGGCGGAGATTCAGGAGGAAACCGAAAGATATGCGCACCTGGTACACCACGGTGCTCATGCAGTACGACCAAATCCGTCACGTCGTTCGCCCTGCACGCTTCTGCTAGCTCCTTCACGACGTAGTTTCCACGGTTTATCCGATGCGTGTTGGGGAAGACCAGGCGCATTTCCTATAGCACGTGCGGCTACTGGTTAGACATGCATTGACTGACCGTAGGGCAGGGGATACACACTTTCGCGAACTGCAGGAGCTTCGAGCTAGGGTCTCTTGACGTGGTCACGACAATTTTCGGGTCAAGGATCCCGGCGCGCGAGTATTCGTTGTCGATATGGGAGGATGGTTCTGAGGCCCACGTTAGGTTGAATGAAAGGGAATCCAGCGTGTCTGGACGCACCTGCTTGCGCTTCGTCAAACGCGAGGTCTCTCCCCAGATCCTTCGCGTCCTTCCTCAGCTCCGTGGGCAAAGCCTTCCCAGCCGCGAGCGCATCCTTAATTTGCTGTTTCCGTGCATACGTCTGCCGCTCCTGCGATTCCTGGGACTTCGCGTAGATGTACTGGCGACGTTCACGCGCTTGCCGACGAATCTGCGCGTGTATTAAGTATCTACCGAATATTCATAGACATTACCAAGCGTACCATGGCTTTTGCTGGTCGTGAGGGGCGTGGCTGGAAGGGAATGCCTACGCTTTGTAGGAGGTGGCGGTAAGACTGGTCTTATGGGCGCCTACCCGAACGCCCCTACAAAGGGCGCTAACCAAAATTTCGATCGAGTTGTCCGTTAGATAAGATTAGATGCAATTGCAGGCAGGAGACCAACTGAGACTCGTCGACATTAACATGGACGTTCGAAGGACATTCGAAGGCAGCGGAGCTCATCAAATAGCATATATCTCCCGGTCAGTCTTTGCGGGTAAGGTAGATTACAGACAACCGAATGAAAGCCCATACGAGGCCGACCGCACAGTACACGCTCGTCAGCATCAACGGCAGGAACTCCAGCGCAGATCCACCGTCGTCCACCACCGCGCCCTTCTCGCTCGTGGCTGCCTCGGCAGGGGTACGCCGTTGTGTGAACAGAGGGAACAGCGTTACGAAGAGTTGGAGGAGAGGGAAGCCGGCGAGATAAAGCCTCTCGAGGACGTCGACTACCACGGCGAAGATGCCTTGGGGGAACCTGGTCCAAGACCGTTCACATTATGTCATTACTACGCATCGAAGAGACGGCCACTCACTGGTATACCTGCCGATGTATAGGCCTGATGACGAAGACTACCCAAAGCACGGAGTACACGATCTTGATCAACGTCTCTGTGACGATTGTCAGACATGCGCATGCTGACGGAATGGCAGAGCGTACCTGCGGGCGTGAAAAGGAGCGGGAACAGGGAGTATATCCCCGCTACGGACGCAATCATGAACGTCCGGAAGTATGCGTTGTCCTCCGCCGCCAACAAGCTATCGAAAGTTGAGAAGCCAAATTGCGATGGATGTAGGCGCGACGCACCTGAGAGGGACGAGCACGAGCAGTATAGCTTTCTCGTGCACATGCCATCCGAACATGTACGAAGTGAAGCCGCAGAGTGTCAGTGCGGTCACGAAGGACTTGTAGGAGGTATTAGTCCAGAGCTTCCCCATATAAATCTAACGACAAGGGAGGCATTAGTTGACCGGAAGCCGCACAGGTAGGTGGCACATACAGTCTGGAATGCGACGGTGATTGCGAATGTGTGTATCGGCTTGACAGTCGGCAAGACCGCAAAGACGGTATCTCCCACAAGGCCTCGAGACGTCGAAGCTACGCCAGACACGTTCACGTCCAGGCCACTCAGTTGCCCCCTGCTCACAACTGGAAAGGCTGAGTACATGAGAATGACATGCGAAGCGACGGCACATACATTTCAAGAGGACGCGGTCCAACGCTGTTACCAAGGCCCATACGTTCGAAGCCCAGTATGCATGGTTCAAGCCGCGCGTGAAAGGGAATAGGCGGCTGAGGAGTTGCGGTAGCTGGCCCATGAGGAGGAATGGGCCGAGTGACGCCAGAAACACAAGGATGACAGCGTTTGCTAGGGAGAGGAAGCGACCGGGAAGCAGGGTACCGGTCGGCGACAAGCAGTACGAGCGGAGGAGGTAGACAAAGTAGGCGGGCTGCACAGAAAGGTCAGTACTGGGACACTTGCGTCTGTCCTATGGGAGACACCTACGGCCAAATAGAGGTATATATGCTTGAAGTTGAGGAGCACCGCAAACAGGAAGCCGCTAGCGAGTTTGCGATTCTGAAACCCAAGTAAATGAATATCCTTTTGGCTGGGTGATGAGTGTACAGAATAGCCTTACGTTACGAGCCATCAGGAGCGACCAGAGCAGTATCCCGAACATGAACCCGTTGTACTGAAAGTGGATGTGGTCCACTATCAAGAACCCTGGGTGCAAGAAGAGCGACGCAGATATAATCCGCTGCAGAGCAGGATTCTCTGCTCCTCGCACGAACCTTTGCACGTCAATTGAGTGCACGCCTGAGCTGCGTTGCAAACACTCACTTGAGCGCAGCAGCACCGAGGACGAGCTCAGTGATGATAACCGTCGCTCGCTGGTATGCGATGACGGACCATGCACCGTAGCTCAGGTTATTGAGGTCGACTATCCGCGGGTCGACCAGGTATGCGGGGATGGACAGCAACTTCTCGAAATACGCAAAGAACGGCGGGTAGTCGAGCGCTGTACGGCGATGAGTTCCGTAACCGCCAGTACTGGCAGGTGTGCTCACTCCATTCAGACGTAGTCTGTGGAGAAGGCGGGGCCGTTCAGACGTGGTTCAAATATATTGACAAAGGAACTCGTACATCGTAGTACCACTTGGATATAGGCAGCGAGTGAGTGATCGCTAACCAGTTACGGTGCACTTCGAAGTCCGTCGACCGGCTGCCTTTGTGTTCACAACTTATCCACAGCAGTTGGTGGGTATCACGTACTACGCAGGGAAGAGCAGAACCTTGAGGCATGTCGAGGCGATGAGGATATCCCATTCAGCCTTGGTCATGTCCAGGTTCAGCCACGAGAAACGTCCCGTCTGCGGTGCAGGAGTGACATCCTGGGTATCCTTGCTGACCGTCTCTTCGGGTATAGCTTCAGGCAGAATGTGCGCCTTCTCTCCTCCAGGGAGCCCAGAAGAGGAGCGGCTCAAGACAGGAGAGCGGCGGGATTGACTCATGTATACAATGGTCGAGCTAGATGGCCCCCTTTCAGTCAAAGACACAGACGAGCCCCCAAGAGACGCAGATGCAGGAAACGGAGAGAAGCAGGGTGGTGGTGGTGGCAGGGTGCGAGGAGGTGCCACATCGCGCGCGTGGCGCTCGCACATGACGAGCAGACGCGTAGGCACGCGTCGCGCCCTGTCCCCGACCACCACCTGCTTCTAGCTGCTTCTCCAGCCTACGCTCCAGACACGACGCTCCAAATAGGCTGAGAAAACAACGCACATCATGAGCGAACAGGCTGCAGTAGGAAAGATTGTAGCTGCGCAAGCTGACGAGTCCGGGTCAGCTCCATCCTCACCGTCCACTCGCTTCGGGCTCTGACATTACCTGCGCATCCCCCAGCGGTGTCCTCGGCAAGCTCATCATCTTCGCGCTCTCCCTGGGCATCGTCCCCATCTCCTCCTACTTCCTCTCAAGAGACTACCTCTGGGAAGGTACGTCCGCCCCACCGGACTGGCGGCTGACCGTGCGCCCCTCATCTCCGCGCAGGCAACACCATATACGCCGCGATCACCGCCATCGTCGCCGCCAACGCCGTCCTGGTGCTTTACATCTTCGAGGCGATGCGGGAAGAGTCGCGCTTGCGCGCGCGCGAGAAGCAGCAAGGGGAGGCCAAGAAGAACCGGTAGCCCACCTAGAGCCCCTCCGTCTCGTGCGCTTTCATGTTCTCTCGCCCTTGCTTGCGCATCTGCCTCTTGTATACCATGCCCGCATGCATCGTTGTGTAACTCTTGGCTTACACGAACACCTGGAAATACGACACATCCAGCCACCGCCCAAACTTGCGCCCCACCTCGCGCAGCGTCCCGCGCAGCTCGAAGCCCTGCTTCTCCCAGAACCGCACCGTCCTTTCGTTCTCCGTCGTCACTCCCGCTGCCCACACGCCTTGTCAGCCTCTTCCTCGGACCCCGGACCCAGCCGCTGCGGTGCTCACCGATGATGACGTGGAAACGGCCGCCCTGCGTGCGCGCCTCCGCAAGCATGCTCGCCAGGAGCTGCTCGCCGATGCCTTTCCCCCGGAAGTCCTTGTGGATGTAGAGCGACAGCTCCGCGGTCCTTGTTTATCGCGCAGTGAGCTCCCCGTCAACGTTCCCGCCCGTTCCGAGAGCACGCGTGCGCACTCACCCGTCGTACGCCTGCCGCATGTTGTAATGGGACAAGTTGCACCAGCCGACGGTGCGCTTCCCGCCCGTCTCAGACGCGTCGTCCGCGACCTCGGCGACGATGCAGGGATAGGCCTCCACTTGCAAGCCTGCAAGCCATTTACTGCGTTCGTCGAGCGTCTGGAGCTCGGTGTGGAATGTGGCCGTTCCGTGCAGGATCTGGTCGTTGTAGATTTCGATGAGTGCTGGGAGGTCGGCCTCGGTGATGTCGCGGATGTTGAGCTTCATTCTGGACGGTCGAAAGCAAGCAGTTGTAACTTGCAGGCCAAACTCCGAGAGCGCTCCAAGTCCAACGCGTATCTCATGCCGTGACTCGGACCTGACTCGAGCCAAGGTCTCCGACCGATAGTGGCCCGCAATATACGATCGACGCACAGTGGGGTGGTATTGAATATATTGAATTGATAGTGATCACAGCCTAGTGTAGTACAGACGATAGTACAGTGCGTGGAGAGCTAATGCGACAAATCTAGATGAGGTAGGATACTTATACGCGGTGAGTGGGGTCATAGTGATGCGAGCCGATGCAGAGAATAATGTAACGGACGTCCTCCGGGAGCAAGGCGATACGAACAAGAACTTAGAAGTCCTCGTCGATCGAGCTGTGTGTGGTATGTCAGTACAATGCAGGGGATGGCACCATAGCGGGAAGACTAACAAGTTCTTGCTCGTGTTGACCTGCGACGTTGTGCTCGTCGCAGAGGTGGCAACACCGGCCTTCGAGTAGTCCGACACGCGCTTCTCGAAGAAGTTGGTCTTGCCCTGGAGCGAGATCATGTCCATGAAGTCGAAGGGGTTCGTGACGTTGTAGTGCTTCTCGCCGCCGAGAGCGACGAGCAGCCGGTCCGCGACGAACTCGATGTACTGGCACATGAGCTTCGCGTTCATGCCAATGAGCGCACAAGGGAGCGCATCTATTGAAATAGAGTGAGCATAGTTCGTAATGCGGGGACGTCGCACGCACCAGTCAGGAACTCCTGCTCAATCTCGACCGCCTCCGTGATGATCTGGAGGACGACCTCGGGGTGAGGGCGGCGCTTCAGGTGGGAGAAGAGCAAGCACGCGAAGTCGGTGTGCATGCCCTCGTCACGAGAGATGAGCTCGTTGGAGAAGGTGAGGCCGGGCATGAGTCCGCGCTTCTTGAGCCAGAAGATGGACGCGAAAGAGCCGGAGAAGAAGATACCCTCGACAGCAGCAAAGGCAATGAGACGCTCCGAGAACGCAGACTCCTTGTCGGTGATCCACCGGAGAGCCCAGTCGGCCTTCTTCTTGATGCAGGGGATGGTCTCGATCGCGTCAAAGAGGTGCTCGCGCTGCTTCGGGTCCTTGATGTAGGTGTCGATGAGCAGCGAGTAGGTCTCGGAGTGGATGTTCTCCATCATGATCTGGAAGCCATAGAAGCAGCGCGCCTCCGCTGCCTGCACCTCGTTGGAAAACCGCTCGACGAGGTTCTCGTTGACAATGCCGTCCGAAGCGGCGAAGAAGGCGAGGACGTGCGAGATGAAGTAGCGCTCATCGTCGGTGAGCTTGTTGTTCCAGTCGTGGAGGTCCTTGGACAAGTCCATCTCCTCCGCCGTCCAGAAGGACGCCTCGGCCTTCTTGTACATCTGCCAGATCTGAAGACAATCTATGTTAGGATTGTTCAAACGGTCACATGGTCGCGCATACCTCGTGATATTGGATGGGGAAGAGCACAAACCGACGCTTCGACTCGATGAGAAGAGGCTCCATGTCTACGCGTCGAGGACTCATTAGTACGCGTCGCGACGCGTTTTGACGCGTCAAAGACTTACGTTCGGGCAGGTCAACCTCACCAACCCAGCGGCGCTCTCTTGATGAGGACGCGATGGGCCGCTCATCATCGGACTCCGGAGAATCCGAGCGACGCGTATCGTCGATGATGTTTAGCTTCTTCGCGATCTTGGTCGGGGTGGTGAGAGCCATCTCCTTGAGAGCAGCGGCCGCCTAAGAGAGGGTGTTAGTTGAGACGCGTGTCATGTGGCGCGACGCGTCGCACCTTCTTGGACGGCGTCGGGGCGGGAGAGGGAAGGGTGGTAGGGCTAACGGTAGACATGGCAAACGATGTCGAGGACGTGTAGGACGTTGTGGAGGGTAGCAGGGGGCTCGAGGGCGTCGAGGTGCGTGGATGAGGCGGGCTGGTAGGCAGGATGGCCTTATATATTGCAAGACAGGATTTTCAACAACGGACGCCTACGCGCTGTTTGGCCGTGTTGACGCGTCGACGCGACGCGTGCTCGTATAAAACCCTCTGGCTCACCGCGCCCGTGGGAAAATGCCCCGTCTCGCCCAGCACGCGTCTGGCGCTTGGCCTGCCAGGAATGACAAAGCCGAAGAAAGCCGAGGCCTGGGGACGCGGAGGCAGGAGCCAGCCAGCGCCTATCTGGCGCGCCACGCGTGACATAACGCGATTCATATCCGGAGCCGCCGGGCGCTTACGCAGCTTAGCAGCCACCGTCCAAGCTAAGAGCCTACAAGGTAGAATTTATCTTTCCTCTTTGCGCCGTGAATGCATCCTATGCCTTCCACCTCGTACGACAGCGCAAACGCACCCTCAACGTCAACATCAATCCAGACCAAGCCGGTGCGGTACAACGGGCCCTCCTCTCCATCTGGCACAAGCGTCTCGCCCTGTTCGCCGAGAAGTCCTATCGCAAAGCACCGGCTCTCAAAGAGCGAGTCTCACGGCAGGGTGCCTGAGGACAAGCGTGATGCAAGCCTCGAAGACGAGGAGCCGAACGAACGATTTGTTGGGGACGTAGACCTGCCTGAACGTACGTCGCCTTGTTTTGTCATCTGCACCCGTCAACCAAATTCTTACCCCTGTTCCATTCCAGACGAAGAACCTTTGCTCAGAGAGACTAGCCGACGTTTCGTTCTCTTTCCAATACAATATGACGAGGTACGTTGCGGTTTCTCAACGTATACGCACGTGCGCAAGGGCCTGTATCCATCCGCGGGTCAAGTTGGTACGCTAGCTGTGTTGCTTCCATGTCACCGCTTCCAAAAATACGACTCGCAGTTGTTCGTAATGTTGCTCACCCTGGGTAACAGATATGGCAGATGTACAAGACCGCCCAAGCATCCTTCTGGACAGTCGAAGAGATCAATCTCTCCTACGACCTCATGGACTGGAACGACAAGCTAAATGACAACGAGCGGCACTTCATCTCCTACGTGCTCGCCTTCTTCGCCGCCTCCGACGGCATTGTCAACGAGAACCTTGTCGAGCGGTTTTCAAACGAGGTGCAGGCGGCTGAGGCCCGCTGTTTCTACGGCTTTCAGATCATGATCGAGAACGTACACGCCGAAACATATTCGCTCCTCATCGACACCTACGTGCGCGACCCCGCGCGCCGCGCCTTCCTCTTCGCCGCGATCGACACCGTGCCATGCATCACCAGGAAAGCGGACTGGGCGCTGCGCTGGATCGCGGACGGTAGCAGCGCGTTCGCGGAGCGGCTCGTCGCGTTCGCCGCCGTCGAGGGCATCTTCTTCTCTGGCTCGTTCGCCGCGATCTTCTGGCTCAGGAAGCGCGGGCTCATGCCCGGCCTCACCTTCTCGAACGAGCTCATCAGCCGCGACGAAGGCATGCACACCGACTTCGCGTGTCTCCTCTTCCACCATCTCCGTCGACGACCGCACCCCAAGCGAGTGTTGCGTATCATCAAGGAGGCCGTTGAGATTGAGAAGGAGTTCCTGACAGGTGTGTCCCCCTTCGCCCCCACTCCCGCCTAGGCACACTTCACATACTGACTTTCCACCCGCAGAGGCGCTCCCAGTTTCGCTCATCGGCATGAACGCAGCGCTGATGTGCGAGTACATCGAGTTCGTCGCGGACCGGCTGCTCGTCGCGCTCGGGAACGAGAAGCACTACGGCGCGACGAACCCGTTCGACTTCATGGACATGATCTCGCTCACCGGCAAGACGAACTTCTTCGAGAAGCGTGTCTCCGAGTACGCCATGGCCGGCTTCCAGCGTCCCGCGGCGACGGATAAGAACGCAGACGCGCCGCAAGCAGATGCGGCCGCGAGCCGTATGTTGTGCGTACTTGGTTGGCCGCGTGTGTTTGGTGTGGAGGCTGACGGTTTGTTCTAGCACGCTGGACGAAGACTTCTGAGCTGTTTGCCGAGGATTGTATATCTACTGTATCATAGACCACCCAGGTCCCACATAACCCCTACTCATGTATCCATAACGCCTACCTGTAGCCCCGTCATAGTCGCATTGTACGCTCTAATCCTAATTGATTGTCGTTCATCTCGCCTTTTATTCAGAGCAGATCAATGAGGTTCACAGCGGAACTGAGATGATAGATGCGGTGGTGAGAACATATAAGGCTACAGGTGGTACAAAGCACGGTTACACAGTCTGCGAGCAACTCTACTACTTTTTGGAGATGTGGACGACTGCGGGGATGTCTGCGTGAGCGGGAGGTCGTTCAAGAGAGCGAGTAGGACGTACCGTCCTCGTCCTCGAGCACATGGTCCAGACCGACCTTCTGCCCTCGCGAATGCTTTGCGCTCGCACCCCACACAACCGCACTGCAAGTCCCAAGCCGTCAGCCGCGACCCGCAACTCCAAGCTAAACAAACAGTACGCACTACTTCATCTGCTTCGCGATCTCCTTGTGAATCGCGTTACAGAAGTCCTCCACCGTGCACTTCCCGCGGCGGAGGACGACGGGCTGCGAATAGTCGGGCGCGAGCCCGCGCGGCTTCGTGTACACGCGCACGAGGTTCAGCGTCTCCCACATGACGTCGATCAGCTCGTCGATGTTCCACCACTCGCGCGAGGAGACGGGGACGCTCATCGGGATGCGGTACAGCAGGTCGAGCTCCTCGATCGAGATTGCGTCGATCTTGTTCAGCACCTGCGCACGCGTGCTGCGGTTAGTGGGCGCCCAGCGTGCGGGGGAGCGGAAGGGAGACTCACGTATATTGCCGGAATGTACACCCTGCGCAGTTCGCGAATGAGGGCGGTTCGTGAGCGCTGCGCGGCAACTCCACCCGAAACCAAGCCGGACGCACCTGTTTCCCTCAATCACGTCCACAAGATCATCCGCGGTGGCACCAGCCTGGCGGATGGCGACGTCGGCGTTGTTGATTTTGTACTCGCTCAGCACGGCCTTGATCTCGTCGTGGTCGATGTTCGTGAGCGGGACGGTGTTCGTGATCGCAATCCCGCCCTTCTCTTTCTTGCGCACGGTGATCGCGGGCGGCTTCTTGTTGAGGCGGATGCCGAAGCCCTCGAGCTCGGCCTCGATGATCGCCTTGTCGCCGAGCGGCTTCAGCACGTCGAGCACGATGAAGATGAGGTTGCATGTCCGTGCGACTGCGGGCGCTGTTGGTATATGCGAGAGGCTATGTTGGGACTGGGAACATACCGGCGATAACTGCGGACAGGATCAACAAATGGGCGAAGGTGATACTGATGAACGGACATACCTTGTCGACCTCGACCGCGGCCATCGTTCGCGCCCTCGATGATACCGGCTTAAGGGGGATGAGGCAGTGAGCGCGGCGAGTATTTTTGGGGACATACGCAAGTCTAGAATTTGTATAGGTGCACCGTGCACTTTCACAGTGCCAGGTACGGTCGTAAGTGTTGTGAAATCGATTTCTGAGGCCTCGGAGTGTGTGCCGGTAAGTTTTGACATCAGTGTTGACTGCGCAAAGCACGGGTCAGTATCTCTACAGTACGTTGGATTTCCAGCGGATTTCATATCGATAGACCACTTGATTCTGTGTTGCTCAGAGATCCTTACAGTGCTTCGACCCGGCGTACCATGGTCTCAAAGCTTTCGCCGGCGTTTGCTATGGCAGTCGGGTAGGGCTGGTGCCCTCGACCTAGTGAGTCCGGTGCTCGCGCCCATCGTCGAGAGGTTCGACCAGAAGTCCAACCTTGGGTCAGGTCGCAACTGACGGAGATCAAGGGATCCGCAAGTGGATGCAGCAAACCCTAGAGCCATCGCGACCCATTGCGTCCCCTTGACAAGGTCAGACCCAATAAGGTCTGCCTTTGGGCAGAGGGGCTAAGAGCGTCGAAATGTGTGCGGCGCTTGCGAAAAGGGCAGCAGACAATTGTGAGGGAGTATATACTAAGATGGTGAAAGTAAACTGGCCCAGTGGAAGTGGAAGTGACCGTCCAAGCCAGGCCCATTGCAAGATCGGTTCTATCCGCTTGTCGCTGAGCAGGCGTAGAGTGTTCGTATATGCGCTTGCTGGCTACGCCCGCCGCGCGCATGAATGTCCACGACCTCGTCGCCTTCGCTGTATGGGCTGGAGGTGTCCACCTCGTTGACACTCGTGTCCGTGAGGGCGCTTTCACCTCCCTCGTTGACATCCGCACTATCTTCGCGCCTGCGCCCCCTGCCTGATTCATGTGCGCTTCGGCGTCGCTCTCGTGCGCACGCCCGCAAGCATCGGGTACGCGTAGCCTCCATGCCGTCCTCTGCGCCCCCGCCTCGTTCTGGCTGCGCCGCCCATCGAGAAGTGAGAGTCGAATGGCGAGTGAAAGTGGGACTTCGACCCGTCGGGTCAGAGTCCCACTTCCACTATTTTGGCGGGCTCCCCGTGCTTACCCCGACCCCAAGTCAGATCCTTTTGACTTCTCGGCGAGTGTTTGCGGTACGCTCGGACGTTCCGCGCTCCATAAGCAACGATACATCCAGATGGACTTTCGATATGAAATCCGCTGTAAGAGATCGGAGATGGACGTACTTTGCCCACTGAAGGGAACCCGACGAAGCCCACTGTCGCTATACCGGTTCGTGCGACATCGAAGCCGACGCCGCCCCCACCTCCGCCGCCGCCGCCAGGCCCAAGGAGTTCACGGCGAAGCTTCGCGAGCTTGGCCTTGAGCTGACCCAAGTGGTAGCTCGTGGCCTTATTCTTCTGCGCTGTTTTCCGGGGTGATGTTTAGAGACGCTGATCGGGCGCGAAAAGCACGGCGGCACATACTCCTGGCCTGCGATACTGAGCACGGCGTGTTCTGTGACGAAGGGGGAGCGCCTTACCATCTCATCTTCGATCTCCTTTGCTCGACAAAGGAGTGAGCACAATCAAACGCGGGGGTGGGGGCGGGGGATGCGGTACCTTTATTTTCTGTACGGTGGTCATTGTGGCGGGTGTGAGAGAGGTGGGGACGGGCGCCTGTGGGAGTGCTACATTTAGACGGGAACAACAAGCGAAGTGGACAAGAGCGACGACCGCGTCTGTTGCGCCCGAGGCCTGTTCTGCCTTTTCCCCTCGTTGCGACGTCCTGTCTCTCCTCCTGTCCACCGCCCTGTCTTGATCTCGCCCCCCACCGCCTCCCCGCCCACGCCCGCGCCCACGACCACCTCCCAGCCTCGCTCGCCCCCGGTTCCCTAGGTTCGCCTCCGGTCGTTATCCAAACCGCCGCTCACTCCCCCTGCGACCTGGCTGGCACGGGCGTTGCTTCTCACATCGAGGCCGCCCCCACGTCGCAATCCACTCTTTTACACCACCATCCCTACGCGAGTCTGTGAGCCCTCATGTGCAAGACAGCAGATTGGAAGCGTGAGGTCGTTCCGGACCACAAGGTCAGTCCCCCCGCCGCCCTCAATTCCGCAGCGCGCCTCATTGGTCTGCCTAGTTCGACTTCATCGACACGCGAGAATTCAGAGACAACAGCTGCGGTGGACGCCTAAAGTGAGCCCACCGTCGTCCGTGCGACCGTGTGTACGCGGTGTTGACCACCGCACGTCTAGGTACCTTTGGCTCTACGTCGGCGTCCTCATCTCCTTCCTCGTCTATGTCTCCGATATCTTCACGGCGGTGACCATGCTCACGACAACATCATGGTCCAACGCAATCTTCAACAGTTGTCCCCGCGACCAGTCCAACGGCTGTGTCTACATCCCCTTCAGCGTCGGCCGTTGGCTCTTCTTCGGCTGCGTCGTCTTCTCCTTCCTCCTGGTATGTTTCATCTTAGTGCTCGCCCCCTTCCCGACGGGATCTCATACCCTGCAGCTCGCGTACGAGGCATACAAAGCGAAGAAGATCATCCAAAGCCGCGACATCTCGTACGCATTCACCAATGTCATGGCCAACAAATACTACTCACTCCGTAAGTCCGCACAACGGCCCACGCCGTTCCCGCGCTCACCTATCTCCGCAGGGTCATACGACCACTTTTGCTTCTTCAACCACATCGCCGCGTCAACAAAGCGGATGGATGACTTTGCCTTCTTCGTGTTCTTCACGTTCAAGAGCTGGAAGCGCCTGCTTTTCGCCGACGGCCCGCGTCAGTCTATCAACGCGTTGACCCTCTACGCGTTCTACCTCTCCAAGGAGGACGACGGCCCGTTCTGGAAGATCAGCAAGTACTTCGACGGCGACTACATTACCTCTGCCCTCACTGTGTCGACGGCCTTCACCGTCTTCGTCTTCGCCCTCTCCCTGCTGATGCTCATCATTGCGGGTATCTGCTACATTCCTCTGCTGTGCCACATTCAAGGTAACTTGAAGGTATGTCAGACACACATCAGGAATGTATGCGTGCTTACCTTGCGTAGGAATACTGCTGCCACAAAGTTGACAAGGTTCGTTCATGTATTTTTAATACGTGTTCAACATGATGCTGATTCCCTTCCAGCGTATTGCGGAGATTATCAAGCGCAGGAACAAGCAGCGTCTGGCCAAGGCTGCCGCCCTTGCGAAGAAGGAGGCCGCCGGCGACTACTCCCACCTCAAGAACAAGAAGGGCGAGCTCATCGCGAAGCCCCTCCCCCAGCCTACCCTCCCGAGCGTCTCCCTCGACGACGACCGCGACGACGTCGCCTCCGTCCGGACGCGCGGCCCGCCCCCGAGCACGCTCGCCGCGCAGAGCGACTACTACTACGCGGACTACAAGGCGCCCGTCGACTACGGCGTGGACTACCCCCCGCTCGACTACCCGCCGATGCCCGCGTACGCGCAG
Source organism: Trametes villosa (assembly GCA_002964805.2). NCBI lineage: Eukaryota > Fungi > Basidiomycota > Agaricomycetes > Polyporales > Polyporaceae > Trametes > Trametes villosa. The sequence goes on along the minus strand of PUDQ02000113.1, from coordinate 682,923 downwards.
CAGGGGGGCGCGTACCACCAGTACAACGGCTCGATCGGGACGCTCCCCGACTCGCCGCAGGCGCCGTACGAGGACGAGTACGCGGCGAGCCAGGTGCACCTCTCCTCCGCGGCCGCGCCGTTCGGCCAGGCGGACGACCTCGGCTCCGCGCACCACTCGTCCGCGCAGCACAGCGCGTACGGCGGGTACGAGTCGTACGATCCCTACCGCGCGCCGAGCGCCGCGCCCGACTACCGCTCCCCCAGCGCGGCGCCGGACTACCGCTCGCCGAGTGCTGCGCCCGACTACCGCTCGGGCAGCGTCGCGCCGGATTACCGCTCGGGCAGCGCTGCGCCGGACTATCGGTCGGCGAGCACGGCGCCGTACGGCCAGCAGCAGCAGTACCGCCAGGACGAGTACCCGAACCCGTACTCGCCCGGGCCGCAGAACATGTTCGCGCCCGCGCAGCACGGGTACCAGCCGCAGCAGCACCAGCACCAGCAGCAGTACGACAGGCATAGCGGAGGCAGCGACGGGTATGACCACAGTGCCGGACACGCTATGTAGTCGTAGTCACCCATACAACGCATGTTCCCGCTCCCTCGAAGCGTGCGTCGCCTGAGTGCGCCCTCGGTAGCTCCCTCGTCGCTCTCGCACTCGCTATCTGTTCGTTCGCGTACCGCTTGCGCGCCCATAGACATTCATCTCGGCTGTACCCGCCGGTCGTTTGTTGTGGCCCACCTTCACTTCTATTTTATTGCTAGTCCAGCACGCTGTACCACCATAATTTCCCTTTTTATTGGACTGTAGACATCCGTGCCCCTCACGCATCGCACCTGTACCCCGGCACCGCAAGGCCTGTGCTATGTCGCCGTGTCAGCCTCGGGTGCTACGCCTCCATGCCAGCTTCTGGTCGGGGCGGGGCGATGGTTACACGCGAGTTCCGCCACTGCTCGCGCTCGAGCTCGGCCTTGCTCCGCCTCCAGTCAGGGCTGCCGACGCGAGCATCGTGGCGCGCAACGAGGGGCTGACCGAGCGGGCCTACACGGGCCCACGGCCAGAGGATGAATGCGAGGCGGGATTCGATGAGCCCTAGCGGCACGGGTCCGAAGCGGTTGCTGTCCTCAGTGCGGAAGGGCTCGTCGCCTGTCTGCGGGTGAGTGGGTGCGATGGGGGTGGGAGGCGCGTGGCGCACCTTCTACCCAGGCGTGCCCTGGTGGCACGCGCACCTCTGCGTCCGGGTATGGGGGCAGCGTCTTCACCTGCGCGTTCGCCATGAGATGGATGCTATGGGCAGGGAACCTTGGGCACGTACGATATCACCCTCTAACGCGACTATGCGCTTCACCACGAGCTTCGAGTCGGTCGGAGACCTGCAGGCAACCCAGTCAGCTGACGTCCCAGGCTGCAGCTGCACGCGTGCCAACGCACTTCAGCGCGACGATGTCGCCGCGGTTGTATTGCTGCGCGAGCCGTATTGAGAAGCGGTCGAACAGCACGATGTCCTTCCACGTAGAGTCGTCCGGGTTAAGCGTAGGCTAGCTAGCGAAGCACTGTCAGCGACTCCCATACCCCCGCCCAGCCGTGTCACGCACCTGCATGCTGCGGCCCCGGACAGTCTTGATGTTCACGCCGTACTCGGTCACGAAGATGCCGAGAGGAAGCCAGACCAGCGCGGAGAGCGTCCACCGGAGCGTGGTCCCCCGCGCGAAGAGGGCACGCGAGGCCTGGCGGGCGGACGCAAGGCGCGCACGCACGCCGCGGAGGGCTTGCATGTGTGCTTGAGCTGGCCGCTGCGTGCTTCTGCTGGGCGTGGACGGTGTGGTGAGGGTGCGAGTGCAAGCTTAAGAGCGCGTGCGGGCGCGCTCGGCGCCGTATACGCGCCACGCGGACAGCGCGGACCGGGGGCGCGTCGAGGCGCGTCTGCTCCCCGGGCGCGCGACGATGAACGAGGAATGCGTCGCGTTGAACGTTCTTCTTCGGCTCCACCGCGATACGAGAAACTACCATCGATCAACGTAGTTCTCGACAAAACATTGAAATACATCCAGAGCTCAGATAGCACAGTACTTGCACGACAACAATACATGGAACGACTTCTCGCCGCCGCTCGAGCAACCCAAGCGCCGAATTATACGCGTACCCTCGCAGAGCTACAGCTCGTAGCTCAGGTCGAAGATGACTTCCTGGGACAGCTTCTCCCCGCATGCATTGAGCGTGATCAAGAGTGTTTCCCGTGCCTGCTGGTGCTGCCACTCGTCCGAGGTCTGTATCGTGTCAGGGATGAGCACAACTTACCGCACGTCTGACCGTAACATGGCTTACTATGATCGGCGCAACAGCTATCTGGTTGCGCTGGATCTTGACGATGTACTGCGCGGCCCCCAGTGTTTCCGGTGGCAAGTCTGGCGTTGGATCTACAGACGGGGCAGGACACAAATGAGTCAAGAAGCTCAGCACGCTGCGTAGCTACATACCTGGAGACGCGGCGGGTGCTTCTAAAGATCGTTCCGGATGCGAGAAGCACGCGTAGTGGTATTTGTCTAGTAGGGGGCGACATGTAGCCAGAGGGGCCCAAGTATAGTCTTCTGGGTCGGTGAGATATGACGGCGAGTAGTCGCCCTTGTATCGCATCTTCGCGCACGAGTGGATATAGAAGCCTGAAGCACGCTGTTTAGTTGCAACATAAGGCAAAACATAGATATGCTCACCCATGTAGAGATATTTCATGTCCGGGACCCCCGCTTCATGGATCTCCCGCACTAGCGCAGCTTCACGCAACGCACTCAACTGGAGGCATTCTTAGCTTTCGGGCCCTACCACGGTGTCTGGAGTGCAATGCTCACCTTTCCAAGAGAGTATTTCTCCCACTCCTTCTCGTACATGAAATACACACTCGACACACAGTTGGACAGTATGTCGATGACCCCCATCGCTATCAACTTGCCGTCCAGTCGGTATAGCTGATGGTAAGCCCCATAGTTCTCCGGAAGATGGTCCGGTCGGCCCGACGGGTAGTCTATGGCCTGAGGCTAATGCACGGTCAGACTTGTACCCCCCACGAGGCGTAGAAACCTACCACCAGGGGGTTTTGTACTAGAAACCCCTTGAAGCTGGACGGACGCTTGTCGCCGGTTTCGTGGTGGATCTCCTTCTGGTAGCTCTTGTAAAGCGCGAACTTCTCGTCGGTGAACGAGGCAGGTTCCAGCGTGACCTATTGCAAAGTGGTGTCAGTTCGAGTCTGCACCAAACCCCAGCACAATACGAATCCCACCTCAAACTTGTGGGCGGGAGTCTCTGTTTGGAGGAAGGAAGCCTCCGATGCATGAATGTCCTCGGTCAACGAGAAAACATGGTTCGCCTTCCCTTTGCTCTTCGTTGCGCTAATGGTCAATACAGCAGGTCAGTAATCCCAGATCGAAAAAGAGCCGTGAAGCGTTACCAGCTTACCCTTTGCTACCGCCTTCCATGGGCTCATCCGCGTCTCGGCTGTCCCCATGGATCACGAAGCGGTTCCATCTAGGACAACCTATTCAGCAGGATGTCTTGAACGGGATGCGGGAGGATGCTTCTGACCTGTTGAGCAGCTTTCGCTGGCTCTTGGTGGGCTTGAACTCGAGCGCGTCCAACCTGCATACATCCATTTAGATTAGCACTGGGAAGCTGGTAAGGCCATTCGCATGGGGCATGGTTTACTTGATGGTATATTGCGGACAGCACGACCGCTTCAGATCCGGCTTGTAGCAGTACGTTCCCGAGCGCCGCCAGCCCCGGTCGATCATCTCCTGGTATACCTACCGCAGCAGCTGTTAGCGATAGCACACGAGCTCAATAATGTACCTCGGTACCTACACGGCACGACAGCTGCGACGCCAGGCATTCTGCTTTATGGTAGCTGGACTTGGTATCGCTGCGCTCTCCGGGAGCGCCGCAGTACCCGCATGTAGAGCTGCGGGGACGCAGCGGCGCAACGATACTGATGGGTTCCTGCATAGCCAACTTCGTCAAGAGTGAACACGGCTGCAGCGCTGTTTCAGTGTGGTAGTTAACAGCCTTGCATATGGATACCTGCACACCTCAATCCCTCGAGATGGTGGTCGGAGGTCAGAACGGGAACTACGCAAACGCGCAGGTGGCAGTGACTTGAAACCCTGTGATAGGGTTCTGAACGTACTCAGCGTGGAAAGTACCGCATGTTTCCGCGACGAGGTGTTCTCGTATCCGCGAGTACTAGGGAACAGGTACTGCTGCACGACAGTACGATCGTGAGCTACATGATGGACATGATGTATGCATGAGTCTGTACATATACAAGATTACTATTGCGGATGAGCCATGGTAAAGTTACATATGCCATACGATCGTCTCGAGAGCAGAGCACGGGCAGCGGGATATCCTAATGCACACATCCAAACGTATATGAATCGATCCAGGTCATCATGGTCGTCGTAGCAAAGCGTTCGTTCGCATTCCCCCCTCCGAGCCGTCAACCCCACCCGTCCCACCGACCGAATCGCCGGTACTCCCGCAGGACGCACTCCCGACCTGGCTTCTCCTCCTTCTCGCGTTCCTTGCCCTTGTCGGATCGGATCCCGAACGATGACCCGCTGCCGGACCGAGGTCGCGCATTCGATATCGTGCGAACGCTCGGTGGCGAGGCCGACAGAGGCTCGCGCAACGACGGAGTCCCCGCACGGACGCTGGTGGACGAAGAAGGCACCACGGGGCTGGAGGACGATGCGGACGTCGACGACGGGAGCGCAAGGCGGTACCAGCCGCCGGTATAAGTCAGCGCGACGAGTTGGTATTCTACGGTTTGCGCCCGGCCGGACTCGTCCTGGTCTTCTGGGGAAATCTGTATCCAGCCGACGACGCACTTCTCCTCGTCCACGATGTCGGCTGTAGGCGGCTTCGCAGGCTGTGCCGAGAGGGAAATGTGCGCCGACTGGGAGGGAATCCGGTACTGCGCATACGACCATTCTGAGTCGAAGTACTTGGGCAGGGGTATAAATGGCGTCAGAGGTGAGAAGGTAGACTGTCGATTCCTGCGGGGAAATCTATTAAGGGTCTGTCCGCACACCACACCTATTTCGAGCGATGCTTACGAGGCGCCTGAGCCGGAGGTGAGAGCGAAGACGTGCACGGTGCCTTTGTCGCTCCACACGCACACCTCCCGCTCGTCAGGGCGGAAGGCGACACCGTAGATCTCGGCCTTGTCCGTCCCTCTCCGGAGCTCCCGCACGAGCTTCCCGGTCGTGGTATCCCATATCCGGATGAGGGTGCCTCGCGATGAGGTAGTGGCGAGGAGCCGGCCGGAAGGGGGGACGGATAGGGTGCTGAGGGCGGTTGTGTGGGCGGCGATGATAGATACTGGATGCTTTGTCGGATCAGGCGGCGGTCTTGGAGGTGGTGTCGATGAGGGAGGTCCGATGGGTTGTGGCGGAGGACAAGGGGGTAGATGTATGAGTTGTATGTGACCCATCTGCCGGCCGGGAATCGCGAGTAATGTTGAGTATGCAGCAGTCGCGATCGTGAGCAATCCTGAATGAGAATCCTGTCTGAGGGATGTCTTCCGGGAACGGGTCAATATCCGGAACTCACCTCGCGGATTATCGCACGTATCCCACTCCCCGAACCGCACAATAGTCTCGCCGACCTGGAACACGACGACGCGCCTGCGCAGCGCGACCGCGAGCCACCCGCGGCGGCACGCCAGGCCCCTGACCCTCTCTCTGAACTCCAGTTCAGCGACCTCTTGCGCGAGCGCATCATCCCAGAGAATGACCTTATTGGGTGGGTAGCGCGGACTGCGCCCGCCCCCGACGAGGAACAGCAGCGACGACGTGTGCAGGGGCACGACCGCGGAGAGCGTCCCGCCCATTATCTCTACGAAATGCGTTCAGCACCACATCGGACGCCCGGGCGGATCGGTGGGACGTACCTCGTTTGCGGAGGAGCTGCAGCGGCCATGTGCGGTAGACTGCGAAGCCGGCCTGGGTGGAGGTGGCGAAGATGCGGCAGTCTGGGTCGAAGCGGGCGTCGAAGATGAGGACAGGGGCGGTGGAACTGATTGAATGCCGCGCTAGATTCATCAGTTGGTGGTAGAGGACAGGGAGGAGCGGCTCGGGCGTCGCTGCAGCACGCGCGCCATCCGCCTGCTATCGCGTTATAGCTGTCACGTGTGCCGTGCTACCGAACCGGCTCCCTGTCCTCCAGAGCTCAATCGGGCTCTGTATTCGCTCTGGCGAGGCACAGGTCTAGAAGGGCAGCAAACCAGCCAAAGGACGCAGACCAAGAGAGCAGAGCACAACAGAACTTGCGATTGAGGTAAGCCATACATACAGTCAGACGGGCCTGCTACAGAGGCTGGCGCCTAGCTATGGAAACACAGGAAATACAGCAGTGTTAGATGGTAGTGCATGGTATGTCAGTGCGTGAAACCCAGTGTCCCAGCTCTTCAGTGATACAGTTCTCAGTTCTCCCCCTCGTATTCCCTTCGTACACGAGTGAACCCCCGGCACCCTATCCCCGCGAATGAGTGGACGCAGCGGCGCTGGCGGCGTACGCCGGAGCGGCGGCAAATGGCTGCCCGTAAGACGACGTCGTGCGGCCGGCGGCGAGCTGCGACCGTGGCGTGCTGTTGTTGAGGTCGCCTCTCCAGGACTTGGGCGGCCGGAGGTCGACATGCGCGAGCTGCTGGCGCGCAGCCTTGAACTCCAGCTCCTCGAGCTGGTTCTGTGCCTGGACGGCCGCCTTCGCCTCTGCCTGCCGCTGCAGCTCCGCCTCAGACTCATCGGACAAGTAGTCGGTGAAGCCACCGTCGGAGATGACCGTGGTTTCCGAGCTACTCCCGCTGCTGCTGCTGGAGGCACTGGATGATAGGCTCATCTTCTCGACGGCCTCCTCAAGGGGGCTCCCGCGCTTGGGCTCGGCAGCAGGGCGCTCTGCAGGGCGACTCGTCTGAGGGAGGATGGCGACTGGCGCGCTGGGAGTTGAGGGTGCAGTGCGACGACGCACGGGAGTGGCATCACTCGCGCCCTTGGCGGCGGGTGCGGATGGCGGGGAGGCTGATATGGATGGACGGCGCTCAGAGCTGCGGCGGGCGAGCGAGCCACTCAGCTCGGCATGTTTACGCCCTGGGGAATGCTGTGTGGTATTCGATGGATCCGGACGCTTCTCCGCGAAGACGTCCATAGCCGACCGACGGGTGCTCTGATGCTGCTCGAGCGTCGCTGCCTTCGAGAGCGATGCCATCGCGCCATCTGCCACCGCGCCACGGGGGTTGCTCGAGAGCGAGACGGACACCTGCTGGGGGCTCCCGCCCGAGCGACCCTTGGTGGCGACCGCCTTCGCCGCCGTCGGCTCGTTTCTGGTCGGGCTCGCGACGTTGTAGCTCGGTCGCCGCGACATGGCCGGCGCACTCGTCTGCACGGTGGCGCTGCGGACCGTCCCGGTCGGGCTGGTGGCGAGGGGGGATGCGCCGCGGGGGGCGGTGATGCCGTCGAGGATAGCCTTGATCTCGGGCGGGATGGGGATGTGATGGACGAGACTGACGGTGGGCCAGTCTGCCGCACCAATGAACTTGTACTCGCTCGGGTTGGGCGGGCGGCAGCAGCCCGGCCAGCCCGGGTTCTGGTAGCCCGCGAGACGAGGGGGAGGGTTCGTCTTCGCCCACTGGCCGCTACGGTTCAGCTACGGACGATCTGGGGAGGAATGGCGCCGACGCCGTACCTTGCAGTAGCCGCAGCCGTTGAAGGTCTGTACTGGAGGCCGATCTGAGGTTAGGCCCCGGCGATAACGGGTGGAGGGGCGGGTGGCGGGACTAACCCTCAGCGTTCTTGAGGAACATCACGTCGTGGCGGGGGTGGTTTGTGGTGTTTGAGCATGTCTCCTTGATGTGGGGACACCTGGATAGGCGAGATGTGGGCGCCAGACATGAGAGAGGGAGCGGGGTGTGTATACCTGGAGGCGCTGGGCTTGAAGACCTTGCACATGGGGCAGGTGCTAGTCGCCTGCTGGATAGAGCCTACTGCATAGCACATTGCGGGCGAGGGAGGGATCGAGCGGCGGCGGGAGAGGGCGAGGGGAGGCGAGCAGGACGGCAGAGAGAGAGCCAGAAAAGGGGTATAGAGGTATTTGTACTGGGAAGGAGGAGGAAGAAGGGAAATGCATGCGGTTCCTGTTCACGTAGCTGATCAAGTCCATTTACGCGAGTCATATAAGTTCGCCGCGATAAACCAAGGGCGAGGGCGAGAGGGCGGTTGGACTGACTTGCAAGACTGCCCCGGGCTCGCGATGGCGGTTCGACGCAGCTGAACGAGATCCCAGCTTCCTTTCTCTCCTCCCTGCCTCGAGGCAGCAGCGTGCTCCCCGTCCCGCCCGCACATCACCCCGCCTTACATTACCCTTATCCGCCAAATCCACCGCAATTCCCCCCCGCGCAGTGCGCTGCGGGCGGCCCCCTCGCGGACCCCGCAGCCAAGACGACCCCTGCCCGGGGCTGTACGCCCCCTCCCGCGCGGCGTGCTCGTCTGCGGCCGGCGACTGGCGGACAATGTCGCGGGCGGGGGTGGGATTTGCGGGATAAGCCCCGAATGAGGACTTATCGGGAGGCATGACGCGCGCGTCCCTTGGCGCGTTCACCGCCTTGGGGGCGCCGGGCGATAGATCTGCTCGCGGCTCGCAGGCTGGCGCGCCCACCTCCTCCTCTCCTCGTCTCCTCCACACCATGGGCAAGTCGCAGAGCAAACTCTCGCCGGAACAACTCGCAGATCTCCAGAAACACACCTACTGTGCGTGCGGCCCCCGCACGCCGTGACGCACGCACTCACGAGCCGTTTGTCCTCCAGTCGACAAGCGAGAACTCCAACAGTGGTACGTGACGCCCGCGCCGATCTCGATATATGTCCTCCCAGTGTCTCACCGCCGCGCTCCTTTCTCCCGCTCGCCCTCTTTGTGCGCAGGTACAAAGGCTTCCTCAAGGACTGCCCCTCCGGCCAGCTCGACAAGGCCGAGTTCAGCCGAATATACAAGCAGTTCTTCCCCTTCGGCGACCCGGGCGAGTTCGCGGACTACGTCTTCAACGTCTTTGACGAGAACAAGAACGGCACGATCGACTTCAAGGAGTTCATCTGCGCGCTCAGCGTCACGAGCCGCGGCCGGCTAGACGAGAAGCTGAAATGTGAGTTGCGCCACAATGTGCCTGCCGCCAGGTGGTGACTTCGACGCGCCGCGCGCTAGGGGCATTCCAGCTATATGACATCGACGGCGATGGCTTCATCACGTATCAGGAGATGCTGCAGATCGTGCAGTCCATCTACAAGATGACCGGGCAGATGGTCAGGCTGCCGGTGGACGAGGACACGCCCGAGAAGGTGCGCGACTGTCGGACGAGTGCACATCATGAACGTATGCTGAACCTTCCCGCCGCTCAGCGCGTCGACAAAATCTTCAAGAACATGGACCGGGACAAGGACGCTAAGCTGACCTACGACGAGTTCGTGGAGGGCAGCAAGCAGGACCCGACGATCGTACAAGTGAGTGTGTTCCGAACACGGGGCGTGCGCGCAGGGCTGATCAAAGCGTAGGCCCTGTCACTATACGACGGGCTAGTATAGAGGCGTCAGCAGCACGTCGCGGTTTCCATGAGTTTGAGGTACGTCGATCATCCGCACGTCCGCGAGAGCCGTGCTCACACCTTCGCGGGCAGGTGTTCCCTTGGCGACCATACCATTCACGTCTCGTCAACAGCATTGGGAGGGACTCCGGCTTGGAGCTGTACGAACAGTAATGATGTATCTTGGTGTTTTAGACGACAGCGAATGTATGTTATTGAGGCTTATCATTATGGATAATAACCGCTGCGTCCAGGCATCACTTCGCATCCGCGGATAACCTACCGTACTTCTGCAGGATGCGCGTCTCGACGTCTTGCGCTACCCACGTATGCAGGCCTTCTGAGAACTCGAGGTTATCACGCTCGGCCTTGAACAGCTTGTTGTAGTCCTGTGCCTGGCCTGGCTGGGGCGCGGCAGCCGCAGCGGCGGCGAACGGCGAGTTCATGTCGCGCGACGAATCGGCGGCTAAGAGGGAATAGAACGCGAAGCAGGACAGCCTTTCAGCGGCTGCAGCAAGAGGGTGCAGATGGAAGAGACATACAGTTCTCGTTCCCGAGGATGAGCCGGTAGAGACCGTTCAGGCCGAAGAAGTTGAGGAAGTACCAGGAGAGCGAGGAGACCCAGCGGACGTCCATGTCAGGTGTCTCCACCCCGCGCTGGAGCATGCTCTTGAACCCAAGCGTGAGCGGGAAGGGCAGCTTGACTAGACAGGGAAGGCAGCGTCACATGGGTGCCGGTGCGAGTGGTAGACGCGGTCGGAGGAGAGAGCTCGCGCGATCAGACGCGGTCGAAGGGGGCGCGGAGAAGCGCAGAAGGACTCACTGAGGACGAAGCCCTGGAAGAAGAAGTTGATCCAGCCCATGATGACCATCTGCGGGACCATCATCACCATCTGCGTCTTCATGCCGGCCATCATGCCCTCCATCGCGTTCGGGTCCGTCAGCGGGTTGGGCGGTGTGCTCGCGGGCGCGTCGCCCTGCGGCGGGCCATCCTTGAGGTAAGTGCCGTCCGCGAACGCTTGCGAGAGATATTGTGAAACCGCCTTGTAGTACGAGGGTGGGAGCGGGGAGTTTGCAGACGTGGCGCGGAGAATTTGGGAGCGGACGAGGGCACGCCTGAGTTGCGTGGTGGGCCGCTAAGTGAGCAGCTTCCTCGGCGGGAATGGTATGGAACGCACTGTTCCCGAACAGCATTACGCGGCTGTTTCTTGGGCGGTGACTGCAGCAGGAGAACCACGTAGTGCCTCAAGATGCCCACTAGAATCTAGAGGGTTACATGTGGTGAGCACTCGAGGATGAGGAGTCTAACCGCACGACGTACCATAACCACGGTGATTGGGAACAGGACCCAATCCCGTATTTGCGGGTCGAGATACAGCGAGACTCTGTTGTTCCGCACATGTCAGAATAGTTCCAGTTGGCCAATAACGCGTCTGAGGTACGGAACGGAGACATACGTAGAGCTCGACATGTTGGCAGGAGGCAGCAGCTAGAGGGCGCCGGCACTTGCCGCGACGCGTATACGCATTGACCGCGGGCGCTCATCCACATCGCGCTTCGACACATACGTCCATCTCAGCTGGCTTCATTCCCTGGTCTCTCTCCGAGCCCCTGTGCTTATCCTCTCCTGCTATCTGTGCATCGTCCTCCTCAGAGAACATAGTCGTAAGCGCTGAGCTACGGGACATTCAACCACCAAGTCAACCCCTCGTGCGATCCCCTGGCCTCGGGATGGCATAACCTCCGCGCGATGTCAAATGGCGGGTATGCTCTAGCACTGGTGATTCGAGGATACTCGTCTAGTTCTGTACTACCTCACTCGGAATGGACTCTTGGTTCCAGCCAAACGGCACTATTGCGATGAAATACTGCATTGCGTTCTTCAAGTCCATCCTTGGGGGTCCTACAATGGGACAATCACAAGACGGCCCATTCGCGCTCACAATAAATAGCCCCTGAGTCTTCCCTGCTGGCCTTCTTACTTCTCTGCTCTGTACTACCACGACCTCTCTAGTGCCCACAGAATCCACACCATGGAGCACGTACGCCATCAGAACAGCAAGCCAATTTGTGCACTACCAGGGTGTCCCGCTACCCCCCGCAAAGAGAATGTTTGTTCACGGTGCAAGGACGTGTCTTATTGCACTCGCCAACACCAGATTGCGGTCAGTATCGCTGCTGAAATACTAGCCACGTGCCACTCACCGTCTAACAGGGTATGAGGGAGCACAAGAAGCAATGCACCAATCCCGGGCCCGTGGTGTCCGACGCGGTGCAGCGGTCGATTCCCAGCGACGAGCGCAAGGAAGTCCAGGTCATGCTCTTCCCGGCGAACGGCCTTCCTCCCCAAATCATTACCGTCCAGTGCCGCCTCAGAATGAGCGACATCCACCACGGCCTTCGCGAGGAGTGGATGGACTTGTCCTCGCTCATCGACTCCTCCGAGATCGTCTACGGCGCAATCGGATCGACGCGACGGTCGTCCAAACCCCACAGCCGGCTCTACCTCGCGCTCGCGCCCCAGTCGCACAACGACGACCCGGACAACCTCTGCGTGCGCCGGTACTCCGAGGGGCGCAACGAGCTTTCCTGGCACGGGAACGTGATCGGCGTCCGCCTCCGCGAGCCGACGACGAAGTTCATCCAGTACTTCGACGTCACGGAGCAGGACCTCACGCCCTTCGTCACGTACTTCAAGGAGTTCGGAACGCGGCGCGCCCCTGCCCTCCCGGACGTCCTCATTCTTCACTCCAGCGCCTCGGCAGATGTCATTACATCTAGGTTTGACAATCCGAGATGGGTCGGGGGTGAAGGGGGACCGCTGCGGTAGTCCAGCCACTCGCGGCCCGATGGGCATTGTGCGCAGTGTTTGTATGAATAGTATGTCCGTTATGTCCCGCCAACCTATGTTGCAACATCATAATGCTATGCTTATGCTTTAGGATACCTGTGCCCTCGCTCTCAGAGCAGGCGAGGTGCTGGCCGGCTCGCAGTCAACATGTCCACAGAAGGCGTGTTGCGCGTACCAGCACGCCTACAGGCTTCGCCAGACGTATCAAACCTTGTTAGATTGCGCGCAGATGCAACTAAAGGGCACTTCGACGTCTTCGCGAGGACGTGCACCGATACTCCTCAGATGCAGATCCGCGCCACACACATTACTTCGGGTAGGCATGCCTTCATATCCTCGGGCGGTGCGCTCGATCGTAAGCGGTCTTCGCCCACAAAATCAGCGAGGTCACCCACATTCATGAAGCTCTGCTGGAAGATCCGAACCCGGCATTCATTTTGCTTCGCCGAGCACGCCTTTCCCGTCCCGCTGCGTAGCGTTATGCCTTCTCTTCAGCACCTTCGCCATGCGCATCCGCACTGCAACGTCAGCTGCGGTAAGCAGTTCATGGGCTGCACAGTCTTATAGCCCAGAGGGAACCCAGTGACACGTTCAACTCTTGCCACTACCAGCAAAGACCCCATTCGCGATGGATCCCAAGGGAAGGCAGCAACACGCCGGGTTCTGCGCGTACCCAGCCTGTATGGCCCTAGGGTCTGATAACCTGCGTTGCTCGCGCTGCAAAACGACCTACTACTGTACCCGGATCCACCAGCTCAACGTCAGTTCGCCAGCCGTTTGCTTGTCTTCTCCTTCAGCTAACCGTCGACCTCACCTTCAGGATGTACAGCACCACAAAACGGAATGCAAGGCACAGGCACCCCAAACACCACAACCTCAACGCCCGGGCACGCGCTCGCTCAGCGTGCTGCTCTTCCCAACCGACGAAGATGCCCCTCGTATCGTCCAAACCGAATGCCGCATCGACTCCGGCCCGCCCGGACGCGAAGACCACCACATCGACTTCACCGCGCTCCTCCACACGCTCACCGTGACCTCGCTCCCCATCGGCCCCGTCGAGCCCGCACCCCCGGGCGCGCCGCGCACGCGCCTCTACCTCGCCTTCGACGACTGCTTCGCGCTCTACGACGCGCCGCCCAACCGCGCCGCGCGCGCGCTCACTGGGGGGCGCGCGCACACGCCGTGGGCGGGGACGATGTTCGGGTACCGCGCGCGCGAGCCCGCGGACGAGGTCACGCAGTTCGAGGATGTGGGCGTCGAGGACGTGCCTGCGTTCAGGGATTTCCTGGCGGCGCATGGCGCGCCGCCCGACACGCCCGCCCCGGAGGTCGAGGTGTCCCCGCGGCCAGACGTGGACGACGGCCTCGAGGAGGTGCTTGCGCGGTTGCGGCCCCAGGCGCAGGCTGGGGGCGCGCGGGAGCATATAGATGCGCAAGATGAGGCCTTCTTCGAGTTTTGGGGGCCTAGGGCTGCAGGGAGAAGGTCGCCACCCGAACCCGAACCTCGACGGGAGAGGGATGAGGAAGCGTATGAGGTGCGGCAGCTGATGCGCTGCCTACTGGTGATGAGGCAGGAGTTCACGCGGCAGAAGACGGAGCTCAGGCAGATCGTCGCAGAGGAGACGGCACGCTCGATGCTGACAACCATCGCGTTGGTGCTGGGGGCTTACGGCGTATGGCGCTGTATCGTGCTCCCCATCCTCGCGCTGCCTGGGATCCTCTTCAACGCGGTTGTGGCTGTCGTCGGCACTATCCTGTGGTGTGGCTGGCGAGTCGTGGCGCTGCTGTTCGCCGGTGTCGTGAGGGGCGCATGGGCGGTCTCGGGCGTACGGTAGACATTCCAAGGGCGGTCCCATCCATTATACCTATAAGTGTAATACAATCATCCTGTGCGTTAGATATGCAGTTCCTTCTCTTTGCTGTTCGGATGCGCCTCTACATCCACGACCTCCACGACATCGTCATCATCCTCCGCGTCCTCTTGCGGCAGTATAAGGTTCAGCACGAGCGCAACCAAGCCCGAAATCAAGACTGTCCCCAAACTCAGCGTCAGCATCGAGCTCCCCTTACATTCGAGCCGGAGAGAGGGTACGCACAAGGGGTGCTGAGCACGATCGTGATCGAGTCGAAGAGGCCCTGGAGGCCCTTGTTCGGGCTGCGCACGCTGTCGAAGAGGTGCGTGAAGATCGTCGGGACGAGCAGGTCCCCGATCCCGAACGAGAACGCGGCGGCGAGCACGAAGCGGTCCCGCCGCGTGAAGCGGTTGTACGCGAGCACGCGCACGCCCGACGTCGCGACCGTCGCGAACAGGAACGTCGTTACCCCGCCTAGGACGGGGTTTGGGACTACGGAGCGGCATGGTGAGTGGATGAGCGTGAATGATGGTAGTTGGAAGGAACATACTGGCTAGGAAGACGCCGGAAATCTTGCCGAGGACACCGAAGAGAATGAGGAAGAAGCAGCAGAAGCGTCCCGCTGTGCGGTTCGCACACCGAGTGATCGCGATAACACCGTTGTTCTACAAGCCACGACCAGGTAAGTTGCTGATGAGGTTCCGTGTGCACTGTGCAGGGAAGAGCGTACCTGTGCGAAGATTGACAGTGGCGTCACCGTGAACAGGGCAGACAGGAAACCGCCGATGCCGTCGCTCTAGACAGGATGTCAGGGAGACGCACTCGGAAGAGGGTTGAGTGACGAACCAGAACCCCTCCCTGAATGCGAGAGTCGAACTCTTCTCCGACCACTGATACTCGAGAAACCTCCGCAGACGCAGTGATATCTCCGATAGCCTCCATTGCGAGCGAGACTGCGAGTTAGACCTGTTAAGAAAGCTAATCCTTTAAATCACAACGGAGGGTTCCGTACCATACACGGCGAGCATCGGGAGGATAGCAGGGGCGTACACGCGAATCTTGAATGTATGTACCCTGACAAATGTTAGCATGCATAGACATCATAATGCGAATTGCGCTCTCACCATAGGAAGGTGATGGCAGGAGCGCTCTTGATGCTGCTGCCATCAATGTATCCCGCCGCACCCGCGACAATGCAGCCAACGGCCAGACCAACGATGACGGAGATGTTCTTCAAGAACGGTGACCCAAAGAGCTCCGTGAGGATGATGCTGACGAACGAGAGGAAGCCAAGACCAATGAACTCCGGAGAACCCCAGGGCAGAGGGCGCGGTGCAGCGATGTTGGGGCAGAGCTCGAAGAAGCCAGATGCAGGGCGGCCAGAGCAGTCGTTGGAGCCACCTCCCCAGTTAGGGATGCCAGAGGAACCGATGAGGGAGGCTCCGATCATGACAATAACCGTGCCTATTCCATGCATTAGCAGCAGTCTCAAGCACTACAAAACTGGGGACTAACCAGTGACCATAGGGGGGAAGACGCGCTTCAGAATCCTTGGAGGTACGAAGGACATGAAGATTTCGAGAAATGCGCAGATCATGGACGTCCCTATGACAACATGAGCTTCAAGCCCTCACGTAGATGAGAGAGGTGGACATACCCAGAACCATTCCGTAGGCGTCAGGACAGGGACCGCGCGTGACTGTACCATCGGCGGCAACCGTCGACGGACATGTTCCATCTGCGTACATGGCGTTGAAGATCTGTAGAACACTTGTCAGACACGTCTACAAAGTATATGTTGAGCGGACGCACGGCGTTGGCTGTACTGAGCGTCGCAAAACTGGTGCCGACGACTGAGATGAGGCCTGTGCCAAGATAGTAGTTGCCGAAGAGCTTCAGCCGTGACATCTGGACCAGACTGAGGATACCTAGGGTGATGCTACATCAGCACACGGCACGAGATGGAGCAAGTGGCCGGGCTCACCGCAGCCAATTAATGACGCCGAAATCATATATGCAGACGTCTCCGCATCCAGACTGAGCGCGTTCGCGAAGATGATAGGTGGGGTGATGAGCCCTGCAAGCATAGCGAGTGCATGCTGCAAGCCACTGGCCGCCGCGAGGATGATGGGTAGCTCGGAGTCGAGAGCATAGAACGGCGGACCTGTCCGCGTCTGCCTAGGGCGAGAGCGTCCAAGTCTCCAGGGAGCAGTGGGCATGCAAAGCCACGCGTAGTCGTAGTCTCCGACCCAGCCATGTCTGGTGGAGACCTTCTCCTGAAAACGCCTGAGGCGGTCTCCGACTCCCCAGCGGCGCTTGGTGGTCGAGCGAGCGGTAGAGACATGCTCAAGCGACGGCGAGGAGATCTTCTCCGGCTGCGACGTGGTCACCGAGTGAATCGACATGGCTGACTCGCCCGGGAGAGGTCTGAGAGGAGATGGGAGGTGTGGGGTAGCGGGGGGCACTCGCCTGGCCGTCCCCGCTACGCGCAGAAATATATAGCGTCGGAAGTGGACTCATAGATCTGGACTCTAAAAACCTGTGGAGGCGATAAGAGGCGTCTGGTGCCTGCCTGTGCGGGCGGAGAGGGTGCGAACGAGATAAACCACGGGCGCTATCGCCCAAACACATATTGTGGCGCAAGGCGCCCATAGATAAGTATGTTTGGCGTAGACGCCCACGTCCTCCGCGATCACGCTGGGCGTCTACTTGATCGCGCTTCGCGGTTCCGTCGCGTGAATCATCCGCTGCACGCACTCAAGCCACTGGCAGGCATTGGCTCTTGTACTTGTATCTCATCTTCTACCCATTCGACCAAGCTTTGCGGAAACAAAACAAATGGCGCAAAACCTCGCCGGGCATTTGGAATATCTCGTCGGCACCGCCGAGGAATCTGCAGATCGCGAGAAACGCCTCCTGGATGAATGGGCTAGGTCCGTCTCATAAGCCCTTTCTCGGAACTCGCAGCTGATATCGCTCAGGTACTCGGTGTCAGGAAATAGTGGGTGGCTCCTCTACCCCGCTATCGTTGGGCTTCATAGTGTCCGCTAGCCGGCCCCCTGTCCAAGGATGTCCCGCTGGACCTTGGCGAAGAAGAGGGATGGGACTCCGTCCTCGATTTTCTCCAGGGCTCGTCAAATGCCCCAGATAGCCGTTCGGATGGCTCCATAATCTCTGCCCTTCTCTCGTGTGTACTCTTGCACAATATATTTTGTCACTCATCATTGAGCCGTCCTGTGTATTCGTAGGAAGCCCGATGTCGAGCATCTACTGCCCTCTCTCGTGTCTCTTCTGTCGTCTTCGAAGCCGGACGATGCCATCTCAGAGGAGCTCGTTGAGATGATCGGATTCGACAACATCGAATTGTCGATGCAACTGCTTGCCAGCCGCCAGGACGCGGTTCGAGAACTCACTGCGTATCTGAGCGGAGGCTCGAGTGAGCCTAAACCTGCCCCTCGCTCACAACCGAATGGTCGTGGAAAGGGAAAGCAAAGGGAAGGTAATGCTGCCAATGCCACCGTACACTCAGAGGGATTATAACACGCATACGCCTCAGCCCCAGCATCGCAGCTGGATCAGCTTGACCCAGCAGAAGCACGAAGACGCATGGAAGAGACCTTGCAGGCAAATGCGGATCGGCCATTGTTTACAGGCACTGCGGTACTGCATCCACCACTAGGTCATGGTCGTGCACTGACCCAGGGTTACCCTAGCACGATGCACCCGAGGCGCTCCCGCACGTCTACACCTCTGCGTCCATAGTCCAGGGTAACGTGCTATCCCATCTCGGCACACGCTATATGTTACCGCTCGGAACGACTAGACGTGAATACGAGGTGGGCCTTAGCAAGCATCGCCTATGCGAAACTTCTCCCATTCATTCGTGCTGCAGGAATACGAGGAAGTCACCCTACCTCCCGCGAAGACTGTCCCCCCGCGCGCCTCCGAACGCCTGATCCCTGTTTCTGAGCTAGAGCCCCTTGCGAAGGGATCCTTCCCAGTATGGCTCCGAAGACGTCATGCCCAAGCTTCGACTCAATGCGATTCTTCTACAGGGATATACCTCACTGAACAGGATCCAATCTATCGTCTACCCCACCGCGTACCACTCAAATGAGAACATGCTGATCTGTGGTACGTCAACTCCCGCATGGAATGCGAGGCCCGTAGTAACCTCACATACCGTCCATAGCTCCTACTGGTGCTGTAAGTTGATGCTCAACTGGCGTACTGAGCAGCACTTGATAATACAGATCAGGGTAAAACAGATGTCGCCATGTTGACAGTGCTGCGTGTCCTGGATCAGTACAGGTCTACCGACTCTACCTCGGGCAACCTTGCGGCTACGATTGACAGGGAGAAATTCAAGGTCATCTACGTGTAAGTTGACCATTGTATGCGCCTGCGTATGTCACTAACCTCTCCTTGCTCACTCTCATCCAGTGCGCCCATGAAGGCATTGGCAGCGGAGATCGTGCGCAAGCTCGGGAAACGGTTACAATGGCTGTCCATCAAAGTTCGCGAACTCACTGGTATGGCCTTCTAACAGCTTGTCTTGTGCACGTATCCTGACCACCGCGAAGGTGATATGCAACTCACGAAGAAAGAGATCGCGGAGACGCAGATCATCGTAACGACTCCGGAGAAGTGGGATGTAGTCACAAGAAAGCCCACAGGCGAAGGCGAGCTCGCATCGGTTAGTCCCAGATCCATACATTTTCCGTGCAGCGCGATTCTGACACGGGCGCGGAGCGTAGAAAGTCAAGCTACTCATCATCGATGAGGTACATTTGCTCAACGACGAGCGTGGCGCTGTCATTGAGACCATCGTCGCACGTACCCTTAGACAGGCGAGAAATTCTTCAAAGGTTTGCGAATACCCTCTAATGCCTAGTACAGGTCGAGTCTACGCAGTCAGTCATTCGTATCGTCGGCTTGAGTGCAACGCTCCCCAACTACATCGATGTCGCGGATTTCCTCAGGTGAGTGCAGACCTGCGTATCTCCTGTCTCCCTCGACCCTAAAAACCACTCGCAGCGTCAACCGACACACCGGCCTATTCTACTTCGACTCCTCCTTCCGGCCCGTCCCGCTCGAGCAGCACTTCATCGGCGTGCGCGGGAAGCCGAACAGCCCGACGTCCAAGAAGAACCTCGACCGCGTCACGTACGAGAAGGTCGCCGAGCTCGTGCGCGAGGGCCACCAGGTGATGGTGTTCGTGCACGCGCGCAAGGAGACGGTGAAGGCGGCGGAGGCGATCAAGGAGGCCGCGCTCGCGGACGGCGCGCTCGACGACTTCAGCTGCCAGGAGCACCCGCAGTTCGACTTCTTCCGGCGCGACGTCGGCCAGTCGCGCAACAAGGAGATGCGCCAGCTGTTTGACCACGGGTTTGGGATACATCATGCGGGGATGTTGAGGACGGACAGGAATATGATGGAGAGGATGTTTGAGGCGCGCGCGATCAAGGTCGGTCCTCTCATGCTTAGTTCTGTGCGGCGGAGATTGATTTGAGGCAGGTCCTATGTTGTACGGCGACCTTAGCGTGGGGTGTCAACTTGCCCGCACATGCAGGTACGTTGCACGATGACTCTAGAAGTGTGCAAGCTGATGAGACATGGGATTTTAGTCATCATCAAGGGGACGCAGGTGTACGATAGCGCAAAGGGTGCTTTCACAGATCTGTCTGTGCTCGACGTATTACAAGTATTCGGTCGTGCGGGTCGTCCAGGTCTCGAAGACAGTGGTGTCGGCTTCATCTGCACGACCGAAGACAAGCTCACGCATTACCTTGACGCCGTCACGTCTCAGGTGAGTCCGACATCCATCGCCTGTGTATCCCGCCTAACGTTGTGATTATAGGTTGCTATAGAGTCCAAGTATGTGACGTACGTTCTGTGCGAAGTTCCATGTTGCTGATATAGTACAGGTTTGTTGCTGGGATGATCGACTCCCTGAACGCAGAAGTCGCTCTGGGCACGGTTGCGAGCGTGCACGACGCCGTCCAGTGGCTCGGCTACACCTATCTCTTCGTCCGGATGCGCAAGGCCCCCTTTACGTATGGTGTGTCTGCAATTCAAAACATATACACATCCACCCCCCCGCTAACACGCCGCCAGGCCTCGCGTGGGATGAAGTGGCGGACGACCCGTACCTCGGTGCGAAGCGGAACCAACTGATCACGTCCGCTGCGCTACAGCTCGCAGAGGCGCGCATGATCGCCTTCGACCGCCAGACGGGGAGCCTCGTCTGCACAGACTTGGGACGCATCGCGGCCAAATACTACATCCGACACAAGTCTATCGAGATCTTCAACGACAAGTTCAGGCCAAAGATGTCGGAGGCGGATGTGCTCGCAATGCTTGCCATGAGCACCGAGGTGTGTAGTTAATGCTTCGCGGGATATTTGTTGTCGTCGCTAAGGGACCTGTACAGTTCGACCAGATCCAGGTCCGGGAGAACGAGGTCAAGGAGCTGGAGGCGATGATGGAGAACATCCCATGCGCAGTCAAGGTAGCCTTCTACATGGCGGTGTCACCATATCTAGTGCTCACGGCCATCTCTTTAGGGCGGCACCGACACCAGCCAGGGTAAAGTCAACATCCTACTTCAGGCCCACATCTCCCAGCAAAGACCAGAAGACTTCGCGCTCGTCTCCGACCAAGCATATGCTGCGCAGAACGGCGGCCGCATCATCCGCGCCCTCCTCGAGATCGCCATCTCGCGCAAGTGGGCGAACGTCAGCGCGGTGCTGATGGGCATGAGCAAGGCGATCGAGAAGCGCCTCTGGCCGTTCGACAACCCGCTGAAGCAGTTCGAGGGCCTCAAGGCGGACGTGCTGTACAACCTCGAGCGCTGGGCGGACGACTACGCCGTGGCAGAGCTTGCGGAGATGAGCGCTGACGAGCTCGGGAAGCTCCTTCGCCTCAACGAGAGGCACGGCTCTGCGGTGCGCGACGCCGCGAAGCAGTTCCCTACGGCGCGGATCACGTACAACCTGCGCCCTCTCGGGGCAGACGTGCTCAAGATCGCGGTGAAGGTCGAGCGCGCGTTCAACTGGAGCACCAAGGTGCACGGGTCCGCGGAGCCGTTCTGGATCTGGGTGGAGGACCAGGACGGGACGAACATTCTACAGCTCTCCCACCTCATCTTCCGGCCGACGACGGAGGCGCTCGACCTCGACTTCGTCATCTCGATCCCGAGCCAGAAGCGGCCGACCGCGGTGACGATCCGCTTCGTCTCTGACCGGTGGCAGGGTGCGGAGGAGGAGGTCGAGGTGTCGCTGGAGGGGCTCGTCATGCCAGCCGCGTCAGACTCGCATACTCCCCGCCTTGATATCCCGTTCCTGCCGCTCTCTGTTGTGCAGAACCCACCGCTTCAAGAGTTCCTCGCCCCTAGGCTGCATGGATTCAACGCTATCCAAAGCCAGGTCTTCTGGAGTGTGACGAGGACTCGGCTACACACATTGTTGTGCGCACCAACCGCGTGCGGCAAATCGGTCTTGGGGCACATAGCGATCTGGTGGGTATCCCAATATCCCGTTTGTTCATGCATTAACCATCGAACACATGACAGGGAAACACTGAAGAACTCGCCTGCTGCTTCATGGACACTCGTAGTCGCACCTCGACGAAGCATCGCACTGGAGCTAGCTTCTGATTTACGGTTATCGTCAAACGGGTCAGGCGCGACGGTCGACTTGACAGGGTCGGACCATCTCTTCGACAAGCCGACTCGCAAGACAGTCCGTGTAGCAACAGCAGCAGACCTCTTCAACGCCCTCTCCCGCCAAAGAAACTTGGACCAAGCGTTATCGCAGCTCCGCTTAGTCCTCTGCGAGAGTCTGGAACTCCTCGACGCAGTATACGAGCTCGGCGTGTCGCTGCTCCTCCACGCGACGCAAGCCTTCCCCGTCCGTTTTGTCGGGCTAGCCAGCTCACTCAACGACTGCGCCGACCTGGCCGCCTGGCTCGACGTCGATCCGCTCGCGCTGCACAGCTTCAAACCGAGCGACCGCGACCAGGCGCTCACGACCTCGACGCAGACCTTCACCATCCCGCACTCGGCCGCGCTCTTCAAAGCGATGGCGAAGCCCGCACACGCGGCAATCCAAGCCGGCCGCGGGGAGCCCGCCATCGTCTTCGTGCCCTCCCGCAACCAATGCACGCCCGTCGCGCTCGACCTCATTACGCAGTGCGCGCTCGAGACCGAGAGCGCGCGCGGGTTCCTGCCCGCAGACGCCGCGCCCGCGCTGCTCGAGTACCACCTCTTGCGCCTGCAGAACGCCGCGTTACGCGACCTCGTCGCGCGCGGCGTCGGCGTGTTCCACGACGGGATCGCGAAGCCGGACCGGCTGCTCATGCTCGAGCTGTGGGCGGAGGGCGCGCTGCGCGTGCTCGTCGCGCCGCGCGAAGCGTGCTGGACGCTGCCCGTACGCGCGCCGACGGTCATCGTGCTCGGCACGCAGTACGTCGACGGCGCGCCGGGGCGCGAGGAGCGGCAGGTGCGCGAGTACGCGCTCGCGGAGCTCGTGCGCATGCAGGGCAAGGCGGTGCGCCACCGCGGCGCGGGCGCGTTCCATGTGTTCTGCCAGGCGGAGGGCAAGGACACGCTCACGCGCTTCCTCAACGACGGGCTCCCGCTCGAGTCGCGCCTGCTCGAGACGGACGTGCTGCGCGCGTGGTGGCGCGAGCGGAGGCGGGACGGGGGCATCCCGGACAAGCAGGCGGCCGTGGACGTGCTCTCGTGCACGTTCCTCGCGCGGCGGCTCGTCAGCAACCCGGCGTATTACGACGCGCGGGCGACGTCGGTGAACGAGCTGCTATCGCGGATCGTCGACGAGCTGGACAGATAGGTGTACAACACAGTGCATGCGGAAGCAGTTTTACACATGTACCATACAAGCCCTCGGGCCGGCCTCTATAGACCCCCACGCTGTCCGGCGGCAACGCCGTAATAGAGATCATACGAGGAACTTCTTCAGGTTCTGCAGGCGCTCCACGGCGTGCTTCAGCGTGTCGACGTCCTTGCAGAACGCAAACCGCGCGTAGCTCTCGCCGATCGACGTGTGCTCCTCGCAGTAAAACTGGCGATAGCGATGGCGACATGTCAGCTCCATAGCTACCATATGGGCCGACGGCGAAACGCGTACCTCGCTGACGGGAATGGACGAGACGCCGACTTCCATTGCGATGAACCAGCATGCCCTGCGGAGACAGTCAGTCAGCGACCGCACGGGCCCCGACGGCGCATTATCGCCTACTTGAAATCGCGTCCCCTGCCTTCCACGCTCTGCGGGAATGGGTAGTTCTCGGGCCACTGCACGGTCGAGATGTCCTGGGAACACGCTGTCAGTGGCGGCCCGCTCATGCACTCGGCGCGCGCGACGTACCAGGAGCACAAAGTAGCTCCCCTGAGGGTTCGTGTACTTCATCCCGAGCTTGTCGAACCCTGCCGTGAGAATCGCGCGCCGCTCCGCGTACTCGTCGCGCTGCTGCGTAAGGAAGCCGCGCTTCTTGGCCTGCTCGAGCCCGACGGCGGACGCCTCCTGCAGCGGCGAATTGCTGCAGAACACGATGCGCGTCGTGGCCGCCAGCGTGGGCTGAATGATTGAAGCCGGGCCAATAAGCCAGCCGACCCGCCATCCGGTGGCGGCGAACATCTCTGCGATAGCGGGCGTCGTCAGCGTGGGGGATATCCTCGGGAGAGATAGCGGACGCACTGCCTGCGGAGCCCACGGTCACAGTGCGGTCCCACATCCCGGGGAGGGTCGCGATGCGGACGTGCTCGTTATCGTCGAAGACCAGGGAATCGTACTAGGGGCGTGTCAGCCGACGCGGGCGCAGGGCGCAGGGCGCCGCATTGTCGTGTGGAGAAGCGTGTGTGGCAGGTGCTCACCACTTCGTCCGACATGACGAGCAGGTTGTGCTCCTCCGCAATGGCGGCGATCTGCTCGAGCTCGGTCCGCGTGAACACCTTCCCCACGGGGTTGTGCGGAGTGTTGACGATGATCATCTTCGTGCGCGGGGTCACGGCGCGCCTTCGGGGGGAGTTAGCGAGCATTACCGGATCCGTGGCGGCGGGACGCACCGGAGTTCGTCGAAATCGATCGACCACTCGGAACTGCTGTGCCGGCCATCGTGCTTGGGCGGGTGCAGCGGAACATAGACGGGGACGCCGCCGTTGAACGTGACCGAGGGCAGGTACTGATCAAAGAATGGCTCGAACATGATCACTTCGTCGCCCTGCTCGAGAAAGGCCACGAAGACCGAGTACTGTCCTGGCATCGGAGGTCAGACTGTATGGGCAACGCCTCCGGGGAGCTCGGACACACCTTCGTTCGCTCCGCTAGTAACGAGAATCTCGGACTCTACATCGAAGTCTCTGCCAAACTCAGGGCCGTAGTGGGCCTTGAGGGCTTCGCGCAGGCGTATACGACCCCTCGGGTGGGAGTAGTGGTTCGCGACCACGGTGTTAAGCGCTTCTCCGGCAGCCTCCTTGACCCACTCCGGAGGGGGGAAGTTCATGTAGCCCTGCCCGAGGTTGATGCAGTCCGCAGGGAGGTTGGCAGCGCTGGGGTGGTGGTGTGAGCAAGTGGGTAGTACGGAGGGATCACACGACGCACTTGAAGATCGACCAGACATCCTGGGCGAGTGCTCTGCCCTCCTTGAGTCTTGAGGAGAAGCGGATGAGGTTTGAGCGGTCCTCGTGGTGATTAGCTCCGTTTGTGCCGTTCGTGCGCGTTTCCGCGGAGGGCGACATGGTGCACGGCGCTCGGGAAGCAAGTACGAGTCAAGGAGAGATGAGGACGGCGTCAAGCTTATATCGGAGTCGAGTCAGTCCCACAGTGTGAAGGCGTGCAGGCGATCGTTTCCCTCGCGGTCACCGTGGTGAGTACGCGCTGTTCCCGCTAGAGGCTGTCGGGGTCGTTCGCGGCGAGAAAAGGGAGCTGGGCAGAGACGGACCGCTCGAGTTTAGTGCCATCCCAGCCAATCATCACGTCAGCGTCTCGCCATGAACTCTCTTCCAGTGCGCCGGCCGATGCTCGACCGTCTTGCTTTCCTCCTCTTCCGTCGGCCTCTCACCTCGGGGGATCGTGGCAGCTCAGAAGGCCATAGCTCGAGGCGATCGCAGTGCCAGTTGGGGTGGGGAGCGCCATCCACGACGCCGATGTACACGGAGTACGCTTGCATCAAGCTTGCATGGTGCGAAGGGCGGCGGGCCGGCCTGGCCACGCGGGTAAGTTACAGTACACAGTCGTCCACAACCTCGTTCTACAGCAGACCGCCATCACCCCCACTCCATGGCTCTTGTCCCAGACAAGGTCTCCCCCCTCGCACGACGCATCTTTGCTCAACCTATGATGCAGTTGGGCCATGGGTACTCTCGTGCACGGAGTACTACTCTCCGAGCTTGACCTCAACTTCAAGCACAAGACGAGTACTAGTCCCAGCGACAGGCACAGCTGCCTATCTGAGCCTATCTGCTCGTTTCGATGCCCTCCCTCAACGCCTCATAAATCGCGTACAATCCATTGAAACGGTGCTACGCAGGGTCGAGGCCCGTACAGCTTGGAGAATGCAGCCGCATCGGGCCTCTCGCGACATCCATGCGGCGGCTTACCACTTACGACATATCCGCCCTTCCGGCGCGCAGTACAACACTTGTCCATCCTCGACAACTCTCACCCTAGCGCAGATGAGTCTTCGAACACGCGTGCGCCCCACCAGGCGCGCTGCAGACTGTGCTTCTATCTGCTCCCGCTACGTCAAGTTGACTATATTCCTCTCGTCGTCACATGCTCACGAAAGACCTATCGAAAAGCCCGCTAGTGCTCGCGCTTGATTGGTGTCTGTGATGCAATTGGTAGCGCAGAGTGCATATCATGTAGTCGCCGGCGACTTCTCTTACACTTCCGAACCGAACCTTACCCGTTCTGCCACCGAATCTTCACCGCCGAGGCGCGACTGGGGACGAAGCTCGGACCTCTACGCCTCGCAAGCCCTGATCATTCGTCGCACGTCATTCCGCCCCGGGTACAAGCCCGCCATTCACTTACCCCACACCGCGATGCAATGCCCCGAACATTTGAAGACGTTTACCCCGGATTCGCAACGC
Organism: Trametes villosa; assembly: GCA_002964805.2. NCBI lineage: Eukaryota > Fungi > Basidiomycota > Agaricomycetes > Polyporales > Polyporaceae > Trametes > Trametes villosa. The sequence continues at coordinate 656,510 of PUDQ02000113.1, read as the reverse complement.
ATGCTCAGGCACTTCTCGACTCGGGGTGCGCAGCCAGATCTCGACCTGACGATGACCTCAATGCGCTCGTCCCGCTCTGGTAGTCTGCAAATAACCTCTCTTCCGCATGCTGCGTCCCAATATCACGCGGCCGCCGCTCGGGCATTTTTTTCAGGACGCTGCGAGGCAGCAGAAGGGACGCTTCCTCTGGGCCCGTGGACGACAACATAAATACGAACGCTCGGCTAACGAGACAGTGTGAGCAGCACCTCCGAACACCAGCCTCGCTACTGTCGAGCCCGCCATGTCTTGGCCCACGATCTCCCTCAACCTGCGCCCCCGCACCTTCGAGCCGACCGACGCGGACAAGCACATCAAGGCCATACAGCAGAAGAAGGCCATCAAGGAGCTGTGGCTGCTCATTACGGCGATCATCGCGCTCCTCTTCGCCGTCCGCGTTCTGCGCTTCGCCTTCACGAGCCTCTTCCGGCGCCGCCCTCAGCAGCCGTCCACTGCCGAGTCGGAGAAGGTTGTGCCAGAGGCCATCCTTCCTGGCCGCGCTGGGAGGGCATCATGGCGGCGCGTCCCTACGGCGATGGTCGCTGGCTTTCGCGTGGTCGCGTTCCGCATCCAGGTCCCTCTTGGCGTCGGCGTAGCGTCTTTCGCAGAGCTGTTCTTCATCTTCGGCTACATCGCTACGATGTTGGCGCTCTCGCTGACGAACAGTGAGTAGTTGGGCATCGCTCCGGCATGTATCAGATGACTGACTATTATCATCTACCTGTTAGCCTTGGGCCTCCAATACTGGTTCTTCGAGGATAGGGCGGCTCACCTGGCCTCTTGCCAGCTTCCGTTCATCGTTGCTCTGGCTGGAAAGAACAACATCATATCTCGTGAGTAAATCCAAGCCAATCTTAAATGTACGGTTGCTAAAATTACCCAAGTCTTCACCGGCATTGGCCATGAAAAGGTTAGAGCTGCGCATGTAATCCCGAAGAATTCTTGACGCTAAGACGTGATGTACAGCTGAACGTTCTGCACCGCGCAACTGCAAGGACCTGCCTCATCCTCCTGTGGATTCACGCTCTCAGCCGTGCAATCTCCGGGTAAGCACTAGCACCCTTCGTGGCTACGATCGTCGCTGATTTTCGCACACAGTCTCCCTGAGAAGTTCGACTTCACGCATGGTTGGATGCGATGGGGCGCTGTCGGCCTTGCGGCCTTCACCCTCGCGACCATCCTCTCGGTCCGCTTCGTCCGGAACGCCTTCTTCGAGTTCTTCCTTCTCTCGCACATCGTCCTCGTCGGGTGAGTGGCCGCGTGGCCCAACTTCCACATCCAGTACTGACTCCGCTTCCCATGCTTTCAGTATCTTCATCATCGGCGGATATCTCCATGCGCGAGCAGTCGAGTGCGTCGCCCACGTGTTCCCCCTTCGCAGCCAGAACCACGTTTGCTGACCTGCCATCTCCAGCTTCGGGGACTACTTCTGGCCTGCTTTGGTCGTCTGGGCGTTCGACCGCGTCCTGCGCGCGGCGCGCCTCTTCTGGAACAACCGCGGCAAGGGCGGCGCGGAGCGCGTCTTCGGGACCGCTACCGTCGAGCTCGTCTCCGCGGACACGATGCGCCTGACAATGCGCCGCAAGATGAACTGGCGTGCGGGCCAGCACGCGTACGTCGTGCTCCCGAGCGTGAGCGAGCTCCCAACGGAGGCGCACCCATTCACGATCGCGAGCATCGCGCAGCGGCTCGACGAGAGCGCGGCCTCGGGCGAGCGGGACGTCGTGTTCATCGTGCGCGGGCGCAACGGCTTCACGGGCCGCCTTAGGGAGCACGCGCAGCGCGGGGAGTCGCGCGTCCCGGCGTTCGTGGACGGCCCGTACGGGTGCCCGCCGGACCTGTCGAAGTACAGCACCTGCATCCTGGTCGCCGGTGAGTGCCCCGCACTTCTGTCGGCTTCTGAGGGGTTGACTGACTTGGGTGTGTAGGCGGCTCTGGGGTATCGTACACTCTCCCGCTTCTGCTGGATCTCGTACAGTAAGTCTTCGCCGGTGCCTGGGTTGTGGGGCTTGGCTGATTGAGTCTGCTATCACCAGCCGCGCGCGTGCAGGAACGTCGGGCGTGCGTCGGGCCATCTTTGTATGGGCCGTCCGGGACGCAGGTAAGCCTTCTATCTACCATACACTCCCCGATCGCCCTTCTCACACGACCCTTACAGACCACCTCCAATGGATCTCGAAGGTGCTCAACGAGGCGCTCGCCGCCGCCCAGTCCACCGGGCTCACCATTGAGACGAACGTCTACATCACCGGCTCGACCCAGGTGGACCCCGAGATGGCGCAGCCCGGGTACGCGCCGTCGGACGGGACGTCGACCCCGCCGAGCCCTGCGGACACGGGCAAGTTCGAAAAGGAGCTGCCGGTGTACTCGTCGCTGAAGGTCACCCATGGGCGCCCGAGCATCCGCCGCATCCTCCAAGAGGGCATTGACTCCTCCGTTGGGTCGGTCTCTGTCGATGGTCAGTATTCAGTGCTATCTTGTCCCATTGATTGCGGTACTGACTCCATGGTTTAGTTGCCGGGCCTTCGTCCCTCTCCGCGTCGGTCTCGCGCGCACTTTCATCGAAGCTGGCAAGCCCGTCTAGCGTCCTCAAGGGCGCGCCCTCGGTGACGCTCCATGTCGAGACGTTCGGCATGTCTACTTGAACGATTTCTTTCACGATCTGATGACGACTCTTGGGCGTATGAATGGCTAGATTCTAATGTTGTGTACCCGTACTCTTCTGTATCCACATGTCCTACTACAATATACTCCCTTCAAACATCATCCTCACGAGTGCTAGTTAACGCGAAGTCGGGACCGAGCTCGCTGTTCGCCGCCTCGAGGTTCTATCGAGGCGCCGGTCACGTGGGCGAGGGCATCAATTAGCACCGAACATTTTGCCTGCGATGATGCACACGCCGGGTCTCCCGCTGCAGTCCTGCCACTGCAGCTGCTCCCTCCTCCCCGCCCCGCCGTGCTATGAGCAGCAGCCTCCACTCGTCCTCGCACTACCTCACCACGATCGAAGAGTGAGTACGAGTGCCGCACCCGCCCCGCGTGCCCCGCCTAACCGCCCCGCACGTGCAGAGTCGCATCCAGCACCGTCTCGCCCGCCTCGAACTCGCCGCCCGCCATGCACGACGACTCGGACGAAGAGGAGTTCGTCTACCCCGGCACAGAGGGCGAGGACGCCCCTGACTCCGCCCCTGCCCCGATTGTCGACGCACCTCGAACACCCGAGCCCGAACCGTCGCCCCCACGCGCCGGGACGCCCACCCCCGAGCCACTCGTACACGCCGCACCGCACTCTCCGGTACCGTCCAAGAGCCACCCGAGCGCGGCGCAGCTCGAGGCGCTGCATGCGGCCGCTGCGTCGGGGGACCTCCGGCGCATCCAGACGGAGTTCAGGCGGGCGGTGCGCGCGGATGACGTGGACCCGTTCGAGCTCGCGAACGACGCCTCGCCGCGGACGGGTCTGACGGCGCTGCATGCGGCGGCGAGCAGGGGGTACATCGAGATTGTGAAGTGGCGTACGTGTTGTGCTGTTTTCGACCGTGTGGGCGCGTGCTGAGAGCTTGAAGTGGTGGACGAATGCGGCGCGATACCGGATATTGAGGACAAGGAGGGCGAGGTGCGTCGCACCATGTGCTGCAAGTGCTAAAGTTGACCCAGGTTGGGGGTGATAGACTGCGCTGCACAAGGCAGCTTTGAACGGCCACCTGCAAGTTATCTCATATCTCCTCCCCGGGAGGTCGGATGTCCATGCACGAGACGCCGACGGGTGGACTGCACTGCACAATGCATGCTCGAAGGTATTTACAGCTCGACCCACGCCCTGCGTCATACTAATCCCGCCTAGGGGTACTTGGACATTGTACGCTGGCTTTGCGAACGCGGAGGGGCCACCTCTGAGGTCGATGGAGCACCCGGTGTAGATGTGCGTAGCAAGGGTGGTTGGACACCATTGAGTACGTACTGTGGAAGCTTTGCGGTCTTCCATTCGCCCTTGCTAACTGTTGTGGTATGGTCTTGCAGTGAACGCTGCATCGAAGGGACACCTTCCAGTGGTCCTGTATCTCCTGACAAAGCAAACTGCTGACCCGCTAGTGAGAAACAACTGGGGTGAGACTGCATATGATGTTGCCGCAGCTGTCTTCGAAGTTTGGATCTGCGAGGTAAAGATACAAAAAATCACCGTGCATATAGTTGCTCAACGCCGTCACACAGGTGCTGCAACGATTCGAGGCAGATAAGTGGCGCAACTCGGCTGTACCATTCAATCCGTTGGCAGTGCACACCACTGTCCCATTAGTGCTATACGAGAACCAACGTCTGGATGTCCGACTCAAGACACTAGCTGTCTCTGGCGGACGTCCCAAGTTCTCGGCATCAGGATTGGGTAGGCGTGGTCAAAGATCTCCTTTCGAGCTAGTGTTGCCCAACCCGACGGAAACGAGCGGGAACAGGATCGGAGCCTGGCGTAGCGATGTACAGCTTCCCCTGCGCGAAGACCCATTCACCATGCCGAAACCTGGCTCCTCCCAGGAAGGTGCGGAGCGGAGTCACTTTTGGTTGTAAGTGCGGCATATATCCCAGCGTTGCACTGTCTCACGTATATGCTCTCCCCAGGTCTGACTGGACACTGGACGTCACTCCTCCCGGCGTCGACGCACAGGATGGCTGGCAATACTCGCACTCCTTCAGCGACCCAGACGACCAATGGGTCTCCGAGCCGGCCCCACAACTCGAGCGGCTCCTCACCGGGAACGGCGCGGTCGCGGTCGGGCTCGGCGGGAGCAGCCGCACCCGCAGCAGCAGCCGCGCGAGCAGCTCCTCCTCCAGCGCGCACCCGCACGGGCCGCAGACGTGGGTGCGCCGGCGGCGGTGGGTGCGCGTGATGCGGCGGCGGCTCGATATCCCGCCGCTGCCGTTCCTCCAGCCGGACGGCGCGATGTACCACCTCGTCGACGGGCTGCTCGTGCCCTTCCTCGAGCACGAGGGGAGCGACTACGGCGGGAGCGACGGGCAGGAGATGGGCGCGATGCCCAGCTCGGGGCTCGGCTCGCAGGACTATGTTGCGCGCGCGAGGTACCTTGTAGGGGCGCCCCAGGACGGCCAGGAGGGCGATTCGGCGCTCGATGCGCGTAGGATGATTGCGAAGCTGGAGCGTGCCACGACGGAGCTCAGGCAGGGAATCTTGAGTGAGTTTTGTTGTGTGGTTAATGATGGTGGGTATATGCTAAACGGCTTCCAAGGTGACGATGACAGCGAGCGACGCATCCAAGCGGAAGTCCTCTTGAATGCCTACAACCGTGAGCTCGAGAGGCGCAGACTTTCTGCCGGTGCCCAAGGGCTGCTTATTTCCGGTGATGGTATGTGGTATCGCCCTAGCATCAGTTGTACAAAGCTCACTCCGTGGCCCAGATGATTACGACTTTGACGACGATGATGATGAAGAGGAGTTCCGCTACCCCGGTGCTCCCTCCCCTCCACTTACTGCGCGGCCGCCGTCGCTCCGGTCAACGACCACGGATTACTTCGGACGTGCGAGTGGGTCTGCCTCAAGGACCCCAGCAGACCTTACGCCCCACCTCTCTCAAGCTCCTGAGTTCCGTGTACCCACGCACGAGGCACCACAGAAGGTGTTGACCCCCAGGTGGACGCCGCCAACGCCTCATCAGGTTCATGCCCAGTGGGAGCGAGACGAGCAGGTATCAGAGTGCCGTGAATGCAGACGTCGCTTCACATTCCTGAACCGCAGAGTGAGTCTGTTCCTTGCACCACCGTTGGATATATGCTGATTATCCTTTACCTCAGCATGTAAGCTGCAGAATCGACGAGAAGAGAAGCACACTTGCTGACATTCTTATAGCATTGCCGACGATGCGGGCGCATATTCTGCGATCGGTGCTCTCAATATAGGGCCCTGCTCGACCCGTCTGACATCGTGCATGATCCCTCCTTCCCGGAGACGGCTATCATCGCGGGTCAGCAGCGTGTCTGCCAGGGCTGCTACGAGGAGGTTACCGCGACGGTGCCCACCGGCCTCGCTACGTCGCGCACGAACTCGATGGAGCGCATATTTATCGACCAACGGCGGCTCTCGATACCCAGCCCCACGCGTGGACAGTCGAGCTCCCAGTTGAGCGATCTGGCTGAGTGCGTATCTGTGCCTGCGGTGCTAGTGCGAGGCTGATGTGGTGTGGTTAATAGGTGCCCGGTGTGCAACGTCTCGTTAGACGACCTCGGGCCTCCTGACGTTCAAGAAGCTCATGTCAAGAACTGCCTCGAAGGCGGCAGCGGCAAGGCGCCTCAGACTGCCAAATACCTTGTCTACAAGCTTCCCGCGGAGAGTGCGCTGATTGGCACTGAATGTAAGCGCGCCATATAGGTTGTTTTCAGAATTTGGGCTGACACCGTCCAACAGGTGTTATTTGTCTGGAAGAATTTGTCAAGGGTTCCACTGTGGCTCGTCTGAGCTGCTTGTGCAGCTTCCACAATGGTAAAGATAACCTCGTTTCACTTGCGTTAGCATATGCTGACGGCCGCATCATAGCCTGCCTGTCTTCCTGGTTACAACGTGGACGGAGCTGTCCGGTACACGCCCGCTGAGAATTCAGCTTGTCATACATACCCCTGTCTGCGCGGCGCCTGCTCGTACATATACTACTGCTCTGACTATGCACCTGGATACGGCCTACTGCTACACATTAATCGTTACATCCCGATAACATACATAGCACCAGCCCCGGCACCGTCTCTACTCGTCTCGCGGAATGGAAAAGGGGATGCGCGCCTCGTCGATGCGGATGATGCTCGAAAGGTCCTCCACGTCGGGCTCGACGATGTCCTGGCCCTTGATCCCGTCCTCCTGGTCGTCCTCGTCCCACCACGCCGGGCGGCCCTCCTCTACCTCCTCGTCCTCCTCTTCGTCTTCGTCGTCGTCTTCCATATCTGAGTCAGTGGGTTTGTATGATCTGCAAATAGCGGCGCGGTCAGCCGGGCGGACAAAGTGTGGGGCGGGGAAGCGGAGCGTACACGAACGCCCACATGCGCGCGTCCATCTCCGCGCGCGAGAGCTGCTCGCCCTGGGCGACCTCGCCGCGCCGCCGCCGCCGGTCGATAATCTTCTGCTTGTGCTCCTGCTCGCGCACGAACGAGTCGTGCAGGATCTGGTCCGCCTCGACGTACGACATCGCCGCGGCGGGTGCGCTCGGGCCTGCCCCGGCCTGTAGTCGTTTGCTCCGTTAGTACTGCCGCCACACGAGATGTAAGATCAAAGGCAATCAAAGACGCACCCATCGAGCGAGTGCGCGCTGCTTCGCGCCGATAGGACGCGGGACATCGGGTTGTGGCGGAGAGGCAGGCGCGGCGTCAACATTCATGGCCTGCTGTTGGTCATCGCGGATATTCGTCTGCTCGAGCTGGTTGCGGATGCCTTCGACACCAAGCTCGCCAAGGCGCGCACGGATCGCGGCCTGCTGGTCCTCCAGCTGCTTGATGAATGTTGAGCTTGAGGTGGAGCTGCGCGGCGAGAGGGGGCGCGGAGGATTCGGAGAGATCTAGACATTAAGATATGCACCGCTTGGGTTGCAGGGGGGCACTCACGTCTCGGCGAGGGTACGCGCGTTGCGCTTGTAGCGCTCCTCGAGCTCGCGGGGGGTGAGCTTGTGCAGCGGGGCGTGGGCGATGTTCTTGACGCCGTCCGGCTTAGGCGGGCGGCGCATGAACGACGGGATATCTGAGTGCGGCTTGCGGGTTCGTGTTGGGGAGTGCATGGTGTTGTAGCAATAGGTGTGTGTGTGAAGCTTAGGGGTTGTTGTAGCAAGTGAGGGGCGTCAAGGAGAGGGGAGACAATAGTGCTGGTAGAGGGAAGAGGATGGCTGCTTATATATGATCGGGGAACGCGAGCGGTTCTGATCAGCACGCTAGTACGTACGTTCGCTCCGGCCTTCTCTATTCAGCGCTGCAGCAGCCTGAGCCAGGCCCGCAGCGATGCCAACTTAGCAGCGAACCGCCAGCCGCGCCCTTTCCTGGATTGTCTTCGTTTTCGAGTCATCGTACCACATTTGTCAAGTACTTATACAATGCACGTCTCACGCTACACTTTCCAAGTACATTCCGCGTGTATCGTACAGAAGATAGTGGCCCAAGCACTGCGGTTCTGCCACTCTACGAGAACATGTCGCCCTGCGCGTACATCAGGTCAGCGTGGCCGCAGTCGATAATATTTACTGGGTACTCACGTATCCAGGAGGCATGAATTCGTCGTTGTCGGGGTTCTGCCCGCCAAACGGACCCCTCCCTCCCCTCGGGTTACCCTGGCCAGGGAACCGCGGCGGACCGGGCATAGCACCAGGGCCGATAGGGTCGAATCTGGCTCCCGGAGGTGCCCCCATGGGAGGCAGGAACCCATCCCCACCCCAAGGGCCCTGCCCACCCGGCCCTCGTCCACGCATCCCGGCACCGAATATCGGGTGGTTCGGTCCCACAAACATGCCGTCCCCAGAACTATCCGGGAACAGCGGAGCAGGGGCGAACGGGTTCGCCGGGAACGGGTCAAGATCGCGTCTTCCGATCTCCAGCGGACTGCGAGGAGGCATACGAGGGTAGATGTCCTCGGGCGCATGCGGAGGCTGTTGGGGACGCGGCTGCGCGGGAGGTGCATCGGGATCGCGCGGTCGACTGGGACCAGCGTTCGAGTCCGCCTGCTCAGTGTAGCCCTCCTTGCGGAGACCGGGCATCAGCTTTTGAAGAGTGCTGAGCTTGAGCTGGGAGACGAAGTCGTCGATGCGGTTGGAGGAGATGAAGCCGTGAACAAGCGGCGGGGGGTCAGACGCGGAGAGATCATGAGGGAAGAACGAGGGCGACGTAAAGTCGGACGTAGAGATATCTAGCGTAGCAGCTTTGTCTGTCTAGCGTACATGTTAATACGGCTTGGATATGTTACAGAGAGCCCTAACTCACCTCGATCGCGATGGAGTTGATCAAGGTGCGACTACCCAGTTTCACTATTTTCACAAGGAACTCCAGGCTACTCTGCTCATGTTTGTACCTCAAAGCATAGTTTCCCGGACCGTGCTGGTTCCACTCCTCAGGTAGGACGTTGTTCTCGAACGTACGCGTTGGGCCGCTCTCGTCTATCCCGAGGAGACGGAAACCGAGGACAGTGAAGACCGTGTGCACTAGAGCAGCAATACCATCGTGTGGAGACTCTAGTTTTTTCTTCTTAGCTGGTAGAACATTGGGCAAGGCGTGTAGAAGAGCAGATGCGTCGAGGATGTTTGTGCTCATCGTCACGGTGGTCAGAAAGATGTGTACTACAAGGCAAGCGCCCATTTGTATTAATGATTAGCGAGTATACGTAAGCGAGCCCGATGTGGAAGGAGGCCAAATAGCCGCAAACGAGCAGGTGGGCGTCTGCTGCTGTCTGCTGTGCTTCGCGTCTCCGGGTACATACTCAGTACTCAGTCTGCAGTGCTTTCATCCAACCTCCCACCTCTCTTCACGGCCATCCCTCTCATCATGGCACGGAGGGACAGATCCTACTCACCGGACTCGCCAAATAAGAGGGTAAGGCCTTCTCACCGCTCTTCACCGCGGTCTCCGTCGCCGACCAGGCGCAACGCCCAAAGGCCCACTAGATCGCGGTACGACGACGACCGGGACAGGGATGGCTACCGCGACAGAGACAGGGAGCGGGATGCCGCGAAGGGCAGGGATGGACACCGCGACCGCGACCGCGACCGGGACCGGGACGTGAGGGACCGCGATAGGGAGCGCGACCGGGGGGACAGATACCGCGACGACAGGTATCGTGATGACCGCCGCCGGGACCCCCGCGACGATAGGCGGGACGACCGCCGCCGCTCGCGCTCTAGGGACCGCAGAGACCGCGACCGGAAGCCATCTCCTTCGAGGTCGCAGCCCCAGTCTGAGAGCAAACCCTCCACGCCGCCAGTGGAGGACGAGAAGCTCAAGGCGAAGCGCGCGAAACTGGAGGCATGGAAGAAGGAGCGGGAGGCGAAGAAGGCTCTGGACGAAGCCAAGGCGAAAGCGTTGGCGTTGGCGGGCAAGTCCGCTGCTGGTGAGTCCGTTCACATCCATGCCAGTAATTTCGTGATTTCACACCACTTGATCCTTTGTAGTCGCGGCAACAACGAGCACCGCAGGCTCCCTCAACCGCTCTGCTCTGGGTAGCCTTGGCCTCAAGGGCCTGCCTGTGAAGCTTGACGTGCTGAAGACGTCCAAGTCGGCCGTCGGGTTCGACGATGCCGTTGAGACCAAGCGGAAGCTGCAGACGCTCGACCTCCCGGAGGTTGACATGACTATGACGGAGGAGCAGTCGAGGATAGGCAGCTTGGAGGGCGACGACGAAGAGGAAGAGGCCGCTCCCGCCGATGCTGCAGCCAAGGTGGCCGATGCTATGGACGAGGATGACGATGTTGACCCGCTCGACGCGTTCATGAGTGGCGTGAAGGAAGAAGTCAAGAAGGTCAACTTGGAGGACATGAAGAAGATGAAGCACACGGGTCACCTTGGCGTGCGACTGGATGAAAACGGGGACGACCAGGATGACGAGAGTCGCCCAGAGGTCGACGAGCTTGACGCCACAGAGCTCAACCCGGAGGATATTCTTGCACTCGCCGCCAAGAAGGCGAAGAAGAAGGACATCGCAACGGTGGATCACTCTAAGGTCGCCTATGAGCCCTTCCGCAAGGAGTTCTATGTCCCTCCTCCAGATATCGCTGAGATGACTGACGACGATGCGGATCTCCTTCGTCTTGAGCTCGATGGTATCAAGATTCGTGGCGTCGACTGCCCTCGTCCTGTCACGAAGTGGAGCCACTTCGGTTTGCCTGCAAGCTGGTGAGTATCTTTGCACGCCCCTCACGTCCCGTTCTGACTTCTTGTTCAGTCTCGAGGTCATCAAGAAACTCGGCTACGCCGGGCCCACGCCTATTCAGGCGCAGGCTATTCCTGCTATCATGTCAGGCCGAGACGTCATTGGTGTGGCCAAAACGGGTTCCGGAAAGACCATCGCCTTCCTGCTCCCCATGTTCCGGCACATCAAGGACCAGCGTCCTCTTGACCAAATGGAGGGGCCCATTGCGGTCATCATGACCCCGACGCGCGAACTTGCTGTCCAAATCCACCGCGAGTGTAAGCCATTCCTCCGCGTGCTGAACCTTCGCGTGAGTTCCATCGTTTTGCTCATTATGAATATATATCTTACTCTCATTTGCAGGCTGTCTGTGCGTACGGTGGCTCACCCATCAAGGACCAGATCGCAGAGATGAAGAAGGGCGCTGAGATCATCGTTTGCACGCCAGGACGCATGATCGACCTCCTGACCGCCAACTCCGGCCGCGTCACGAACCTGAAGCGGGTCACCTACCTCGTCCTGGACGAGGCGGACCGTATGTTCGACATGGGTTTCGAGCCGCAGGTGATGAAGATCGTGAACAATATTCGTCCCGACAGACAGACCGTCCTCTTCTCCGCGACCTTCCCACGCCAAATGGACTCGCTCGCGCGCAAAATCCTGCGCAAGCCGCTCGAGATCACTGTCGGCGGCCGGTCCGTCGTCGCGCCCGAGATCGAGCAGATCGTCGAGGTCCGGGACGAGGACTCGAAGTTCAACCGCCTGCTCGAGATCCTCGGGCAGACGTACAACGAGGACCCGGAGTGCCGCACGCTGATCTTCGTCGACCGGCAGGAGGCAGCGGACAACCTGCTGCGCGAGCTTATGCGCAAGGGCTACCTGTGCATGTCGCTGCACGGCGGGAAGGACCAGGTGGACCGCGACTCGACGATCGCGGACTTCAAGTCGGGCGTCGTCCCCGTCGTCATCGCCACCTCCGTCGCGGCACGTGGACTGGACGTGAAGCAGCTGAAGCTCGTCATCAACTACGACGCACCGAACCATATGGAGGATTACGTCCATCGGGCAGGTCGCACGGGTCGCGCGGGCAATAAGGGGACGTGCGTCACCTTCATCACCCCGGAGCAAGACCGGTACTCGGTGGATATCTACAGGGCGTTGCAGGCGAGTAGCGCCGCGGTCCCGAAGGAGTTAGAGGAGCTAGCGAACGGTGAGTAATCATACGAAGCCTCGTCATGGGACAGCTGCTGATAAATTCGGGACAGGTTTCCTCGACAAGGTGAAGACCGGAAAGGCGAAAGTCGCCGGCTCCGGCTTCGGTGGGAAGGGTCTTGACCGGCTCGACCAAGAACGCGACGCCAAGGAGAAGGCAGAGCGCAAGGCGTACGGCGAGCCCGAGGAGGAGAAGGCGGGCGAGGCCGCGGCGAAGACGGAGACGGCAGCTGCGCCGGTAGACGACATGACGTTCGGCAACATCAAGGTCGAGGTCAAGCGCGGCCCTGCGCCGGACTCCTCGAAGGGCTTGCTCGGCGTCGCAGGCGCCGCGGCGGCCGCGCGGCGGCTCGCGCAGCAGAAGGAGGAGGAGAAGCTGCAGAACTCGCTGCGGGCGGCGCAGGAGGCGGCGGACCGCGCGGGCAAGGACACGCCGGCGCACAAGCAGGCGCTGAGCGTGGTGGCGAAGCTGAACGCGCAGCTGCGCGCGCACAAGCTCGTCGCGCAGTCGCAGATCCAGCACGAGGAGCTGACGACGAAGCGGAACGCGATCGACGCGACTGAGTTCCACGCGGTGATCCCGATCAACGACTACCCGCAGAAGGCGCGGTGGCGCGTTACGAACAAGGAGACGATGGTGCAGCTCATCGATATGACGGGCGCGTCGGTGACCAACAAAGGTGGGCGTGAATACAACTGGTGTGGTCGGGATTGCTCGCTCACAGACGTCTGCCATAGGTATCTACTACGAGCCTGGAAAGGAGCCGCCTCCGGAGGGCCCGCCCAAGCTGCACCTGCTCATCGAGTCCAACGAGGAATGGAGGGTGAGTCAGCATGTTTTTTTCGTGCTATATCAGGTGATGCTCATATGTCGTACAGGTGGAACAGGCCGTGCGGGAGATCAAACGCCTGCTCGTCGAGGCGTCCACTGCCGCAATGCAGGCCGAGATGCGCAACCCGACGGCGACAGCGGGCAGATACAGCGTCGTGTAGGCTCCTACCTCCTCCTTCATTCTCAACTGCATCCTTGTTTCTTCGTCACGTACCCTCCTACCATACTGTACGCAATACAAAGTGCTTTCTCCGATCTACCACGCGTGCAAGCCGCGTGCGGTGCAAATAGCCTGCTTTCTGGTACGTTCCAGTAGCTTAATTGACTCCGTGTTTCTCGGGATAGTCGTCGATTGGCGGTCGAGCGGCATCAGTACTGCATCAGTATGCGGCCCGTATATGAACTCCCACGAGCTCGTCGGCGTTTGGCTGAGCATGCTGACGCGACTGGGTGCCATGGTCTGTACGCGAAATCCTTCTAGCAGACTTTGAAAGGTTCGTTCGAGATAACAATCCGCTATATCAGCCCCATAACGAACGAGAAGTTGTTCAAGTTCGTCGACGTCCCAGGAGCTGCAAAACGGCATTTAATGTAAGTGTGGCAGCGCGCGGCAGATACTGCGGCGGTAGCAGATGTGAAAGGAACCGGTACCGCTCTCCTCGCTACAAATCGCGTATGACATTGAAACGTTCTGATTCTTATATAGCTTCTTCCAGCGATCCAGCTTTCCCTCCGTCCACTCCCTGCCCCCTGCTCCTGGCGCAGCTTCTGGTTCAATGTCGTCCACCAAGCTCAACGACGAGACAGCTCCCGCCGAGGTGTTCAGTGTCTCCCGGAGCCCGACCATGTCCTCAGGCACGCATGTCCACGCGGAGATGAATGACGGCGCACGCGAGACAGCCAAGGACGTCGCGGTGTTGCATGGAGGAGAGGGCGAGTCCGCGTTCCCGGAGGACAAAAAGGTGCGTCATCGTCCGACGGCATCGCGCCTTGATCGTTGTGGGTGTTTGTGGGTGCTCACCGTCGCCAAACTAGGAAGAGGCGTTGGAGAACGCGGAGGACGACTGGGCGCACGACCCTATCAACCCGCGCAACTGGCCCTTCCGGAAGAAATGGATCATGGTCTCAATTGTATGTCTCCCCCATTTCACCTTGCACTCGTCCGACGCGCTCAACATGTGGGTCTAGGTATCGCTATATACGTTCGTGACGCCATTGGGTTCTTCTATGATGGCACCGGCGCTTCCAGACATTGCCACCCATTACAACATCACAAGCCAGACAGTAATAGCTGCGACGCTCAGTGTCTTCCTCGTTACGTTTGCTATTGGACCGCTCTTCCTCGCACCGCTGTCAGAGATTTACGGTCGCACATGGGTGAGCTATATTAAAACCCTAGCGTTCTACGGTTTGAATGACACTCCACTGCCGCAGATACTCCATATCGGCAACCTACTGTATCTCGCATTCAGCTTTGGATGCGCGTACTCCCCGACAGCTGGTTCTTTGATTGGGTTCCGGATTTTGGGTACGTACCTGCAGTGCTTCCCTGAGATTTGTCGATTGACTTTGTACCAGCTGGCTTCGTCGGAAGCGCTCCCATTGCGTGCGGTGGTGGAACCATCAGTGACCTCTTCTCAGAGAAGGAGCGAGCCTCGGCGATGGCGATCTACTCCCTTGGACCTCTTCTGGGACCCGTCATTGGTCCAGTAGCTGGCGGCTTCATTGCAGAGTCCATCGGCTTCCGGTATATCTTCGTGGTTGTTGCTGGATTGTGCGCTATTGCCGCAGTGCTGGGTATCCCGTTCCTTCGCGAGACGTATCACCCGGTCATTCGTCTGCGTCGGGCGAAGAAGGCTGCGGACCCCGAGAAGGCGGCCCAGGCTCACCCCCACCTGATCGCGGAGCACGGTGGCAAGATGCACAGGTTGTGGATCGACATGACGAGGCCCTTCATCCTCCTCACTCAGAGCATCATATGCTTCTTGTTGAGCGCGTATATGGCCCTGTAAGTCGGTTTCCGCGACGCGGCTTGAGTAACTGACTGACGGACGTCGACTGTACAGGATGTATGGTACGAGCCTTTCTTCACGCTTTGCGGTTCTATACGTGAGCCAGTGTACTGACGTTTACACAGGTATCTACTACCTCATGTTCGCCATCTTCCCCGGTCAGTAGCTCCGCAACGAGGGCGTTATTTCGAAGTGCTGACCTCTCGCCTCAGAGGTCTTCACGGGAATATACGGCTTCAGCATTGGCACGGGCGGTCTCGCATACATTGGCCTGGGTGTCGGCTTCTTCCTCGCAACGCTATTCGGTGCATACTTCGCCGACCAGGTTTACGCGCATGTACGCCTCGCTCGTCGGATGATCTGCTGGTGTCTAGCTGATAATTGCCTCTCATTACCCACAGTTGGTGCAAAAGAACGGTGGAAAGGGTAAACCCGAATACCGTATCCCGGCATTGGTCTTCGGCTCGTTCTTCGTCCCTGTCGGCATCTTGTGAGTGCCCGCTTCGCTATGCTCTTGCTCTCGTTCTAACAATCTGGCAGCTGGTATGGGTGGTCCGCTCAAGCTCGCATCCACTGGATAATGCCCATCATCGGGACTGGTATCTTTGGCTTCGGGATGATGACAACTTTGTACGTGCCCTTCAACACCCTTCCGTTATGCCCTAATAACACCCCCTAGCCTACCCATTCAATTGTACCTAGTCGACACGTTCACCTACGCCGCGAGCGCGTTGGCCGCTGCATCGGTATGAGCCCCGCGCTGTGTAGTTCTCACTGAGTATGACTGACCTGCTTGTGTGCACTAGGTCTTCCGGTCTATGCTCGGCTTCGCCTTCCCGCTCTTCGGCAGCCAGATGTTCGACACGCTCGGCCTCGGCGGCGGCAACTCGCTCCTCGCCGGGCTCGCCATCATGCTCGGCATCCCCTTCCCCATATTCCTCTGGTTCTACGGCGAGCGCATGCGCGCCGCGAGCTCCCTCGCCCGCTGAGCGCTGAGTCCTAAACTCCCAGCTAATCAACCGCACTTGCGGCTTGTACATGAGCATGGCGCGCCCGCGTCCGCGACGACCTGTAGCCTAGCCACGGCACGGCCCTGGCACTAATGCCGCACGACAGGAAGCACGAGAGGGGGCTATCCCTACACAGATCTACGACCAGTTTCACGACGTCTCATACGCTACCATTGTATACCTAAACGCACCGTAGCATATCGTGGCACCACCTGGTCCCGGACGATCTTGAATAGCACGACGAGTACTAGATGACCTTGCTAATCTGATGATTTTTCATGCACCCCGTTCGTGTGCAGGACTGTACGCTCACTACCGGAACCTGCCTCGGTAGGTTACGAAAGGTCATCGCTGTATCCTGCTTAGGACTGACCCCCTCGGCAAACATTTCCGCTATCATGATACAAGTCACTCGTAAAGGGTCGTGCGCACGTATATACAATTTACAAGCCGGAGACATCCACGACAGGCTCACCGTCCCAGACCATACCCCCTCGACTTCGTGCTCGAGCCGAGCCCGCCGTCCGTCGACGCCCGCACGCGCCGCTCGACATCGGTGACCTTCGTGTCCAGCTCGCGCACCGCACCGTCGATCCACTGTAGGCTCTCGAGGTGGCTGCTCAAGATCTGCGCGATCTGGCCAATCGCGTCCTCGCCAGCGTCCTGCGATTGTCCGTTGGCGCCGTTCGCGGGCAGCGAGAGGTTGTTGACGGAGTCGATCATCTGCATGAGCGAGCCGGAGAGGTCGTCGAGGTGGCCGTGGAGCTCCGTCGCGAGCATGTAGCTATTCAGAGGTTCAGCGTTAGGTCAAGATGTGGAGGTGGAGAACGTACTTCTTGTCGCGCTCGGTGTCGGCGGGCCCGGTGTCGAGCGCCCGGAGGCTGCTACCCTGGCCACCAAGGATCTCCTCTGTCGACTTCTCGTAGGCATCAAGGGTGGAGGCCAGGTCCTTTTGTTGCTGCTCGATATGGTCGAGGGACTGGTCGATGTCGTTCTGTTCCCGCTCTGCCGCTAGGACAGTAGCATATAGCCGGGCAAGCTGTTTGCATGCGTGAGGACGAGGCAAAAAACGAATTCCTGGATACACTCACGTTGTTCCCATTCTCGATCAGAGCCCTGTCCCATACCGCGACCTCGCCCGCGAACTTGGTGAATTCGCGTACGTGGGTCTCCAGCTCGTTCGACCACCTGTTCACGATCTCCTCGATAGTCTTACCGCGGAGCATTGAAGGAGGTGGTACTGCGATTGTGGGGGCAGCCGTAGTCGCCGGGGCGCCAGGTGCACCAGTCGCTGGTGCAGCTGTAGTCAGGTAAGCTAGGTTATAGGGCGGTTTGAGATTCCTAGCATACCTTGAGCGCCCTCTTTGGGCTTGTCTGCAGCAGGAGCGGCGGCACCCGTGGCAGGGGCTATGAAGGCATTGAGTATGAGGATCCTTTCATGATATGAAACATCCACTATCAACTCCACTCACCAGGAGCCGCAGGCTTTGCACCAAACAGGTTGAATGATGACGCAGCGGGTGCTACAGCGACTTCAGCGCTAGCTAGTGCAGTAGTGCTCATGGAAGCTTACCTGCTGCCGCATCCTTCTTTTCTTCAGGTTTGTTTCCGCCGAGGTTGAACAAAGATGGCGCCGCGCCTAAATACACGGAATGCGAGATCAGTAACGACAATGTCAACGAATGTATTCATTACACACCAGTAGTAGCGCCTGCAGTCGTGGACGTGCTTGACGCGTCCTTGTTGCCTCCGAGGTTGAAAGGGGACGGTGCTGGTGCAGCGGGAGCAGCGCCGCTCGCACCGGCCGCAGGTGCTGTGGTCGAGGCCGCCGGCTTGTTCCCGAACAGTCCTCCACTAAACAACCCACCAGAAGGTGCTGCTGGGGCGGCTCCTGCGGTACCAGTCGCACCCGCCGCAGGTGCAGCAGTGGTGCCCTGTGGGTCCGCAGGTTTGGGAGGGAGACCACCAAAGAGTCCTCCGGATGGGGCGGCTAACACCGTCCAGATCAGCATATAATCAGGCTAGGTGCTAGTATGCGGACATACCGCCGGTAGTGGTGCCGGACGTGGTGTTCGCAGTGGTGGAGCCGAAGACTGTCAACAAGGTCAATAATACTGTATGCGCACCGTAGAAGGAATAACAACATACGACCACCTCCAGCAGCCGGTGTTGAGGAAGTGGCGTTCGCCTGATCTGCAGGCTTCGCCCCAAACAGGCCTCCAGACGGGGCACCCCCGCCGAACAATCCTCCGCCGCCGGTGTTCGTCGCGCCGGGCGTGGTCGTCGTGTTCGTTGCCCCTCCGCCAAACAAGCCTCCCCCAGTGCTCGGCGCAGCGCCGCCTCCAAACAGCGTGCTGCCCGCCGGGGTTGCCGGTGCACCTCCTGCCGCGGGCGCAGCGGGCTTCGCGCCGAATAGACCTCCGCCCGCAGCCCCCGCGGTTCCCGATCCAAAGAGTCCACCCGTCGGTGCAGGAGCTGCCGACGCATTCCCGGTGTTTGATGTAGTGTTCGAGCCAAAGAGACCCCCTCCTCCGGTCGTCGCGCCACCGCCGCCAAATAGTCCCCCGCCGGTAGTCGAGCCTGCCGCAGGTGTCGCGTTCGTGTTACCGAAGGCACCCCCGCCAGGTGCGGCTGTGTTAGAGGCCGCCCCGAACAATCCGCCGCCTGCAGCTGGGGTGGTGGATCCTGTTTGGCCGAAGAGGCCACCGCCCGCCGCGGGCGTGCTTGATGTGTTGCTGGCACCGAATAGTCCTCCACTCGCAGGCTTCGCTAGAGCGGCCACATGAGCAATCAAAGAGTGACATGGTACGTGCTCACGTACCACCGAAGGCTGATCCACCGCCGAAAAGACCACCACCCGCCGGGGCTGCCCCAGCTCCAGCCGCAGGCGGTTGCCCGAAGAAGTTGCTGCCCGTTCCCGCGTTCCCTGTGTTCTGGTTGTTGTTCCCGCCCGCTGGTTGGCCGAAGAAACTCATGATGGTACAGCAGAGATGGGGGTCCGAAGCAAGCGCGAGTACAACAACGCGTGCGCGACGCCTGCTCGAGACGCGCCCTCGGATCACGTGCGCAACCTTGCGCCTCACTGCGAGTCTGCGACGTCGAGCTCTCAACGAGTCGGACCTGAGGCCGTAAAGAAGTGTTGTAAACTCATTGGAAAGCAATACAATGCAGTATGTAGGAGTCGTGACTAGACAGGTATAAAATGTACTAAACCAAACAAATACTTCGCTCCTCCGAGGGGTATACGCCGCTAGCGCGGTGGTGGCTGCGGCTGTTGCTGCTGTTTCCTCCGCTCCGGATGGTGATAGTACGTGCTATACCGCCTGCCATGCCCCGGCGAGCCCGCCGTCGCCTGGTACCCAGCCTCTACCCCCGCACTCTCGCTCGGCGCAGCCTCCGACAGTGTCGAGTTCTGCAAGTCCCCGTAGTCGTCCGAGTCGCTGTCGTCCGCATCTTCCATCCAGCCCTCGTCCTCGGGCAACATGATGACTCCAGACGCCGCGTCGAAGCTCAGCCTATGCCTGAGGTGCGCGCTGTGAGAGTGCCCGTGCCTAGGCGGACGTGGGCGCGCGCGGGGTGCCGGTGCGTCCTCCCACGGGTTGCCGAGAACGGAGCGGTCGGAGGGCGCGACGTGCTCGCCGTCGGGCGAGGGCGCGTGGTCTGCGGAGGAGCTGCTGTCGCTCGGCATACGCGCGTTCTCGCGGTGCACGCTGTACTTCTTGCGGAGTGTGAGCACGACGGCGGGCGTGCCGTCGTCGCCCGTGTCGCGGTGCCTGTTCAGGCTCTGGCCCTGTTTAATGGGCAGCCATGGGACAGGGAGCACTCCTGTGATGGCGGGGTGACCGTATCTCCGCTTTCCAGTGCTACTTAGATGTCAACAGTGTACGAGGCGTGATATACATCGGCACTCACTTGAGCACTCCGCTATACCAGTTAGCCATGGGAGGCTGGGACTGCGGAGAGCTGTCAGTATTGAGTAGTGTTTCTAGGGAGATTCAACTTACATAGTCTGTGCGCTCGTCTTCAGGTGCAACGTACAATGTCTCGTCGTTCTGTGCATACCGACGCCGGTTCAGATTGCTGCGCAAAACAGTCAGCCACATCCACCCCATCCACCCACGTTCAACACATACCTTTGCGACCACGTCACCGGATGCCCCTCCCTCAACCTCAACACGTCCGCGCTCTCCTCCCCGCGCTCGACCTCGTGCACCGAGCTCAAGCTGACATACTTGCTCAGCGGCCGGAACTGCTTGTCCGTGTAGTACCACCACAGGAGCGTGCCGCCAAGCAGCGGCGCGAGCAGCGACGCGAGCACGAACGACTTCTTCAGGATGAAGAGGCCGATCATGAACACGATGAAGATGAGCACGCCCCAGATGAGGCGCACGAACGTAATCGGCCACGCCTGCCCCTGCGACTCGTACGGCTTGTAGAAGACTGTGCGCGTGTGTTAGGGAATGCGGGCGATGTGGGATACGGACATCGGACACACCGAAGAGGAGCTTGTACTTGTAGACAACGTACGCGACGCCGAAGTACACAGCGCCGAACACGAGAATGAGAGGCTGAATGACGCTGTAGAGCAGCGTGATGACGAAGATGAGGATCGCTTGAGGGTATACGATGCCGTAGTTGATCATAGGCGGCGCGTTGAGCTCGGCGAAGTCTACTTCCGTTCAGTACATCGCTCATCGTTCGACGAGGGTAATGGCTTACCTCGGGGCGTCCGAGTGATGAAGAGACGGTAAAACATCCGTGGAATGAGTATCCCGAGATTCAGCAGCTGCAGTGGCATCAAGCCGATGCCTGGATTTCGGAGCGATGAGACACAGAAAGTGCGTCTTCAGGAGATGGACTCTTACCTTGCAGGATCACATAGGACACGAAGAAGTGTCTCGCCTTACCCGCTGCGAGCGCATCTGCCAACTTCTCGATACCCTTCGCAGGGGAGCTCGCAAGATCCCGCACGAGTTGCCAATAAGTACTGGCCACTAGGAAGATGAAGACGACGTTGACGAGCAGGAAGAGGAAGTATCTGTATGCAACAGTAAGTAACACTCCAAGCGTACGAGCAACACCACGCACTTCTTCATAATCGAGTACTCAATCCAGCTCCTCGCAGGGAGGCCCTGAATGAGCGTCAACGCTGTGTCGTCCCATGTCAATATCTGCGTTTCTATACCACCTATAAACAATAAGACACATACCTTCCAGCAAGAACGGCAAAGTCGCGTTCAACGTAATCACGCCCACCGACGGCAGCGAGTTCTGCACGAGCGCCGCGAGGTGCTCGTTGCGCTCGATCATCTGCGCGAGCCACGGCATCGTCTTCTTGATCTCCGAGTAACTCAGCAAACCGGCGAGCGCCGTGATCGGGATGAACCAGAAGAACTGCAGCACGACCATCGCGCCCATCGTGAGCCACTCGCGCACGAGCGCCGCGCCCGGCGAGTGCGAGATGCTCGTCCACACGATGTCCCGCGGCTCCGGCGCGAGGTACGTCAGGCAGTGCGTCGGGTGCGGCGCGTGCACGGCCTGTGCGGCCACTTGCTGCTCGTCAACAACAGAAGTGAGCAACGTCGGTGGCGTAGCAATGACGGCAGGGGCGACATACCGCGCTCGACATCTTCTCGAAGGTGACGAAGGCGACGTGGGACGCCTTGAAGCGCCCGCTGCGCCGCCGTTTCTTCACGAGCTCGTCGGCCTCGCGGAACTTCTGCTCGTAGTACTCGAGCGCGTCCACCTTGCGTTTGAACCACCCCGGCCGGACGGTAGGCCGCTTCCGGTTGGGGAGGACGAGCTGCTCCGGCTGGCTCTCGATCGACGCGCTATCTGTGTCCACCAGGGGGTGGTTAGCAGTAGTGGTCGGCGCAATTTGGCTGGGGTTCCCCAAGTAGTCGACCCAAGCAGACTCTAGTTTGAGAAGCGCGTCGGTGCGCATGTCGAGCAGCCTCCTGAGCGATCCGACTTCCCGAGAGACGTTCACGCTCTCAACCCTAAGGTCCATCTGCTCGAAGTACTCCGCCAAGGCAGGCTCTGTCTGGAGATGCGGCGGGAGATGGGTAACCATGACTGTCCGCGCAGGCACGGAGTGCACGAGCTCGAGGGAGAAAAGTTGCCGAGAGCGGATAAAGCGCTTGAAGTTCTTGTAGATGGCGCGCAGGGCGAGGATTGTGAAGACGTAGGTGAAGAGGAGGTGGACGGAAAGGTAGGAGTTGGCATCGCTGATGAGGTCCCACCAGTTGTCCCCGCTTGGTGGGGACTCCCGTGGTGGAGGGTCGAAGGAATGGCGAAGCACAGACCATCCGCCTCCCGCGTCTTCCCGGCCATCTCCAATGTCAATGTTGTTCTGTGTACATAATTGGAAAACGTCCTTTGAGTGGAAGAGGAAATGACGTACCTTCAGGTTGATAGGCATGAGGACAGCGATGGCAAACACAGAGCAAGTGGAGAACAGCCAAAATGACATCTTCAAGAAGCTTAAGAGCTGCGGTTGATGCTGCGTCAAGAGCGAATACTTGATCGCAGCGTGTATAGGGCGACGTACCACAGCAGCATCGAGACCGACTATTTGGAGCACGGTGAATTCAGAGATCCGGATGGTAGGGAGGATCCAGCCGAAGAACGCCTGGTGGGCATGTGCCTCGTGTGGAGAGAAGCCTTGAAGCAGGAGTTGAGCGTATACAAGCTGAGAGTACTAGTCGCGTCATACCTTTGAGCTTCGTCCGCGGGGCAAAGAGAAGTGGCCATCGGGTGCGGCAGTAGGAGAAGACGAGAAAGGATACGAGCCCGATTGCGATAGAAAGGGTAATCTGGGTGGCGAACCACGGACCCTCAAACTTCACTGAAAGACAATTGTTCAGTCTACTTGAGGCAAGCAGCTGCTATAGCTGCAGGTGCACGTACGGGTCGGTGGCGACCCTGGAGGCAAGGTAGGGTTGTCGTCGCCAGGCGAGTCGGTGTCGTTGAATGCGCGAGAAAACAGGCGCAGACCAAGGTCTACGTAGGGTGCCATGTTCAGCAAGCGAGCCCAGGAGCTAGACGAGTGCAAGAGGGAGCGAGAGCATCCGGAGGATGTCTGCCACAGTGGTCGATGACGGCAAAGAGGCAAGCAGCCGGGGCGCCTAGCCACACGACGCGCGAGGCGCCCATCGTCGCGGTACACGTGAGGGACGCGTCCTGCTAGACGCCCATCACACCCACGCTCTCGCTGCGCCGCGCGCCACTTGTTCTGTCCGCCTCGGGTCTGGCGCCTTCAAATACATCACGTCTGCCCAGTATTCGTGCCCTCGTGCCCTTAACGTCCACCCAGCCCCCAGCCTCCGTCTCTTTCACTCGGAATATGACAGTAATGACCACTCTGGCACCCCCAGACACGACAATAGCCTATCCCAGTCCACCTCTCAATGAAAAACATGCGGACATCGTCCAACAGAGCTTAGCTCAGGATCCCGTAGAAGCCTTGGAAAGGTATGCGCTGTCATGAAATGCAGGCGTACACGACTTAAAGGTAGTGCTATCCCAGCGATGAATCGGACGACACCTATATCACCATCCCTCTTCTCAGGAATACAGGGCCATCTGGCTGGACGACCCACGTCCACCCTCGCGGTGCCATCTATTGGACGAACACCACCCACCAAGTTGTCGTAGACGATGACATCCGCGATGCGTCCGTCTTGCAGAAGGCGAACGAGTTTTGCGCCCAGTGCTCCCGTCTCAACCTTCCTGAAGGCCTAGAGGCCCAGATGATCGGCGGGTTGGATGCAACATTCTGCCTCTTCATCAACCACAAGCAATGTGTCGCCGGGTACGAGCTTGCCAATGTACGGAGCAACGTCGTCAGCAAGCTCTCCGTCAGTGGTTGTCAGTAAGAGCCTCCAACGGCGATACCCCATACAGTAATTCTTTTCGTGTCTGACTTGGTGCTCTCGCATGTCAGTAATGCGCGCGAGGAGGCTCTATTGGAGCTTTATGAGCATGCACCCCTCGCATCGACCATGTCCACGACAAGGCTTCGAAGAGGCCATTGACGCTCTCCGATCCTATCACCATGGTGCGTGCACCGGGTACCTCGTGCTTTCCCAGCTGCTCACAATATTGGGGCTCGCTGGTAGAACACGTCTACGCGGGTACGCGGTGCTTTGCCCCGTTCTCCAAACAGGAGTGCGAGGAGCTGCTAAGTGTGATTCATAGTGCAAAACGTAAGTTATCTTCCACCACACTGTACTTTAGCGCGTTGCGTTAACTCGTTCACGGCCAACAGACGAGGAGAAAACCCTCTCCTCCACCATCGCCCTCATAGGCTGGGTGCTAAAAGACGTCTGTACGCCCCTCCTCTCCCTCACCTCCCGCACGCCCTCATAACCCTCTGCGCGAATGCAGACAGCTTCCGCACTGCGGACAAGTACGGCCAAGTAACGCGCGACCAGCTCAAGTCGTACCGCGAGAGCATCTGGCAGGCGCCCGAGCTCACGCGCGAACCGTCGCCGCTTACACGCTTCGTGCTCCTCTGCCTTATCAACGGACCGTTCTTTGGTATCCCACAAACATACCTCGAGCATGTGAAGAGCGCGAGCGAGTTCCGTGGGCACCTTGCTGGGCTCAAGCAGAGCTGGGAGTCGTATACGCTCCAGCTTGTTAGGGAGTACTCGGACTTCATCCTCATCGTGAGTCGCCTATTTGAGGCGCAACAAGTGATTAGTTCTGATCACATATTGCCAGGCTACTGTGTTACTCTCGTAAGTCGCAATATTGTCATTGGAGCGCGCATGCTCATGTCGGATGCAAGAGCGACCGTGGGCCTCCTCACGATAGACAATTTAAGTGAAGCAAGCCGCGTCGCAGCCATGATCTCCGCATTCTGTGCACTCGGTAGCATGACCGTCGGCGTTTTCTTCGTTTGGCGGCACCAACGCAATACGCGCATGCCCTCCTCCGTGCGCCCCATCCACCTTTCACCCGCCGTGCGTCATCTGACTCCCTTACCTACATGGTGCCCTGACCCCACCCCGGCTCACCCCTTGTAGTTCTCGTACCTACACAACGCGCGGAACAACGCGCTCGGACTCTCGGGGCACGCGCTGCTGCTGAGCCTCCCCCCAGTGCTGCTCGTGTGGTCAATCGTCGGCTTCGCGGCGGCGGCGCTCGCGTACGCGCTGCAGGACGCCGCGCGGGCGTCGACGTGGGTCATGCTCGCCCTCTTCGTCGTCGTCCTCGTCGCCGTCATGGCTGGGGTGTACACGTTCTCGACGATTTGGCACTGGCAGGCGCAGGACGCGTGGTGGGCGGGCGTGTTTAGTTGGAGAGGGCTCAGGCGGAAGCGGGAGAAGAGGGAGGTGGGTGGAAGTGCTGCGTGATGTGTATTTGAGTGATTCGTCGAAGGTATCTGTTCTCGCTTGCTCTTCAGTATAGTTGCAAGCGTATCCCAACGCTAGCGGACAAAATGATATAATAGGCGTTCCTCTGGGTGGTGTGGCAGCTAGTATGTTACAAATGATTGGTGAATAGTAGTAGTATAACTTGTTTCGATAGTCCGTTCCAGCTCCACCACCGAATCCGCTGCAGCGCTGACATGAGTGTGCGCCTTGAACTCGAGTCAAGTTCGTCCGGCCGCCCTACGCCTGATTACAGCTTCGCCTGGGGCGGCTTGGGGTCCGACGGCTTCATCTTGTTGTGCACGCCCGTGACGCACAGGCGGCCGTTCGTGACGTCCCAAATCTGCCGGGCGCGGATCAGCGTTAACGTTGTGGCGGCGGCAGCATGATGACGGGCGTGGACACACCTCGGTGATAGCGGACACCGTGCGCGAGCCGAAAGACACGGTCGTATTCACGAGCTCGATCTTCGCGCCGCTGGCGGACGATCATGCAAGCCTCAGCGCGCTGGCGTTGGGCACGATGCGGGGGCACAGAGTACTCACAGCGAGACGGGCGCGTGGAAGGTCGTGTTGATAGCCTGCGAGACGAAGTTCCAGGGCTTCCCGGTGGACATCCCAAGCACGGCGAGGGCCATCGACGAGCATCTGTCCGTTTCCTGTCAGCGCATGCGGCACGCATTACGAAAGAGGCACGTACATGTCAATCATGTACACCGCGCAGCCCCCATGCAGGTTCCCGGTGATGTTCAGCATATCTGCACACACACGCGCGTTGCGACACTCAGTCCAATTGTTCTGCAGGATGCGCGCACAGCTTCGGCGGGAAGACGTACCTTCGTGCACAGTAGTCTGGTACGTGACCCGCGCGTGCGCCTTCCCGTCCCTCTCGCGCTTGAACACGCCCACCTCCGCGAGGACGAGTGAGGAGCCCGTCGAGCGCGCGAACGCACCGCGCTCCATGACATGCTTCGAGAAGGTGCGTATCTCGTCCTGTACGGCAGGCGCGATGTCGCCCTTGAACACTGGAAGCTCTGATGACGGTGACATTGTGGATGACCGGGGCTAGCGGCAAGAGTCGAGGGGCGCTCAGAGTACTAGTCAGGCAAGGGTGCCAGTGAGTGTGGGGAGCGCGAGAGGAGGCGGGGGGCTGGAGATAGGATTGCGAGGGCGCCGGGGGGAGTGGGCTGAGGTCTTATAGCAGAAGCCCGCGGGCGTCCTGGCGAAAGTATGCGGGATGCTAGTGCACGCCAGGCTATGTTTGGGCTATGTTGAGTGCTTCCGACGAGGCCGCCATGGCGGTCGCATGCAGACGCTGCCGGTCCGGCACACGCTCTAAACCCGGCGCGCAGTGCGGGGTAGCGCGGGGCGGTGATCGCGAACGCGGGGATGCATGCATTGACTCTCCTCCTCCGCCGGGACCGAGGAGATATGTATGACGGTCTATGACGGTGCGCGTATCTGTCGCACCGCCGCAGGGACATGGCCTCCCGCCAGTGCCTGCGGGTGTCGTGCTCGGTGTAGTTCGTCCCCATAGTCAGCCTCGCGCGGCGAGCGGCGAGTCCGATATGAACGCGCGCAATGTTGTCCGAGTCGGGAGAACGCCGGACGCGTCTTCGGACAGTGTAGACGCACACAAACTTACGAGACCAAGCGGACCTGCCCAGTCTACCTGTAAACCTTGTGCCACAGCCGGTCGTGTGGGCCCCGGTGATAGCTGCCGGTCGGATGCACGTACACAAAGTGTAAATCAGCCCTTAAACCGTCCAAACGGGCAAACAGCCATACAAACAACGGGCGTCCGACGCTAGAAATACATGCACAGCGAACACATCGCGGGAGCGAATCACTTGTCCTTTGCTTCCCCGTCCTGGGCCTGCACGGTGGGTGGCCGCCCGAGCGATAGATCAAGTATGTTCGCCAGTCGCAGGATCTCGGCTTCCATGAGACTAATCCTTGTCCGTCTGAAGCGCGGAATTAGCACCATAATCTACGACGCTCCACGGAGATAATGGTTGGACTCACTCTTCAGTGGACCGCTTCCCGAGCTCGAAGGCCTGCGAGACCCCGAGGGCCTCCCGGCTGGCTACTACACTCTTCTTCCGCGTCTCCTCCTTCTCCCGTAGCTCTTTGAGGTGAGGAAGCAACCGGTCGACCTCCCGCCGGAGCTGCAATACCATCCGCGTCAGTCCTCTTCCATTCACCCAGGCCCGGAAGCCCACTATACGTCGACTCACCAATTTCGCTCTCGCCACCAACGCCCGGTCGTCGAACTTGCCCGCGCCAACGACCTCCGCCTTCATGCGCCGCAGCTCCTCGAACCACTTCGTCTCGTTCTCGCTCAGCTCCGGGCTCGCCTTCGCCATCAGGCCCTGCAGCGTCCGGTCGAGGCGCGCAAGCAGCGCGCGCTGCGCCTCCTGCACGCGCGCGAGCCGCTCGCGCTGCGCCTGCTCCGCGCCGCCGAGGCCGCGCGCCGTCTCGAGCAGCTCCGCGCACTTCGCGCGCTGGCGCTTGAACTCCTGCTCCTGCAGCGAGGCGCGCGTCTCCGCTGCGCGCTGCGCGAGCTGCACGTCGTGGATCTGTGCGGAGAAGTGCTCGACGACGGTGCCGAGGTAGCGGAGCGTGTCCGGCGTGATCATGAACTCGCCCTTGGTGATGTTCGGGTTGTTGGGGAGGGAGAGCCGCGGGTTGTGCGGGAGGCCGGTGGTGCGCGCGATCGCTTGCGGGATCTTGAACGGCTCCTCTTCCAGGAGCGAAATGTAGGCTGGTGGGCCTTCTGGTGGGGCAGGTAGGGCCTTGGGAGGACTGGAAGGGCCGGCCTGGGTCGGAGGTGTGGGAGGCGCCGGGAGGCTGGCTGGAGTAGGTTTCGAGGAAGGTGTTTCTGGCTCCGGCGAGTAGGGCGATTCGGATCGGAGGTTCAAGGGGAAGACGGACATTCGCATGGCAGATGTGAGGACGAATATGCTGTATGTGAGGTAAACGTCGTTGGGTACTGCTACGCCGACAACCGGGGAGGATGATCTGAGGGGGGTCTGAGTTGGACCTGTCGCAGCACATAAAATCCACGAGGCACTTACTGTTGCTCAACGGAGAAGGTCAAGAGTATTGGCAAGACGTCAGTTTGTGAGACCTTATCCAGCGTAGTTTCCAATGACCCGGCATCACTGCTAGTCTCATTCGTATCCCGTAATGCGACCGCGAGACTTTTGAGGAGCGGCTCCAGCTGCAACACATGCACGCCAAACGCATGGTAGACGTAAATTGTGTCGTCGTGGATCGGGTCGCTGAGGAACACGGGGTGATTTCCTTGCACAAGCTCCAGGAGAGATTGGCCGCGTTGTGAAGTACTCGCACTCTTGAGCGTGGAGACAATGCCGAGGTCGATGCTCTCGTACGTCGCTAGCATGGGCAGCTCGTTGGATGTTTTCTGCAACCCAATCTGTGAGTATTGCTTCTGTATGCAGATGGGGACCAAACTAACATGCTTCGTTTCCCATCGTGCCTCCACCTTTTCGACATCTAGGTAAAGGTCGACTTTGCCATCCTGGAAAGACACGAGGACAAGTCCCAGGCGCTCTGTCTCCCCTTCGCTTTCCTCCGCGGCGTCGTCGCCGAAGGACAAGTAAACCACATCTGTCGCATCTCCACCGCCGCTTCCAGCCAGATTTCGGGGTGATGGCTGAAGGAGGAAGGGGCCTTGCCGTGCGGGTGCGCTTTTGATGGTAGTGGGCGGATGCATCGGAACAAGACGTGTAGTCGCTGGCCAAGCTGTCCCAGGAGGGAGTTGTTTCAGCAATGCGTTGACATATTTCCGCTGGTAGTCGTATACGTTGGTCAGGCCGTCTGCAGCCGCGGGGTTCTCCCGCGTGGACGCTGAGAGAAACTCTTGCTTAGCAGCAACGTAGCATTCCAAGGCGTGCACGTAGGTCGACGGTACCGCGCTGAATATGCGACGTTGGTGAACTCTTTCCTCGGGCAGTATAGGGTTACTCACGCGTTCTTGGGCATGTATGGGGATATGGCGTAAATGTCGCCACTTCGCATGGCAGCATACACAGTTAGGGGACCCCAGTCGGCCTTACCCTTCCCGAAGGTGAATGATGCTACCTCTCGCTCTGCCGCATCCTCAGCATCGAAGGAGCGCTTCTTCTTGTCAGGAACGAAGGAGAGGGTTTGTTGGGGCTCATCAGCATCGGCGGATATGTCATATTCCCTGAATATATGTTAGAAATAATGTTCCACTATGGCGTCAACGATACATACCGTAGTTTCCCATCAACGGTCATGACGAGGAGCGTGGACCCTCCCTGACCCCAGGGATGCCAGTCAATCTTGGCGACCGGCGCAGAGCTCTCTGCGGCATGGCAGTACTGTCCTATTTGGATAGACCTACTCGCGTCAGAAAGTCACACACACGCACGAAACATATCACATACTTGCAGTCTACTGTCGCTGTTACGAGCTTGTTGAAGCCCGTCCGAGGCAAGACGATGACCGCCACCTGGAAAGCACCAGCTACCGCCAACAGCTTTCCGCTTGGGTTCAGTGCAATTTGATGAATTTCAAACTGGATGTTTGGTGTGTGCAGGATCTACGCGTCCTTGTTAGGTTCAATAGTGCCCCCATTCGTCTGCGCCACAGCACATACTTTGTAGAACTTCTCAGAACTGCTCCGTGCACCCTTGGAATCGCCGAGGCTGGTAATGCGGATCTCAGAGCCAACAGCAACTATGAGATCGGCATCCTTGATAGCGACAGCCTGTCTCCGCCCAGATGGTGTTGGTTTGTCGTCGACAGGATCAAGGTTGACAAAGTCCGGAAGCGAGCTCAGTGAGAGGTTGAGGGACTCCTCGCCCTTCCCGCTAGGACCAGACACGCTTTTAGGCAATGAAAACACAGGATGGTCCCTCAGCAGCTCTTCCCAGTCTTCTTCACCAGCCATAGTGCGCCCGTAGAGTCAATAGAGATGGAGGACGTGGAGGAGCAGCACGAACGAGGACGCGACTGGGGAACGCGGTCATTTGACGCCAGACGCGAGCGCGCCCGGAACGGCAGGTCGTTCGCACGCGCACGCGTCGATGGCAGGGGTTGCGCGTCCTGCTATACGCACTCTACGCAATCCTCCCGGTCCTCCGCCTGCCTTCCTCCTACCCTTCTGTCCAGCTTTCTTCTGAAGTTAATCTGAAGCTACCATGACCTCTATCGGCACGGGATATGATCTGTCGGCCAGCACCTACTCCCCGGACGGCCGCATATTCCAGGTGCGATCGGGACGCGTCAGGGAACGCCTCTGAACGGATCTGACATTCGGTGCAGGTGGAATACGCGAACAAGGCAGTAGAGAACTCAGGGTATGCATGCGGTTGTTTCTAACCTGTGCTGTTGTGACTGATGTACGCCTGCTCAACAGAACTGCCATCGGCATTCGCGTCAAGGACGGCATTGTCCTCGCGGTCGAGAAGCTCGTCCACTCCAAACTCCTCATCCCGGAGACCAACAAGCGGATATATACGGTGGACAAGCACATCGGCATTGTACGTTCAAGCCTCCTCGTACTCATCGTACACCCTCTCAATGGCGTTCTGTGCAGGCATCAGCAGGGTATCTCGCAGATGGCCGGCATTTGGCCAACCGTGCACGGGATGAGGCTTCGAGCTACCGCGAGAACTACCGTGCCGCGCCGACCCTCCAAGTGAGTATAGCTGCAGGCATGATGATATGGGACTCGCTAACCGTGTTTCCAGTACGTCGTGGACCGAGTAGGGCTGTATGTCCAAGCATACACTCTGTACTCTTCTGTCCGGCCATTTGGATGCAGCACCATTCTCGGCGCGGTAGACAAGACTGGCCCCACACTGTTTGTGGTTGAGCCTAGCGGCGTCTCATACGTACGTCATGTCTGTTGATTCATTCTTATGGCAGCCATACTTAATGGATTACAGGGCTACCGCGGCGCCGCTGTCGGGAAGGGTCGCCAACTCGCCAAGACCGAGCTCGAGAAGCTCAAGTTTGACGAGCTCTCCATGCGGGAAGCAGTTCTTGAGGCAGCACGAATGTAAGCCCTGGGCCTTATATCGCGCATGACACAAGCTCATAAGTATTGCAGTATCTACCTCGTCCACGACGATGCGAAGGAGAAGGACTTCGAGCTCGAAGTGTCTTGGGTCGGCGAGGAGACCAACGGCATCCACCAACTCATCCCGAAAGACTTGTACGAGGAGGCCGCAACAAAGGCGAAGGAGGCTCTGGAGAACTTCGAGTGATCGTGTCATACCTTGCATTGTAATGTACTATGGACTCATCGGCGGCTTTTTGACTGCGATTTTCAAGCCCACTGATACTCTGGATGTGGGGTCAGCGCTGTACGCGAGAAGACGCAACGAGAAGCGCCGTTATGCAGACAGCCAGAGATACAAATGACAAGGCAAGTTGTCTGAGAAGACTAAACTACACAATCTGCTCCAGCTCCCGTGCGTACTGTAGGTTAGCAAGGATCAGTTTCTCCTTTGGAATCTCGACCTTCTCCTCAGTCTTCTTCGCAAAGGTGATCTTCCCTGCTGTCAGGTCTACCTGCCACCCTCGCTGTAGCGTATATGAGCCCACGTTCTCATAACGCAGATCTGAACGTACCTGCTGGGCAAAGGTGACCAACTCTGCGTGCGTCTTGAAGAACAGCAGAGTCGCCGCATCCTTCAGTGGTAGGCTATCATATGCCGCTTCCTCGCAGCTCGCGATCTCGTTCCTACGCGCCGCCTGTCAGCACCACGCATATGCCATACACTCGACTGTGCAGCCTACCTGATGGTGCCCATCAGGCTGTCGACGAAGAACTTGTACTCCTCCGCGGGCGCCTCTTCTCGTGCATTCCAAACCTTGCTGTAGCTGCCCTCCATGAGCCACTGCTCCAGGTTGATCGGGTGCGCGATGAACGGGTTGCCGGTGAGCGCGTCGGCGCGGAGGGGGAGGGACTCGAGCGTGGTGTGGAAGTCGGCGATGCGGTTCTGGGTGAGGAGGCGGATGAGGTTCAGGCCGCGCAGGGGATATTCGCGCGGTGATGGGGGGAGTACGGAGCTGCAAGGGAGGCGTTCAGAAACGAGATGCGAAGCGGGACAAGGCGCGCGCACCTGAAGTCGTTGTAGAACGTTTGGAGTTGCGAGAAGTAGCGGTCGAAGGAGGGGATATCCTTTGTCCGTATGCTCCAGAACGCGCCGACTTCGAGGATATCACCTGGGAAGACACATCAGGATGGTTAGAATACCGCGCCCATGCAAGTTGACGTTAACTACTCACGCGCAATGACCAAGTCCTGGGGACTTGGGTTTCCGAGGGGGACAAGAAGACCGGCCTCCGTCAGAGCGATCTGGTTGTAATCATAAGCGACCCCGTCCGCTCATAGCTATTGAAGGAGGCGTGCCTTCAGCTTGGTGAGCAGCACGCCGGTCTGCTGCAGATTCCCCGAGGTGAATGTTTGCTGAATCTCCTTGTAGAGTTGCACGAGTTGTGGGGGCGCCATCTTGAGGTTAACGTGGAGAGCTAGAGCGGACTGGAAGAGAGGCGGTTTGGTACAAGGCGGAGGTGCAGGAGGTCGGACGGAGGAGTGAAGAGAAGCGCCCGCGACGCGCGTCGACGCGTCACCTCCTGCATTCAGCCACCGCCTGTTCTGCACCGTCCCTCATCTCCCGCCCTCACATCCTCACCGCATTCTCCTCTTTACCGCTTTCTACGACATGGAGACCATTGATATTGCACGCCTCAAGTCCGGCGAGGTCAACCTCGGTGTGCGTACGAATCTCCTTCCTGTTCAGGGCACAGTATTGATCTTTAGCGGGACATAGACCTCGATCATGGCGGTCCAGTTCAAGGACGGTGTTGTCGTCGGCGCAGACAGTCGTACCACTACCGGAAGCTACATTGTATGCAACACATACTCCACGGCCTGGCAGTGACTGACTCTCCACCCAGGCAAACCGTGTTACGGACAAACTGACCCATGTCCACGATCGCATTTACTGCTGTCGGTCGGGCTCCGCGGCAGACACCCAGGCCATCGCGGATATTGTCCACTACTACCTTCAGCTCCATACGTACGTACCTCGCGTGCACGTTTATCTGCACTATATCTCAATGTCCTACACGAACAGACAAACGAGCGGCGCACCACCATCCGTTCACACCGCCGCCACCATGTTCCAGAAGCTTTGCTACGACAACAAGGACGGCCTCTCCGCGGGTATCATCGTCGCTGGTTGGGACAAGGAGCTCGGGCCGAGCGTGTACAACATCCCTCTCGGCGGTGGTCTGTTCAAGCAGCCGTGGGCGATCGGCGGATCGGGTTCCACATATGTCTACGGTTACTGCGACGCGACATACCAGGAGGGATGGGACCGTGACCAGACCGTCGAGTTCGTCAAGAACAGTACGTGTTTCCAAATTAGCGCATATAGCGGGGATTGACGCGCTTGTGTAGCCCTCTCGTTGGCGATGTCCCGAGATGGCTCGTCCGGCGGTGTTATTCGGATGTGTGTGATCACGGAGGACAAGGTCGAGCGGCTGTTCGTCCCCGGCGACCAGCTCCCCAAGTTCTGGCAAGGGAAAGAGGTGCTCGGGACGGCCACGAAGGACGCCGACTTGGCAGCGGCCGTGGCGATGGCCGTAGACGCATAAGACGAGTCTATGCAATGTATACTGGATGTTTTCCTGAGTGGTCGATAGTGTAATGCTAGGATGGTGAATCATCATAAGAGGTATATGAGGATAGTAAGCTACGCGGATTATGCAAGGGCGGTAATGTATGTATATCTACGCTTCGCGAGGTGGGTCCGCCATCCAATCCACAAAACAGTCCTCGCCCGTGACCCCTTCCCACATGCGGATCCTCCAAAGCGCGATTGCCAGAGGAACAGTGTCCCCTCGAAGGATGGTCTTTTCGTCCGAGCAAACCAAGATCGCATGGCTCGCCTTCTGGTCGCCTTTAACCCGCAATGGAGCGCCGTTAGGCGAGATACCACTGCTACCACGGACCGATGGCGTCGACTCTGTCATAAGATGTGTTGTGCGTTCCGCCCTCAGCACCTCCCCGAGGGCCGCATGGAGAGCTGCTCTCTGTGTCCGTGACGGGAACATGGAGACGCCGTTATACAGAGGGACCTGTGACGGCGGCACGGTATCCGGAAGCCCTGCGAGCTTGAACTCTTCCTGTGCCGTCGGGTGCATAACAGATAGCGGGAGGCTGCTCGGCATGTCCTTGCGTAGCAGGTCTTCTGGATTCGGCACGGAACCGGTTGAAGGCGACGGACGAGTCTTCGTTTCGGGGTCCCTGTTCTGAGGAGGAACGACGAGTATCGCGACGGCGTTTTTGTATGGCACCACGCCGGACGTCTTGATCTCAGCCCATTCAGCACGGGTCAGACGCCTCAGCAGCGGGGGTTCGTCCGACTTTGCTTGTCGTCGTCTCCGTAGAAGCCGTCGTGTGAGCATCTGGAGTTCTTGCAGGACGCGAAGTCGCAAGAGATGCCCGATCTGCTGCGTGATGAGGGGGTGCATGGGCACGGTGTACACGCCCTCGGGGGAGAACCGCCTGTAGGAACCTGCAGTATAGCACCGTCACTTGGTGAGCATGTACGCGCTTCAGGATTTTTGGACAGCCTACCTTTCTCGCGAACAAACTCGACGACCCGCTTGTGGCATAGCAAGTAGCCGCTCCGTCCGCCTTGGAAGCGGGAAAAGGCGGGGTGCTCGAGACCGCTTGGTAGGAATGTGCATTTTGTCTTCTCAGGGGGAGTTGTGGGCAGCAGCATGGGTGTCATCCGGATCAACATCTCTGGTTCCAAGTCAGTGCTTTGGCTCAATAGCAGTCACCACCTGGACGAACCTCGGGGTACCATCCAGTTTGTCTGGAAGCATTGGCGCAGCGGACTGCCTAGCATGCGCACTACCGCACGCAGTTAGCGAAGATATACAACAACCACTCTAAGGATACGCACAGTAAGGATTCGCATAGAACGACCGCTCTTCCTCGGTCATTTCTCGCGGCTGCATGCCCAGCGGTGCCCGCCCTCGCGCCTGCTTCGCTCTCCATCTTGACTCGGAGACGTACACGTACGGCGCGATGCCTTTTGACCGCTGATAACGCGCATGTCGATAGATCAAACGGAGTGCCTTGCGGTCCAGGAGGATAGACTGTGTTCGGCCGGCCGGTGAGATGTCTACTTCCTCTGGCCGCGTGAACTCTTTTATCGGGTCTGTCGGCGCAACATAAGGCGATGGTGCTGGTCTACGATATGAGCGTGGTGGGCGAGAGCGTGCATAGTCGAGTGCTCGGAGGAGTCGTGGTATGAGACGAGGCATACGCGCTCCCCGGCGCGTCGCGGCCGCGCCTTCCACCGTGCTACTTACTACACTCAGTTCGCGACCACGACCATCTCCAAACGTTCACCCCCAGTGAGAATCGACAAGATCCAGATCCATCCATATATATCCTGATCTCTCCTCATGTATCCGTAAAGGTCCCTCTCAATAGATATTTGAGGATCTACCTGGATGCATAAGTGTCCTGAGGATGCATAAAAATGCGTCCCCATGTGTCCTCATACATCCACATGTATCCTATGGCATCTGGAATAAAACGGATGTATTTGGAATCATCTGGATACATGGGCCCCGAGCTACAATTCTGGATACACCCGATGCGCCCCGACCCTCGCCCGAATACACCCGCACCCCCGCGCCCACCCACCCTTCGCGCCGTCCACACTCGCGCGCGCCCCGAGGCTTGCGCGCGCGCACTCTGTACACACCTTGGACACCCCGCCGCGTCGCCCACGACGATTGTCGGGCTGCCTGGCGGCGCGCTCGCGAACGCAGCTTCGTGTCGTCTGCAAGCACTCGTTAGGAGGGTGATCGTCTCGGCGAGCGATGCCAGCGTACCTGCCACCGGTGCAAAGGCTTTGAACACGATCTTGGTAGAATGTACTTGGCTGTCTAGCGGGAGAGAGCACGTAGTTTGTGTCGTGTCTTGGATAGGCTGAGAGTATGGGGAACCTGGAAATAGACGGTGAACAGAATGGCAAACATGCGGCTAGGCAAAGCTTACCGTCAGAACGACGTCCGATCAGCCCGTCGACGGACCCGCGATCGGCTCAGAGGTGTTCGCAGACGTCGCGGCGTGCCGGGCGTCCGCGTGTTTCAGCCACCGCTAATGGCGAGTGTGAGCGAGGCGTGGACATTCGTAGGAGGGAGATCGCATACCAGTCGCCTGGTGTGGACAGCAAGGCCCTTATAGAAGGCGTCGAATTGAGCCTGGGTCCCAGCGGGGTTCTCGCGAAGCCAGTACCGGGCACAGTTGTCCCTAGCAAGAAGGACAGGTCAGTGGTACAGATGACGAGGGCCCGCCGGTCGAGAGACTTACTTCAGCTTATCACAGTCGGGGTGCGGAGGCCATTGGCCGTCCAATCTGTCGGCTTTGACGGTCGTGGCCTTCTTCACAGCCATCTTGGCCGGCTGGGGTGCGCTGGAAACGGAAGGGACGGGCGGGTTGGCGGCGGTTATGGTGGTCGGCAGAGTGACTCCGCTCTTATGGGGCTCAGGCTCGGGGCTACGAGGCGCGGTCACCGGCTGCGAGGGAGGTTTACTCTTCCTTGACGGCCAGATTCCACTCCTAAAGCGGCCGCTAGTCAGTCGTTCAACGTAGGACTCGTAGCCTAAGGTACTCACAATAAACCACGAGACTGACATACGCACATCAGTCAGCCTCGTCAAGGGCAGATGGGCGGGTTCACTCACAGGAAGCACGGTAATGTTGTCGACGGGACTCGCGGCAGCATCCTGGACGAGTGGAGGGCAAGCCTCAATAGGTGGCGTGGTGGGTGGAGGAGAAGAAGAGTGGGCGGCCTCCTCAGGAGGCTCCGTGCGGCGTCGCTTAGACGAGGAGGCCTGGTCCACGTCGGGGTCCGAGTTGATGGTATACGCGGCACCGTCGAGATCAACGGGCTCCGAGGCCGACATGGTAGCCGCGCATTCCATCTCGGACTCGGAGTCGGATCCGTCATCTGGTGGTTGTCATGTCAGTGTCCGTAATGCCAAGAGAAGGTGTGAGCAAACCGGTCGTGTCCTTCGCGCGCCCCTTCCCTTTCCCTTTCCCCTTCTCTTTCCCCTTCCCCTTCTTGGATTTGCGTGTGCGTTTCTTAGGAGCCACTGGCATGATGCCGCCGTTTTGTGCGGCGGCAGCGGCAGCGGCGGCCTCGAGACGCCCCTTGCGCGCCTTCGCCTTTGCGTACCACTGCGCATAGATCGAGGTAGCGATCTTCTGGGACTTCCAATTACCATCACAGTACTGTACCTCGATGCAGTGTGCGCGCAGGAACTCGTTCAGTTCCGCCTTGATGCCAGCATCTGCACCGAGTTTCCAGGACGGTGGATCGCGATCGTACTTGGCTAGGAACCGGAAGAAATCGCGGGCGCGATCGCGGACCTCGGTGCATACATGGCCGGACACGGGTACGCCGTGCGCGTCGGTGAGCCAAGTCATAGTCTTGTTTATCCCCTTTGAGACGAGCGTGCAGCCGCGGTACCTAGCCTCTCCCGGGGTTGGCGCCGCTTCTTCGAGCTGACGGAAATCCTCAATCGTCCAGTAAGGAACCTTGAGGCATGTTAGCTGCACGAATAATATTATACTGTACCACATACGTTGGGGTAATCCTCTTGGCGGCGCTGTATGTCCTCATACTCGCCCGGCGGCGGGCGCTGCATGGGCACGCGCGTAGGCACAGGTGCGGGCGCGCGAGCGGGCGCGGGCATGGGTACGGGCATGGGTGCGGGCGCGGCAGGCTCTTGAACTTCCGATTGGCTGGTTTTGGCATTAGTGTGGGGTATATGCGTGTATATGTGTGTATATGCAGGCATACTTACGGTGTGTTGATTGCCTGATAATGCTGGGCAATGTACTGCTGCTGTGCAGCCGTGAAACCCAGATTGGTTGTCAACGAGGGTGCCTGCGCGCATGCCTGCGAGGGCAGCAGCATTCCGGCGGGGTTCTGTAAGATCCACGGTTAGTCGCTGAGGAGTGCGAGAATGATCGCGTACCTGAAATTGGGCTCCAAGCATGTATGGCATCGCCATGAACGGGTTCATGAGATGCATTCCGGCAGATCCGGGGGCATTGGCACCCGCATTGAACGCGAAGGACGCCGGATGTCCTCCGAACATGCCTGTATGCGCCTGTGGTGCGCCTCCTAGCCCCTGCGCAGGCTCTCCGACATTTTGTGCATTAATAAATGGATGAGTTTCGGCACGAGCGTCAGCAGGTCTGCTGCCGTGGAAGACGGTGCCGAGCAAAGCATCGTCGTGATCTGAAGATGATGTAGTAGAGGGGCTTGACAAAACTGAGTTACCCAGAGCTTGAGAGTGATTTTCCGGGAGGAGATTGAGCTGAGAGTCCATTTTTCTGGGCGTGCGTAGTGGGAGGAGGAAAAGAGGGACAGGGGGGAGTTTTCGCGGAACGCGTCCAAGTCAAGGACGCGTCCCGTCACGTGACGGAAAAATGCCGATTTGGGACGACGCAGCTGAGCTAGACTTCTCTCTTCCACCTTGCCTCTGCACCGTCGTCTCCCTCCTCTCCATCTGTCTGCTCGCACTTTCGCATCCTCGCGCTAGCAACACTCCCCAAGCGGTATGGCAGGACGTCGTCAGTCCGAAGAGGTCGATATTCCGGTATTGGAGATACCGCCCACCCAGTATGTCGCTGTCGTACAAAATACCTCCGGGCCCCGCGGCATCAAACTTACAATGTGCTACAAGGCCTCTTGACGGCGGTTTTACGAGCGAAGAAATTCTCTACTACGCCGCCGAGCTCTGCCGCCAACCAGACACAATCGAACAACATACACAGACGGCCGACGTGGTGACCGCCCTCCTGGAGATGTCCAAACTCTCGGCTCGCGTCGCCTGCGAGCTGCATGGAGACGAGGAGAAGGTGCTCCGCGAGGGCTTCGAACGCGCGCACAAGGACTTCAACGCCTTTGTCAATGCTGTCAACGCTGAATTCGACCGCGCTTTAGCTTCCACCTCCTCTGTGCCCTCTCACCCGTCTTCGTATCTGTCTCCTCCTCCTCCGAATCAGGGCCAGGCCGCCAAAAAAACTCAACAACTCACTTCTGATGTCCTGGAAGCTCTCACAGACTCTCTCTTGGGCGATCCAAGGCTCATCACTGCGGTCCATGACAGGCTCTTTGGCTCTCTGCAGGCTCCTCTACAAGAAGAACTCCTCGCTCGTCTCCAGATCGATCTCGTCGACCCCCTCACGCTCTCTCTCACAGGCCCTCTCCAGGAGCGCACGTGTAACATGGTGCTCGACACCCTCGGG
Organism: Trametes villosa; assembly: GCA_002964805.2. Lineage (NCBI taxonomy): Eukaryota > Fungi > Basidiomycota > Agaricomycetes > Polyporales > Polyporaceae > Trametes > Trametes villosa. Next base: position 616,800 of record PUDQ02000113.1, on the reverse strand, counting down.
GCAGCTGCGCTCACCAAACTCTCCTCGGCACCCCGGACTCGGCGGTACAGCGGACAACGTCGCAACAAGGCACCTGAGGTGGCGTGCTCGGGGGCCGGCAACTCTCCGACGCCCGCGGAGGGCGATGGCCCCTCCGCGTCGCGAGGGGCCACACCCGGCCCTTCTGCCTCGCGTCCGGCTGTGCCCGCGCGGCGCGTTCACAAGGCAGACGAGCTGTCCCCGTCGGCTTCCAAGCGGCCGCGCACCGATGAAGAGTAGGACGGTCACGCGCGGTGCCGCGCTACGCATGCGCAGTCGATGCCGCGCAGGTGTCGCCTTGCACGCGCGGTACTGGGTGCGCGCGCGGTACTGGGTGCGCGCGCGGTACTGGGTGCGCGCGCGGCACACCCTCTGCGGTTCCAATAGATGTCCACTCCGCGCTCCCTCTGGATAGTACCTGCATGTGTCCGAGTCCCTGCGCTTGATATGTCTGCGTCCTCGCGCTCGATGTCGCTGTGTCCCCGTGTTTTCCCCGTGTCCCCGCCTGCTGCTCGTGTTTGTGCCTAGTCTGTTGTACTCATGTTTCCGGTGTCCTGCTCCCTCGCTCCCGTCCCAGTGTAGGCATAGAAAACAAAGCTGTATCAATCATATTCCATACTGTACAACAATACATATTCTTAATCATCTTCGTCTGCGTTCTCGACACCGTCCACAGGCACATCCGGCTCGGCAAACCCGCCCAATTCAGCAACTGCTAGGCCCGGCTTCTCAACGACGAAGAACCGGGTCGCCCCTCTACCCCGCTGCTCCTCCGTCTCCGGAAAGGGGACCATGGCTACGACGGCTTCGATAGCTTGTACCTCGATAACTGCGCGCGAGAGGTTGCCTTGATACAAACAAACAGCGAGTACATTGTAGGAGGCGGCGAGGATTTCGGGGTCAGGAGGGGAGAAGTACGAGATCATAGCAAACGCGCGCTGGCCGACTGCCGGCATGTTGTAGAGAAAAAAGTATAGCACCTCCGCGAAGCGGTTGTTTGTGAGCTGGGATAAGCAGGATAGGTCAGCATCAATCATGGTGGACAATGAAGAGAACGGTCACCTTGACCATGCGCGCGCGCCGGATCTCCCGCCCTCGCGACTCGGTGATCTCCTCCTTCCAGGCGGTGCGCGCGATCTGGCCGTTGGGCAAGCGAAGCCGCGCCCAACGCTGCACGGAGGGTGTGTATGTTGGATGGAGTTGGACGTTGTTGGCGGCAAGAAAGCGGTGGAGTGCGGCGAGTTCGGTGGGTACGGTGAGGGAATACATGCTCCGGTCACGGGCGCGCAGGAGACGGAAGCCAGCGCCGAGATCGATGGAGGTCGCAGGCGGCGATTCGTCGGATGCGAAAGCGGGTATCATCGCCTGGAGCGCGTTCATGCGACAACGACGGAGAGCACGTTCGGAGACGTTCGCGTACGGTGTTGCGTGCTGCTTGATCTCGCGGGTTATGTTGCCTATGAAGTTTTCGAGCGTCCATTGGCTGTAGAGGGAGCCAGGACCGACGCGGAGGGCTTCGTGACAGATGTGGATCAGCGCGTGGATGCTATGGCGAATGATGTGCAGTCGATCAAGGCGGCGGCAGTAGTACAGTTTTTCGAACTCCTCAGCGAAATCGACGAGGGCGTGGTGGGCTTCACGGATCTGGGAGGCGGGGATGACGTGCTGGAGCATGATGCGGATGCCGTAGACGAGTTTGCAGAAGTTGAGGTAGTATGTCGCCGCGAGGGTGTAGTAGAGAAGACCGGGGAGAAGGCCATATACGTACAGCAAAAATTCCCATGCTTTGTATCCGCTAGAGATCTTCTCAGCGGGGTTCCGTGGTGGACGATCGAAGGAGCCGGGGAGGTACCGTGTGCAGTCTTGTACGAGCTTGCCGTGGGCGCGCCATACGTCCGCGTCGGCTAGGACCGCCCAGTCCCAGGTGCTGCGGTCGTCGGTGGCGTCGCAGTGAATCGTGCCCCGGAAGAGACTGATGAGGAGGTCCGTCAGGTTCAGCGTAATCAAGTGCATCAGGTCGGCGCCGAAGCACCCCGGCAGCGCGAGCACGCGTGGGAGGCCGCTGAAGATGCTGGGCTTCGCGATGCCGGTGCGCAGACGGCGACGCTGGTACTGACCGAGGTTGCGCGAGCCCTCCACCTCGCGGAGGTTCTCCTGATAGCGCGCGGACGTCGTGGCAGAAGGCTCCGCGTCTGGCGTGGGGTCGTAGTCGGGATGGTTAGAAGTGCCATGCGGGTTGTCTTCGGCACGGAGCATCGCCGGATAGTAAGTCGAGGCGGAGGGCTTGAACCTCCCAACAAGCCCGCAGTAGAGCCGACAGCCACGAGCACCTTGGTGGCCGACCAGGCCGCTGAGGTAGGCCATGCCGGGCCCGTCCGCGGTGGCCAGGTACAGGAACGGCTTGGAGGTAATTTCTGCCTCACGCGCGGCATCCCAGATCTTGAGTCCGTCGCGCTGTAGAGCCGAGAGATGGTGCAGGCCGGGGAAGAGGAAGGAATCGACGTTCTTCGGCTTCTTGGGTCCTCCGATGACGCCGCCGGGGAGGACATAGCGCTTCTTATAACGCGCCTGGGGAGGGAGGTCTAGGAGGATCCAGATATAAAACCAGCAGTCGCTGGCCTTGGACTGGTAGAGCTGGGCGCCGTCGATAGAGAACATGAGGACGGTGTCGTCGTCGGTGATCGGAGCGTTGGTCACGGCGGCGCGGTAGTCGGACCCCCAGTATACATCGTCGAGCTCGCGCATGGCGTTTGGATTGGCGCGCAGCTGGTCCTGGATGTCGCGCGTGCGCTCCGCGCGGTGGTGCATGAGATTAGCGTTCTCGGGGGAGGCGTACATAGCCTGGAGTTGGGGCCCGAGCGGGTACGTGTGGAACGTCCGGCGAGCGACGTGTCGGCCATGCGTCGCTTCGTGCGCGTCGTAGCGGGACTCCCTGCAGATCGGACACTTGTCGAGCTCCGCGAACGGGCCCGTGAAGGCCACGCACGAGTTGATACACATATCGCTGACGAGCGCGTCGATACCGGTGACGTGCGAGACGATGTGCCGGACTTGCTCGTACGTCGGGAACGTCTTCTCGTGCTCCTGGTGGAGCTCGACAAGGGCTGCGCGGTTGTCGGTATAATTGTCCTCGGACGCGTTGCCGCGCGCGAGAAACATGCGGATGGCGGCACGCTCCTCGTCGGTGATATGAGCCACAGCGTGGGCGGGAGTGCGCAGGCGCGCCACGGTCTCCGCAGACAGGCCAGAGGTGCCCAGAGTCGCGGTTTGGAGGGCGCGAATGAAGTCCTGCGCCTGCGCGACCTCGCGCCGGCGTGCTTGCTGGGGGACTCCGACGTCCTCGGTGTAGCCATAGATGGGCTCTGCGACGGGCGCGTCTGCCTCGTCCGGAGGCGGGTCGGGTGGATCATCGTCGTAGCGCATGCGTTCGACCACGCGCACCGCGGGGAGCACCGGTGCTGGGATGGCTGGCGGCATGGGCGGCGGGTCCACAGCCATGGGCTCCGGCAGCTCCTGCGCCCTAGACGCTCCAGTCGCCGCCTGGCCGCTACTGCCCTGTAGTATATTTAGTACGTGTGTCTACTCACACTACTGCGATACGTACCTGGCGCAAAACAGCTGTAGCCACTGCGGGTGCGTGGACAGCATGCGCGGCTGCGGCTGCTTGAACGGCGTGTGCGGCCGCGGGTGCCTGGAACAGCCGTCAATATCAAGCTCGCATTGCCGGTCCTGTAGAAGAACATACCTGAGCACGGTTTGCGGGTGCGCGCGCGGGCGCAGCGCGGCTGCCCGACTGCGTAGGATCGTCACCCCGCCGACGTTGGAAGAATTCAGCGGGGCCTTCGCGATACTTCGCGTGCCGATTCCAAGTGCGGCGTTCCTTGATCTCTGTCCATACCCCGTCGCACAGCTGGAGGCAGTTGCACCATAGGACGACAGCCTGGTCGCCAGGCGGGGGTGGCTCGGGGTTGTCGGGATTGGGTTGCATGTCGAGTCGAGGTCAAGAGGGGAAAGGATAGTGAAAATATATGACATTTGTGCAGAGCCTTTTATACACACTGAGTACAGATTAATTATGGAACTGCATGCGTACGACGAGAGTTGCGGAGAGCGCAGTTCCGTGCGGCGGACGACGGTGGGAGGCGCGAGCGCGGGTGCGCAGACCAGTGCGAAGTGGTGCCCTAGTTCGGCGTCGGGCCAGCCCAGCTCGAGAAAGACATGCTCAAAGGAGTGTACCAGAGAGATAGAGAGAGAGAACAGACCCAAGAGTAGTGTGCTCCTATGAATGTCCTGACATGTCGTGAACGAGCGAACGATGGCATGACAAACGATGTCATTTCGTCGATCGAGACGGGCGCTTATCTGGCCAAATGCGGTAACGGACGCACGAGGATATCTACAGATGCCTGCGGATGCTTTTGGATGCTTTTGGATGCTTTTGGATGCATCTGGATCTTGTCGATTCTCACTGGGGTTCACCGCTTCAACTTCTACTAAAACCAGCTCTCTGCTCAGCTACAGTGCCTGACCGTCACTCTTGGATGTCAACAAATGTCATTTCCCGCCGTCACTCCCAGGATGTCTACAAATGATGCTCTCCGCCGGCGCCCGATACGCAGACTATATGTGCATGTGCTTACGGGCGTAAGGCCCAGCTAGATCCGTTTACTTGAAAGCTGATACGAAATCGCCCTCTCGCCGTTGGACGGCCTGCCGGCGATCAGGCACTCTTCTCCCCGTCCTGTGCTGCCTGCTGATACGCCTTCGCCCAACTCTACCTGCAGTCTCAGGCATCAGGTGCCGCAAGCCAGGCGGAACTGCGCCTTCGCGCTACAGTTCGCTCGATATCTAGGGTCAGAAGTAGGCTCTGCCGCCTCGCACGATAGACGAGGATTACCCACCGCGGACCGTGATGCCCTTAGCGAGTGCTGCTAAAAGCGCATGGCGCCGCTCTCTGAGGCTCCCCGGTTCCTCATCTACCAATCCCAGCAACAGCATGCCAAACCCTCTTGCCAGATTCGCAAACGAGCCCGTTACCATTGCCATCGTTGGCTGTGGTCAGCGCGGTAGGGTACGCCATGCTCGACATGTATCCATTGAGCCGCTCTGATTGCGGGCTATTGTAGGGGTACGCCCAGTATGCCTTGCAGGAGCCAACGCTGTGCAAGGTTGTGACGATCGCGGAGCCGCTCCCGAAGACCCGCCAGATCGTCGCAGAGACATACTCGGTCGACAAGACGCTCGTATTCGAGACGTACCAGGACCTCCTGAAGGCCTCCGCGGAGACCATCCAGACGATCGGAAAGCGTCTCGCGGACGCCGTGGTGATCGCCGTCCAGGACCATATGCACCTGGAGGTCGCCCTCGCGTTCGCTGCGCAAGGGTACCACATCCTGTGCGAGAAGCCCATGGCGACCACCGTCGAGGCGTGCGTGCAGATGGAGGCCGCCGTGAAGAAGGCGGGGGTCATCTTCGGGGTGGGCCATGGTCAGCCTCGATGTTCTCATCTTACAAGGTTTTGCGGTGTTAACGGGTCTTGACCAGTGCTCCGCTACTCGCCGTACAATAAGGAGATGATGGAAGTCATCCGCAACGCGAACTTTGGGCCACTTATTAACGTCGTGCACGTTGAACCTGTTGGATTCTGGCACTTCTCGCACTCTTACGTCCGAGGGAATTGGGGGCGTGAGGCGGACAGCTGCTTCTCGCTGATGACCAAGAGTTGCCAGTACGGTCCCCCCTGCTCCCTGTACCGTGCGCTGCGGCTAACGATCATGGGCAGTGACATTGACATCCTCTGCCAGTACATGTATCCCGGAACCCCGACCCGGACCTCCTCGTTTGGCTCGCTGCAGCATTTCCGCAAGGCCAGCAAACCTGCGGCCGCAGGCGAGGCCAAACGCTGCGTCGACTGCGCGTACGAACGTGACTGCGCCTACAGCGCGAAGAAGAGTGCGCGGCCCGACTGCCCTGCTTCCCCTGTCCGCACTAACAACGAATACAGTTTACCTCGACCCCGTCGCACAGGGGCAAACGGGCTGGCCCTCGTCGGCCCTCGTTGACGGCTTGCCTGACATCGAGAACATTGGGGACGCGCTCAAGACCGGGCCGTACGGGCGGTGTGTGTACGAGTGCGACAACGACGTGTGTGATAACCAGGTACCTGTCCCCCCTCCCCCTTTCCACCTCTTCCCCTCGACGAAAACAGCGTACTGACACCGCCCATCGCAGGTCGTAAACCTCGAGTTCTCGAGCGGCGCGACCGCGTCGTTCACGATGGTCGCGCAGACGACGCTCATCTGCGAGCGGCAGACGCGCCTGCACTTCGCGTTCGGCGAGGTCGTGGGCGACATGAGCACGTTCACCGCGACGGACTTCCGCACGCGCAAGAGCACGCGCCACGTCCCGCGCGCGGACGGCGGCGGCCACGGCGGCGGCGACCTCGGGCTCATCAGCGCGTTCGTCGAGGCGGTACGCACGGGCGAGCAGCGCGTGCTTGGGGCGGACGTCGAGGACGTGCTCCGCAGCCACCTCGCGGTGTTCGCGGCGGAGAAGAGCCGGCGTGAGGGCGTCCTGGTGGACTGCGTGCAGTTCGAGAAGGAGGCGCGGGAGAAGTTCGGGCAGGTGTGAGGGCGGTTTGTACATCGTGCTTTGTCTGCTTTCTGGAGTTCTCGTTGTATCATACCCACTGCTGTCTTGGAATGCGAAATGCATAGGATCACTCTCGCGCTGTCAGACAAGGATATTCGGGTGTACAGTCATTGATATTCGTTCTGACCGGATCGTACAGGTACTAGATGCGCACAACTATAAATGATATATACATAACGCAAACGCAGCCATCATGGTTCGTCAAAGGTCATTCTCGCAACGCAGGCGAGCGTATCGGTAGAGAGCATTGTGCGGTATCGTCCGCGAGCACACGAGACAGAATAAAGCAAAGCATAAAGAAAAATCATGAGCATGAGAGGCGCAGGCGCTCAGTCGGCCTGCTCGAGCTCGCGCCGGATGCGCTCGCGCACCTCGCGCAGCCCCCATCCCTCCCGCTTCACCCGGCGCGGGCTGCGCGTGAGCACCTCCTTCGCGCTCTCGTCCTTCGCCAGCCTCAGCTTCCCCGGGCTGCTCGGCACCGCCCCAGCGGCCGCCTCACCAACACCAGTACCCGCGTCCGCCGACTCGCCCGCGCCCGCGGTCTGCGCGGGCATCTCGAGCCACTCCTCCCCAGAGACGTCCATGCGCCGGAGGAAGAACGGGCAGAGCGTGGTGAGCATCCCGAGGCTCTCGTGCGCCTCCGCCGCGGAGAGCGGCACGGGCGACGACTTGCGCACCGCGGCGGCGACCTCGGACGCGGGCAGCGCGCGGCGCTTGCGCGGGTTCGCCGCGCCCGCGAGCCCGGCGGGGTTCGAGAAGAGCATCCAGACGGACTCGGCGACGCCGCCGAGGCGGCCGAGCAGGCAGCGCCGGCGCATCTCCTCCTGGCTCAGCTTGAGCAGCAGGTCCTTGGACATCGGCGTGCCGTTCGGGTGCGCCTTCGTGGGCGTGTTCTGCACGGAGCGCGCGCGGATGCGGTCGTACAAGGCTTGCCTGCGCGAGCTGGTCGGGGTCTGCGGGACCGTCGATGCGTTGTCGCCGCGCTGGTGCACGGGCGTGGAGGGGACGGACGCGTCGGAGTCGGAGGGCGTCTCGCTCCCGGCGAGGGAAGGGGTGCGCGCGCTCGTAGGCGTGCGGAGGTCGTCCTCGCTGCGGTTATGGCGCGAGGATGGCGTCTGGGGGAACAGGACGCGGTTCGTGGAGGGCGTGCCGAGCTTGCGGCTGGAGGAAGGAGTGCCGAGAACACGGTTGGTCGACGGCGTCCCCAGGATGCGGTTCGTCGTAGGCGTGCCGATGCGGTTGGCCGACGGGGTGACCGGGAACGGAACAGCAAACTCGCGGACCTTCTTGGTCGGCGACTTCAGCAGCTGAGCTTTAGAGCTCGACCTCGTCGGGGACGGAGGGCACTCGGGCACAGCAAGGATAGATGCAGCAGCGGGAGATTTGGGAGAAGAGGACGCAAGCAGACGCGTCAGGTTTGAAGGCTTAGCAGCCGAGGGGAGAGGAGGCAGTTCAGCCATGGGTATTTGGGGTACGACCTTGTCGTCCGCATGGAGCTAATAAGGAGGTGAGTCTGAATCCGAGTCCGATTAGACGAGCACGTACCTTGACCCATTGCTCCAGCTTGTGTAGGACTTGCTTCCGCCTGCTCTCGGCACCCGAGGTCCAGCGAGCAACAGCGGCCATGCCTCCCTTCATGTCCTTGTCGATGTCCATCTCGACCTCGATGCCGAGGCCGTACACGGGGAGCCTTGCTCCTGCGGACTTGGAGAAGTGCGTAGTCTGACTCACGACGAAGCCCATAGCCCCCCGCTGCCAGTCCTTGGGAGTCGGAGCAGCAGCAGGCTTGGCATCGTCGAGGAAAGGGTTGTCCTCCGCGTCCTCCTCTGCAACCTTGGCCTTCTTGCCCTTCCCTGCCTTGGGACCCGATGAGGCAGATGTAGACTTGCCGTCCCACTCCCAAAGCCAGCACAACCGCTTCAAGTCATCAACGTCGATCTTGGTCGTGAGGCCGCTGTATGCGCCGAGGGACATGTGGTTGAGGACGTTGCGGACGACGCCAGTGTCTTCTGAAGGCGCTACCGCACAGGTCGCGAGGGCATGGGAGAGGGCATGCTGGAGGGCGGTCTGGATGGTGTGCATGCGGGAGATGTGTGCGGGGAGTGTGCCAGGATCGACATTGTTGGCTTTGCGACGGGAGTGCGTCGAGGAGGGGGTGGGAGGGCTGCACGAGCTGTGAGTTCATGAACATGGAACAAGACGCGCGTGGCTACTGACACAGTGCTGTTGCGCCGGAGACGCTTGGGAGTGAGGACGTCCTCGTCGTCCGAGGTGGGGAGGACACGCTTCTTGCGAGGGGAGACACGAAGCGCGGAGTAGAGGTCAGACATGGTGGAGGACGAGGAGAAGGTGGAAGGAGGGAGAGAGAGGGAGTGCAAGTTGAACAACAGGATCGCCGACGCGAGGTTATCTACGCGACAGGCGCCCACATCTACGCGCCCGGATCAGTTTCCCACGCACGCGTATTTAGACGCCTGCTACGCGTCGGTGGCGCGCGCGCCGCCGACCTCTCCCAAGTCACTCTTCGGCCCTTTTCAGAGGAACACACGCAGACTATCACAGGCTCGCCGCCAGAATACGTTCCTAGTGTCGCTTCACAGGGGATATCTATCTGCCACCCAGGTTCACCTACTCGTTCAAGGCAGTCACAGGGAAAAGGGGGTGTTCAACTTGTTACCCTGCTCGACATCCTAAACTGGGATACCCGATGCACGCCAAGATGCACGCCATGCCAGACCGCGAGTATTATACATTAAGAAGAGCTCATGGTTGATCGTGACAATACTACATGCCAACTGCTATTGATACATGCGGGACTCTAGGTCTACACCGCTGACTCGAGTTGCATAACTTCATCCAAGTAGCTTGAGGCTATCATGCCTTCTCCGACCCCGCCTGTGCAGGCGCGTCCTCCCGCAGAGAGCCTTCGCGCCCGCGGATGCCCAAGATCTCGTCGGCCTCTGCCGAGCCTGCGGGTGGCACGTCCTTGCGGAGCGATACCCCAACAGGGGACACGCCCTCGTTGTACGCAAGCGCGAACACGACGTCCATATCTACAACCCCAGGTCAGCACGCCAAGAACCCCTCAGATAGAGTGTGGGACAAACCTTCCAGGGAGCGGCCTGCGGTCTCGGGGAAGAAGAAGTACACGATGGGTATGATGAACGCGTTCAGCGCCGCGAACACTGCGCATCGCCGTCAGCATCTATCGGCGGCCAACTCGGAGTACGGGACGTGGAGGGCTAGAAACGCACCAATGTACGTGCCCCAGCTGATGTTGTTGAACGAGGGCCCGGTGACCATGACGACCATGAAGTTGAACGTCCAGTTCGACGCCGTGCTGAACGCGTTTGCTGGCGCGCGGATGCGCAGACCCACGATCTCGGCCGGCTGGCAAACAAGCAGTCAACATCTCCGATAGGCTACCTAGGATGTGTCGGCACTCACGTAGAGCCATGTCATGCCCAGCCAACCGATGGCGAAGAACGAGTTGAAGACGAACAGGAGCACCGCTGACGCAAGCTGCGTGCCCGACGTGTCCACGCTGCCCAGCACTGCGAGGAGCACCATAGTCACCGTCTGCCCAACGGCGCCGAACAGCATGAGCGGCCGCCGGCCGACGCGGTCGATGAGGAAGATCGCGACCAGCGACGCGAGGAAGTACTCCGTCCCATTCGCGGCCGCGATTATGCGCGCCTTCACGTCGTCGATGCCAAGTCGCTCAAACAACAACGTCTAGACAGTTCAACAGTTCACCACCACCATCGTCAGCGGCGCTCGATGGACAACGCGAGCACACGGGGGTAGGGGGCACACTCACCGCATAGTAGGTGATAAGGTTGATGCCGGTGATCTGCTGGAAGCACTGCACGACGACGCCCAAGAACGCACGGCGGAAGTTCTGCGAGCGGCCGTGCGTGAACAGCTCGCGCAGGGGCGTCGCCTCGCCCGCGCCGAGGTGCGACTCCGCCGCGATCGCCTCGCGGATGCCGTGGTACGTCTGCTGCACGCCCGCGTCCGTGTGCGGCTTCCCGTCGAGCGCAGAGATGACGGCGAGCGCCTCCGCATGGCGGCCGTGCTTCGCGAGCCAGCGCGGCGACTCGGGCAGCTGCGACGTGCGGTGGCGGGCAGTTAGGATCGAAGATGCAGATGCGGGGGGCGGCACGTACGAATGAGATGCCAGCAATCATGATTATGGCGAGGACGATCTGGAGCGCTATGGGCACGCGCCATTGCGCAGATGATCCAGATATCCAGAAGCTGTATACATGCGTGGTTAGACGCGCCGCAGATGGACCGCACGCCGAGGGCACTTACAATGCAAAGTCTATCCACTGAGTTGGAGAATCCACGAGCGTTAGTACATGTACAGCGCAAGGACGGTCAGCCGGTACGCACGTATCTGCAAACGATGATGAGCGACGTCAGGATGGGAACAAGCGAACGGCGGCACGTACGAGATCATAATGCCAAAGGTAATCAAGCTACCCTCGATCATAATCAGGCTGCCCCTGCGCGCTGCCGGCGAACACTCCGCATGATACGACGGCACGGTCGAAGTCTGCGGCAGCACCGGCTCAGCAAAGGCGCGCGCATAGCGCGAACGACGTATGTAAGACTCACGTTCAGGCCGTTGCCCAAGCCGGTGATGATGCGGGCGACGACCATCTGCGCGTAGCTGAAGGACGTCGTCTGGAGGATGGCGCCGACGATCATGATAATGCCGCCGAGCACGATCGTGCGCCGCCGCCCGAGCCAGTCGCCGATCCAGAGGTTCGACAGCGCGCCGATCAGGCAGCCGATTTCCTGCGCATACACGTCCGTTAGGCATCCGGTCCGGCACACGCGGCTGCAAAGGAGGGTGCTCACGTATACAGCGACCACGAAGCTCTGGAGGGTGGCATGGTTCGACGGCTCGGACGCGTTCACTACGACTTGCGGGAAGACGTTCTCGAACTGCTTGGCCGTGAGAAGGGCCGACATGACGCCTTGGTCGTATCTGCATAGGGCCGGTGAGCATGCTGCACTTTCAATGCGCCGGTGAATGTGGGACGTACCCGAATAGAGTGAACCCAGTCCCTGCGACGCATGCGATAGCGGCTGTAAGTGCAGGCCCGCTGAGACGAGGCGCGGCGGCAGCGACCTCTGCGTCAAATGCGGACGACTCTGCCACAGTCGCTTCATTCTTCGATTTCCGTGAGGCAACAGAGGCGCCGTCGTCAGACGCGTGCGGAGAGAAGGACGAGCGGGACATGGCGGTCGCAAGACGGGTAGGGATGGAGGGAGACACTCGGCCGAGTGGTGCTTCATCGTGAGCACCCCCGCGCTATATAAACGAATGCTAACTCGCTCCCCGGCGCGCCTGCAGCCCTAGTGCGTCTACAAATTGCCTTGTGCAGCGAACACTGGGGTGCCCGGCGTTCCCGCTGCACGATCACGAGGCCCGAACCGGGGTTCTCTCCCGCAACGCGTGAGCTCCACGGACGCCATTTTGGGGGACAGAGATGCTGCTGCAGGCGGGCGGCAGCGCACGGCCACGCCGTCCAAAACGGTTCGCGCGAGCTGTCGTTTGGGCGTCGCGAGGTACGCGACGGGTGTGCGCCGTTGTGGCGCCCCGCCTCGAGGGAGGCCGCTCGACGTCGGCGCGCCGGGTGATCGATACACGCGCAAGTTTGAGTTGCTGTGGCGGGGATGACGTCGATATCGCAGATCGAGGGAGGTTGGGGGTCGGAATGTCTGCCCGCCCGTCCGCGCCGCCGGAGCGAGAATTTTGTTGGGCGGGACGGCGCGGGGCGGCAGCGCGGCGGCATGAGTGTCGGCTCTGCGCTCGCCGAGGCTAACAAAAAATGAGCGACGCCATCAGGAAAAATAGGTGCTCGGTGTGTGCATGAACGTCAGAACGAGGGTGGTTGCGGAGCGGTGGTTCCGAGACAACTTGTGCGTCCTTCGCAAAGTCAGCTCGACGACCACGACGACCTTCACGGCAGAACACTGCTCACCTGGCTCGATCCGCATAGTCCTCGCACGCGATAAGCATGACAGACCGTGGTAAGCGGGTGCGCACTGGTACAAGAAGTGTTCAAGTGACTGCTCTCGTGAGCGTCCAGACAGCGCCCCGTCCGAAAGCGAGCGACACGGCGGAGGACGCGATAGGTTCACGCGGCCCCACCGTGGGCGCCACAAAGCTGCAAACCTCCGGATGACGGCGCGTGGCAGGTACTAGAAGCGCCCGTCCCTCTGCGCATGACGACGACGTCCCCGCCTGCATATTGACTACGACCGCGGTGTGCCTGGCGCGCGGACATCTTCGAAGCGAATCGACAACATCCCTTCTCATCGAGTGGCCGCGCGCGATAGCAGTTTCGTCCAGCGTTCAGCGAAACCATTTTACATGCCAAGGGGGGCTCGGGTCTTGCCACATTTGAATCTCATCTGCTCGACAACCTGTTATATGAGGATTACCGGTGGACTTGCCGGGACCGCCCATGGTGAGGCTGTGACTACGAGGCTATGTTACTTGACAAGTTCTAGTCCAGATCGTGTCCTTCCGAACCACCAGCGCGCTACGCGATCGCTCAATCGTGATGATGAAAGCCGCCCACCGACACCTGCAAGTTATGACGGAGATTCCGCTCAGGCTCGGGAGGTATCTAGCCTCGGAGGTTTGACCAATGCGCAGGCCAAGGCATGCCGTCATGCCCCGCAGAGTTGAGCAATGGGCGCAACTACAGCACAGGCACAGGTGGGTCAGTTGCGAGCTCAGCCCCGTGTTCCGTTTCTGACTACATCCGGCTTCCTCCCGAACGTTATTTTCGGTCAGGCCACTATGGTTGCGATACGGCGGCGGAGATATGATGCGTTCGCTGTCGGCGTCCGCCCAAAAGGGTCCGCTGTCGCTCACCACCTGCCGCACAGTGCCGAGAGTGTATTTGGCCACATACGAAGACGAAGCTGAGCACAGACCGACCTCAAGGCCGGATATCTGGATATCCAGGAGCGTACCGCTACCCCCAAGGACAGGGGTCTACCGCAGCGCCCTTCATCTCCGTCAAGTGTGGCGTTGGCGCCCGGGCGAGAATTCAAACAGACGGTACCAGAAGCCAGGAAGAGTTGTCGATTACGTGTCGGCGCGGACAGATCCCCCCACCCCTGGCGCGCCCCTGCCCTCCGTGGCCATGCCGCGGCAAGCATCCCTCCTGACTCACTCTCGAGGCTGGCAGTGTCGCCCAGATTCGCTCGCCGCGAATTCTCCGAATCCTAGGAGGACTGCCCTGCTCGTCCGATCGTCCTTGCCTTCCGATGACATCGACTCGGACGCTCGGATCGTAGGTCCTATGACTCGCGTAGGTGGCACTTTCCTGTGCATTCGACGTTGGGAAGCTGCGGAACGGTAGCACAACGATCCACCACGCACCCAGCACGCCTACCGCCGCATCTCTGCCTCAGGGCGCTCTCGGGCCTTCCTGGTCACCTTAGCCTTTGACACCGGTCGCCCGGCTCGTTCGGGAAGATCACTATCTCGCTAAGTGCGGTGATAGCTGTTCCGATTTTGTCTGCTACCGGAGTCTGGATTACGGCGGGCGTCCTAGGACACCGTCCGCGAGCCCACGCTGAAATTTGTGCAGGTCCTTGGCGAGGGACATAGAGAGGAGGAGGTCCCTATGCCTTGCTGCAGAGAGAAGCAGGCAGCGCCCAGGCGTGCGCCGCATGTCAACCACCGCGTGCCCCGGGCGGGGCCAGCTCATCATCTGCAACAGATCCAATGCTCTGTTCGTGGGAGCTGAGAAGCTAACTAGGTTACCGCCCAAATATATCGACCTTCCCCGTACGAGTATACGGAGAGAAGCAGTTCTGGCCGTCAGCGTGCTCATTCCCGCAGCGCACCTGGCACCGGGACACATCATGCTTCCGCTGTTATAAGGACTCCCGTCTGTTCATCTTGTTCCTCCCCTCCTCTCCTTCATTCGCCCTCCCTTAAATCGCCACTTTACTCCTAATTACTCCCCAAGCCTTCCACGCCATGGCCGTGTCTACGAAGCAGCTCTGGTAACCGCCCTTCATACACTCGTCGACGTACTGCAGCATCTGACCATCGATTGCAGGGATAACGCTCTTGCACATCTTCATGGTACGCGTGCCGCAGCGCCACCTTGATACTCGGGACTGACAGTGCGGTCCACAGACTTGTCCAACGCCACCAACTATAGACATACCGAGCTTGAAGCGCGCATCGCCGAGCTCGAGGGCGAGCTCGCTGCCATGAAGCTCGCGTATAACACTACGTCCGACCCTGTCGATAAAAAGCCGCTTAACGCGTTGCTTCCCTCCCTCACGCGCCAATCGTCGAGCTACAATGTCGCCCAGGTGAGCGCATCCGATCCCTGATACCAACGATGGGCACGAACTGATATCATGACAGGACCCGATGGTCCTGTGCGCGATTGACGGCGACCGGCTTATGTTCCACCCCACCCTCATCGAGCAGGGCTACGCGGGCGGCCGCCAGGTGGCGCAGGACTTCACCAAGGCGGTGGCGCACGAGCTCCTCCAGCAGGGCTTGACCGGCTTCGAGCGCCTCTCCTTCTGGGTGACGCTGTACCTCAACAAGCGGGCGATCGTCAACGCGCTGCGCGAGGAGGGCATCGCGGGCCCCGAGCAGTTCGAGTCGTTCCTCCTCGGCTTCGGCCAAGCGTCGCCCCGCTTCTTGATCGTCGACGCGGGGCCGGGCCGAGATAGCACAGAGGTCAAGGTGAAAGGTGCGTGCAACCCGTCCGCACGTGTGCGCGCTGCCTGGTAACCCGCCGCGCGCCCAGAATACATAAAGACGTACATCCGCTTTCCGCAGACGCTGCGGTTATTCTTCGGAGGTCAGCCCCACTCTCCCCTTTTTGCTCCCGGGCCACACATTGAATTGCCCACAGGCGTGGACGACACGTATCTGGCGATGTACGACGGGCTCGAGAAGGAGGACCTCGTTGGGAAGCTTGTTCTCATGCAGCCGCCCAACGAGACGTCGCCAGCCGTGCGCCGGATGTCGGCGCGGACGCTCCGGATCGACGGCCTGTTCATGACGGAGAAAGTAAGCCCCTGGGCTGCCCGCCGGCCTGGCCCGCTCTTTGGCCTCTCGGACGGGACCTCGGGCGTCGTGACGAACGGCGGCCTTATCAGCCCCCAGTCCGAGAGCCAATCGTCGCTGTCCACACCGCCGCCGCGCAACCTGTCGTCCGAGGGCCTGAGGACCATCGACCCGACGAAGGTGAGTCGCTGCGCACCGTTCGAATGTCGGCGTGCCTAACCCCGAGGTTTACAGCCGCTCCATAAGCGTGAGTACACCGTGCCAGAAACACGGCGCTGGTGCTGACGGCTCATTACCAGAGAACCCGCCGCCCTGCAACGAGCACTACCTCATGGCGTGTTCTAAAGGAGTAGGTCGCCCTTTACCAAACGCGTCCCCCCGACGTCATCAGCGTGCTCACACGCGTCACTGCCAGGTGAACTGCAAGTACTCGCACGAGTGGTACCTCACTCCGGAGCAGCTCGACATCCTGGCACGCAACGCGAAGAAGGCTCCGTGCAACTATCTGAAGAACGGTACGTCACCACGGGTGCTTGTTGCTCTCGTTGGCTCTGAGGCTGATCAAAGCACCCTAGGCATCCCCTGCCCGCATGGCGACAGCTGTTGCTGGGTGAGTGATCTGCTAATATTCCTGCTATCGACACCTTTCGAACAAGGGTATAGGGACATGTCTGCCCGAGCGGCGCGCGGTGCTTCCATCTGAGCAAGGGCAAGTGCTGGTTCAAAGGAGGTCAGTCCAGCCAACATACGTGCCCCGATGTCAATTTTGCTGACTTCAACGGTGCAGACGGCATGCATCCGCCTGTTGCTGGGCAGCTCGTGGAGGTAGCCTGAACCGTGAACGAGAAAAGCGCGTCCATATTGCCACGGTCTTGCAATGCTCTCGGTCTCGTTGGATAGGTAAACGCATCGCATTCGAGCATCTTCTCCGCCCATATACCTACATCGCGTGCAGCAGGCTAGTACACATATCACGATCCCATACGAGCTGTATAAGTAACTTATGTCGAAGTGCGCTAAGCCTTCTTACGTTGTCCCGAGCTTAGTACACGTTC